>OV743308.1:15857142-16461250 GCA_928268935.1 Lasiommata megera | reverse complement strand
AGTCCAATTTGGTCATTCTTTTTGACAAATACATTCCTCCTTGCTTGGAGAATATAAGAAACAGGTTTAAAAAGATAACACCAATAGCAGATATGGCACACATACAAATGCTATGTCATTTGTTAAGTTGTTTATTAGTCCCTGAGAATACACCTCCAGATTGTTCAAAAGATTGGCATGATATATTCTTTGTTTTTGCGTGTGTTTGGGCTTTTGGTTCTGCTATGTTTCAAGACACGAACGTTGATTACAGAATTGGTCAGTGATTCACAAAATGAGAGTTTAATACTGGCATAATAGGTTAAATAATGATTAATTTTTCGAATTACATTTTACAGAATTTTCGAAATGGTGGGTTAACGAGTTCAAAAATGTCAAATTCCCAGCAGGTGGAACAGTTTTTGACTATTATATTGATCCTGAAACAAAGCAGTTTACACCTTGGACTGAAAAAATAACTAAATTTGAATTAGATAGCGACATTCCTCTGCAGGTACGTTATGTTAAAAAATATTTATATTTGCAAATTGTCACTTTTTTATATAACCATTATTTTATGTTGAGTGCCATTTTATTTTAGGCAGTGCTAGTTCCAACAGCTGAAACGATTCGAGTTAGATATTTTTTGGATTTACTAATGAAAAACAAACATCCCGTGATGTTAGTTGGAAGTGCTGGCTGTGGTAAAACTGTTCTTGTCAACGAAAAACTTCAAAGGTTTTGTATAATTCCAACAATACTTTATTCATTCAACATAATCAAATTTTGATATTGCTTATACATTTATGATTTCAGCCTTTCAGAAAACTATGCCATACAATCCATACCTTTCAACTTTTACACAACATCTGAAATGCTGCAAAAGATTTTAGAAAAACCTTTGGAAAAGAAAGCAGGTCGTAATTACGGACCCCCGGGAAACAAGACCCTTATATACTTTATAGACGACATGAACATGCCAGAAGTAGATCCATACGGAACCGTACAACCCCATACTATTATCCGACAGCATTTAGACTACAATCACTGGTACGACCGAACCAAATTGACATTAAAAGAAATCCACAACACTCAATACGTGTCATGTATGAATCCAACATCTGGTAGTTTCACAATTAATCCCCGATTACAAAGGCATTTCTGTGTGTTTGCAATAAGTTTTCCAAATATGGAGGCCCTGAATAATATCTACCATTCCATTCTGAGTCAACATTTGGCAAACCCAGAGTTAAGAATTAGTGGACAATTTGCTAAAATATCACGTAAGTCATAACATTTACCATTATTATCTCACTTAACGTAATATTGGTTTGTCGTTTTATTGTTTCGGCTTGTATCATTTAAAAACGGTTGGACTATCACAAAAAATTAGTGATATTTTGCAGTGCTTTCGCAGTTTGCTGCTACAACCTTGATCGGAATAAGATTGTTCTAATATAACCTTAACTCTAAGAACAGTTTGACCACCGCTTCTTCTCCTAAATCCTTTGAAAATCCTTTGGTTGAAAAAACAGTTTTATCATAAATATTTTTTATTGTGAACAGGGAATGTGGTTGCGGCAACAATTGCTCTTCATAATAAAGTATCACAGGTGTTTCTACCAACTGCAATCAAATTTCATTATATTTTCAATTTGAGGGATTTATCAAACGTATTTCAGGTAAACGTTTAATTATTCTCTCTATTAACATATTACCTTCCTTTTTAATAGCCATTATAAGTTTATTTTTGTTTCAGGGGTTTCTATTTAGTACGAATGAATGTTTAGTAAATACTTCAGATTTAATACGGCTTTGGCTTCACGAGACTCATAGAGTTTATGGTGATAAGCTTACAGAAGATAAAGATATTGATGCATTCCTTAAGATGCAAGTTGATTTATGTAAAAAAAACTTTGAGGTGATTGAGGTTTTTATTTGACGCAGTTGTTTTTTGTATGTAAAGATATTGTTTTTGATTTAATATTAAATTTAACTTTTTTAAGGAAATCGACGAAGGTGCTGTATTTGAAAGACCCAATATCTTTTGCCATTTTGCTGGTGGAATCGGTGAACCGAAATACATGCCAGTAGCTTCCTGGGAGCAGCTTAACAAGCTTCTTACTGAGGCTTTATCTAGCTACAATGATCTAATAGCGGCTATGAACCTCGTGTTATTTGAAGATGCAATGATGCATATCTGCAGGTGGAGAATTAAATACAACATTTATAAAAAATAAAACTCAAAAACAACGAACACTAAACAAAAGTTAATTAGAATTACGCAGTAATGGCGAACTTATTGTTTTTAGAATCAGTCGTATTCTTGAAAGTCCGCGTGGGAGTGCTCTGTTGGTTGGCGTGGGAGGTTCTGGCAAACAGTCGTTATCACGTTTAGCAGCCTTTATATCCAGTTTGGAAGTATCTCAGATACAGCTGAAAAAGGGATATGGTGTATCAGATTTAAAGGTTATGATGAAATCATGATTATATATTTATGTATTATATTATGTTTGAATGTATATATTTTTATAAGTAATCCCAAAAAGGGTAAATAATTTATAGTCAATGTGGTTGTTGCTTTCAGCATGAGCTTTCTGGACTGTATATCAAGACAGGTCTAAAGAACGTTGGTATTATGTTTTTGATGACGGATGCCCAAGTTGCTAATGAGCAGTTTTTAGTTTTAGTCAATGATTTACTAGCGTCAGGTGAAGTTGGAGATCTATTTCCCGATGACGAAATTGAAAATATTATTGGTGGTGTTCGAAACGAGGCAAGTATTTAACTTTAACACTACTCAATTTAAATTCTAAGTCTATTTAAGCAATTCACCAAATTTTGTCTTTCAAAACTGTGTGTCATATATTCTAGCCGTATTTTATCGTCTGTTTTAGGTCAAAGGCGCAGGATTACCAGACACTAGGGAAATATGTTGGAAATTCTTTATTGACCGCGTCCGTAAGCAATTAAAAGTTGTATTGTGTTTCTCTCCTGTGGGATCTACATTGCGAGTGCGATCCAGAAAATTTCCTGCTTTGATTAATTGCACTTCGATCAATTGGTTTCATGAGTGGCCACAGGAAGCTCTTGTGTCGGTGTCAATGAAGTTTTTAGAAGAATTAAATGCGTTGCCCGTATGTTTCTAACAATTTATACTTATAAAATCTTCAATATTAAAATATATAAATTGATATGTAAATTCCAATATCTCTAGATATCTCTCCGAGATTCCGTCTCAAGATTTATGGCGTATGTACATACATCTGTAAATACTATATCTAAAGCATATTTATCAAACGAGCGGCGTTATAATTATACAACGCCTAAGAGTTACCTTGAGCAAATCAGTTTGTACGCTAAATTGGTTAACCAGAAAACTGAGGAGCTCCGTGCTAAAATAGTCAGGTTTGTTTTTATGTTCATTGTTATGTTCATTTACATAAATCAAGTGCAAATCATTTTAGTTCAGTTATCCAACAATTATTAAAATTTTAGGTTGGAAAATGGCTTAGAAAAACTACGCAGTACAGCATCGCAAGTGGATGAATTAAAAGCTAAATTAGCATTACAAGAAATTGAATTAACTCAAAAGAATGAAGCCGCTGACAAACTCATTGAAATGGTTGGCGTTGAAACTGCTAAAGTGCAAACCGAAAAAGCACTTGGTAAAGCACATTTTTTGTATAACTTCCATAATCAAATCGTAATAAAATCCTATTATTCATTAGCTGAGTTGTCCTTTAGAATGGCAACATCAATCTTTGCTGAGAACCCTATCCCTGAAATAAACCGTTTAAGTTAGTTAGTAAAATTATTGTTGAATAATTCCAAACAAATATCAGAGTAAGCTGATAGTAAAATTTAAACTATGTAGTCACTAGTCACTTCAAAAATACAACTAAATTATCAATATTAATTGTATTGTAATTATAATGTACTTAAAATTTATTCATGGCTTATTTCAATGTTTAGCGGATGAGGAAGAAGAACGAGTAGCGGTCATAGCTGAGGAGGTATCTAAAAAGCAGAAAGACTGTGAGGAAGACCTTATAAAGGCTGAACCTGCATTAGTCGCTGCGCAAGAGGCTTTAAATACACTCAATAAAGCAAACTTGACTGAACTGAAGTCTTTTGGTTCACCTCCAGGAGCTGTTACTAACGTCACAGCAGCCGTTATGGTATTACTGGCACCTGGTGGTAAAATTCCAAAGGATCGAAGTTGGAAATCAGCAAAGGTCTGCTATCTTAATAGATTAATTATGATTTATAAAATCGTTTACGACTTAAAAAAGTAAAAAGCAAAACACTTTTTTTTTTTAGATGATGATGGCAAAAGTAGACGTTTTTTTGGAATTACTCATAAATTATGATAAAGAAAACATTCACCCTGATGTTATTAAGGCTATACAACCTTACCTTAAAGATTCAGAATTCGAACCAGGTAAAACATGCATACTTCATTTTGCTACATTTTCTTGTGTATTACTATTTACAACCCCGACTTTATTATAGAATTCATAAGATCAAAGTCAGCAGCAGCAGCTGGTCTTTGCGCCTGGGTTATCAATATCATCAAGTTCTATGAAGTATTCTGCGATGTGGAACCCAAGAGGAAAGCACTTGCTGCCGCAAACGCAGAATTGGCAGCTGCAACAGAGAAGTTAAAGGCTATAAAGTCAAAAGTTGCAGTAAGTATTTGTATCAACAGATTTCTGAAACATTCTCATGAAGAGTAATTTCGAATAGGTCTTCAACATATTTCAGTTACTAAGAAAAGTAAAAAATAGCATAAACGAGTTATATTTTGTTTCCATATACGGGTAATAGTCGGGACCAGTTGGCTCTATATTTTTAGTTAAGTCATCATTTGCAGTATTTCTTTTCTTGGCCTGTATATAATGGTGTAAAAAAGTGTATAAATATGTATGTTAAAATAATTATAATTAATTATGCACGGGTGACTTTAGTTTAAGAACCAATTCAGCATTTTTTTGAGTTTCAAACTGGCAGACGTGGCGTTTATATTATGAAGTAGCAACTGAAAAGGCAACGAGTTTTGATATCCTCGAGATTACATGTTTTTTTATGTTACTTTATAGTCCCTTGAAGAGCAACTCGCAACCCTAACGGCAGATTTCGAGAAAGCCACAGCGGAGAAACTAAAATGTCAACAAGAAGCAGACGCTACTAATAGAACTATTCAGCTAGCAAATCGTTTAGTCAATGGTCTTGCTAGCGAAAACGTTAGATGGGCAGAAGCTGTTTCAATGTGCGTAATCTTTTTTTTAGTATCACAATCACGTACATATTCATTCACAGCATTTGCTTGCCACTATAAAGCTTTATATATCTATCAGCTTCTTTCGAAAAGGTGGCATGGAATCGCTTTTAGTGATAAGGTCGCCTTTTGTTTGTATGATGTATTTTTTCTTTCCACTTTTATTTTGTTTATATTGATTGTGCAATATTGTTGTTTAAATAAATAAATAAATAAAGCGCGCGTCGTATAGTAAACTAAAATTATGCATACTACATACTAACTTTTTAGATAATAGCGATAACGACCAGGACCGACCACTAAGCAAGGAAGGGTTGTAACTACAGTATTTTTCATATGATTATGTTATAAAAATTTAAAGTTATGCTAGAAATTTAACGATGTTTCTTTTATGGCAGATTTATGCAACAAAGTACAACCTTGCCGGGAGATGTGTTACTGGTGTGCGCCTTTATATCATATGTTGGTTGTTTTACTAAAACATACAGAATGGACTTATTGCACAAGAATTGGCTAGTATTTTTAAAAACCTTAGAGGTTAGTGTTAGATTTTAATAATGTCAATTAATAGTTCCGCTAGAATTATGTAAATGTATTGTAAATTACTCATTTTTAGCCACCAATACCTATCACCGAAGGATTGGATCCGTTGTCCATGTTAACAGATGACACGACAATTGCCATGTGGCATAACGAAGGTCTTCCCTCAGACCGTATGAGTACTGAAAATGCAACGATTCTGTCGAATTCGGATCGCTGGCCTTTAATGATTGATCCTCAGGTATAGTTATGAATTAATTTATTCATTAGCTCGTAAAATTACCATTTATGAATTACAATATCATCCTGTCAAACCTGCTGTCATTAATATTTTGATAAGTGGTTCTTAACTTTAAATACTATTCTAGCTTCAAGGAGTTAAATGGATAAAACAAAAGTATGGAGATATATTACAAGTTATTCGGCTTGGTCAAAAAGGTTATCTCGACACCATAGAGAAATCTATTATAAAAGGGGATATTGTTCTGTTAGAAAATATTGGAGAAACGGTAGATCCCGTACTGGATCCACTTCTTGGAAGAAATCTGATTAAAAAAGGAAGGTACGTAAGTTTAAACTTTGCTTTGTTCGTCATATTTAAATTTTAATCCAATTAATATTTTAGGGCTATAAAGATAGGTGATAAGGAAGTAGAGTACAGTCCAAAATTTAAATTACTTCTGCATACCAAGTTAGCTAATCCTCATTACAAACCAGAAATGCAGGCGCAAACGACATTAGTTAATTTTACTGTTACTCGAGATGGTCTTGAAGACCAACTTTTAGCAGAAGTGGTAAAAGCAGAAAGACCAGATTTAGAAGAGTTGAAAGCTGAACTGACAAAACAGCAAAATCAATTTAAAATTCAATTAAAAGAACTAGAGGATGATTTGCTATCGCGTCTTTCTTCGGCTGGTGGAAATATTTTAGGTGATACAGCATTAATAGAAAATTTAGAAATCACCAAAAAAACAGCTGCTGACATTGAGAAAAAAGTAAGAATTTTGTATGTGCATGTAACCAGTGATATATATGCAATAAGAGTTATGAGCTACAATACTAATTTAAAGTCTTATATCTTCGTAGGTAGCTGAAGCAAAAATAACGTCTCATCAGATAGATCAAGCACGCGAATTTTACAGACCAGCAGCAGCTAGAGCATCACTTTTGTATTTTATTTTGAATGACTTGAACACAATAAACCCCATATATCAGTTTTCTCTAAAGGTACTTGAATTAGTCGTTTGGGTGTTTGATTTTTAAGACTCAATAAATGCGGATTAATCCTAATTGTTTTCAATCAGGCATTTAGCGTCGTTTTCCAAAAAGCAATATCAAAGGCAGAACCAGCTGATGAAGTTAGCCAGCGCATTAAAAACTTAATCGATTGCATTTCGTATTCAGTTTTTCAATATACTTCGAGAGGATTATTCGAATGCGACAAGCTTATTTTTGCATCACAAATGACTTTTCAGGTAATAGTTAAAGTAACCCTTTCATTTTACTTAAACGTTTGAAATAATTTTAAAACTGAATGTTAACTATATAGGTTCTCTTAATGAGTGAAGAAGTTTTACCAGCAGAGTTGGACTTTTTTCTACGTTTCCCGATAAAACCACATGTGACAAGTCCCGTAGATTTTCTTTCCAACCAGAGTTGGGGAGGAATATGTTCCTTAGCAAGTAAAGACGAATTTAGGAACCTGGACAGAGATATTGAGACTTCACCTAAGAGATGGAAGAAAATTGTGGAAATGGAATGTCCTGAGCGAGAAAAATTTCCACAGGTTTGTTTCAGCTTGTTAAGCCATGGTTCATTTTAGTCAACTTAGTTATTATATGGAACAAAACAATTTTATTACTTTCAGGAATGGAAAAATAAAACAGCGCTCCAAAGGTTATGCATGTTAAGAGCACTGAGACCTGACAGAATGACGTATGCTGTTGCGTAAGTAATATTTTAAATTCATATTCAAAATCATTTATTTCGTAAGCAAAATTGAAATGTCAAGTTAGTTTGTTCTTAGTGACTCTAACACAGTTGATGTTATTATTCGTACCTGCTATTGTTAGTAAATTTATTACTAAGAAAGGAGTTACTTACAGAACCTACATTGAAGAAAAAATGGGATCAAAATATGTTGAAAATCGAACGGTAGAATTTAGCAAATCATTTGAAGAAACAAGTCCAACAACTCCTATATTTTTCATTTTGTCTCCTGGTGTTAATCCGCTCAAGGATGTTGAGGCTTTAGGACGAGCAATGGGTTTTACGGCTGACAATGGAAACTTCCATAACGTTTCCTTGGGACAGGGACAGGAAATAGTCGCTGAGCAGGCTATGGATGAATCTCTTAAGAGCGGACATTGGGTTGTTTTACAGGTAAAAGATTTAAACTGAAAAGTCTTCAATATGATTCTACTTTTACAGTTTTAAGTACTATAATGCAGATTTAATTATTTTTAGAATATTCATCTAGTAAAAAAATGGTTACCAAGTCTTGAGAAGAAAATGGAAAGCTTCGCTGGAGGTTGCCATCACGACTTCAGATTGTTCATGTCAGCAGAACCTGCTGCAACTCCTGCGGCGCATATAATACCACAGGGTATACTAGAATCGAGTATTAAGATAACAAATGAACCTCCTACGGGCATGCAGGTATGTTCCAGCCAAAGGAATAAGATGAGTTACCAATTGTCATTATATTGATTCATCATCATCATCATGAACAACCCATTACCAGCTCACTACAGAGCACGGGTCTCCTCTCAATATGAGAAGGGTTTGGCCATAGTCCACCACGCTGGCCATGTGCGGATCGGCAGACTTCACACGCCTTTGAGAAAATTAGTGAGAACTCTCAGGCGTGCAGGTTTCCTCACGGTGTTTTCCTTCACCGTTGAAGCAAGTGATATTTTTTTTTTTTTAAAACGCACATAACTCCGAAAAGTTAGAGGTGCGTGCCCGGATTCGAACCGCTAACCTCTAATTAGGAGGCGGACGCCCTAACCACTAGGCTATCATATCATATAGCTTCCTATATATATGTATATACCTAATTGCGAATAAGATTGCCATAACAAACTGTAGCTGTAGTTGTGGCATTCAGGTGAAATTCAGTATTTCACAAATCCCTCTGGAAACATTCATAAATGTTGCCTCTGTATTAATGCAGGGTAAAATCTACCTGATGAGTTGCCAATTGTCATTATATTGATTACTATTATCTAAACCTTGCTTCTAGGCGAATTTGCACAAGGCACTTGACAATTTTAATCAAGAAACCTTGGAAATGTGTGGCAAAGAAGCAGAATTCAAAGCAATTCTTTTCTCTCTTTGTTACTTTCATGCTGTTGTTGCGGAGAGAAGAAAATTTGGGCCTCAAGGATGGAACAAAATATATCCTTTTAATATAGGTGATGGAATTGCAGAATGTCAGAAATATTGCTTAGCATTTATTAGAAAAAAAATCTAATCTATATCGTATCTTGACAGGTGACCTAACAATAAGCGTCTTCGTATTATTTAACTATTTGGAAGCGAATTCTAAAGTTCCTTGGGAAGATTTGAGGTATCTGTTTGGGGAAATTATGTATGGAGGTCACATTACTGATGACTGGGATAGAAGACTATGTAATGCCTATCTCGAAGAATTGATGCAACCAGATTTGGTAAAAAGTTTTTGTTTTTTATTTATGGTCATTGTACTCTTAACCATTGTTTTTTTACCCATTTTTTCGTTTTATAGTATTTATAATGGTAGACATATCGTGGTACTCATGAGTGATCATTTGGACGACAAATATTTTTTGTAAATAGTAATTAGTTTGTTATATCTATATTGTGTTGTTATTACTGTCTAGACTTATTAATGAGTCATTAATAAGAATTAATAATCTCAAACACTGTGAGTTTAATTCCATAATAAAAGTGATTTTAATATTGTTTCCCAGGTCGATGGAGAACTACATTTAGCTCCAGGATTTCCTGCGCCCCCTAACACTGATTATGTAGGATACCATCAGTATATAGAAGATGCAATGCCTACAGAATCACCCTACTTGTATGGACTTCATCCGAATGCTGAAATTGGTTTCTTGACCACAACTTCTGAAAATTTGTTTAGGACTATATTTGAAATGCAGCCTAGAGATGCGCAGGCTTCGGGAGCTACAACTGTAACAAGAGAGGATAAGGTCAATTTCATTATCATTATCTTAAGCCTATTGTTGCCCATGGTTATTATCACATACTTATATCACACCTAGTATGTAAAATGTGTTTCAAAATTAAAAAATCTCATGTTATCTTGAGATCTCTCTGTTGGGGAACAACTACATAAATAATTGTTTCAGGTAAAGCAAATGTTAGATGAAGTAGTAGAAAAGTTGCCCGAGGAGTTCAACATGGTAGAGATAATGGGCAAGGTCGAGGAGAGGACGCCATACGTCATAGTAGCGTTCCAAGAATGTGAGCGTATGAACTACTTGACAGGTGAAATGAAGCGATCGTTGAGAGAGTTGGATCTTGGGCTTAAGGTAATAGAGTTTGCATTTAATCGTGTAAATTATGCTAACATAAACATTTTCTTAAAGACGCTTGGACCTTATAATGGAAAACGGGAACTTTAAAGAATTACTTTATTCTGCTTATACGGACATCTTTACGTGATTTACAGACTTTTTTTTAACAATAAAGGCTATACACACGGCTATTGCAAAATTGATTGCAGGAACGATCCATTATTATCAAATTGTCGTCACACACGTTTTTTATTATTATATCTTTTATATGAGAATATTAATATAAATATAAAATTGTAAATCGTATATTGATCACTTACTTCTAAGTCATTGGTGTGTGTCATTGGTCTCCTATTGCTGTAGCAATAGGAAACCAATGACACACACCTACACCTTATGATTTACATATATACCGTATACGCAAAGAATCAAAATCTCTAGGGTTCTTAGCGGCGACCTTTAATCTGAAGGAAGGTATTTAAGCAAAATTTAAGAGAAACCTTAAGATCAATTTTCGTCATTTTTTAGTTTGAATGAGCAGTGAAAAGCCAGGGTTTATATCCAAGAAAACTAATAAGCGAATTGTAATTATCCTTGACAATCAAAGTTAGTTTTGTTTGGCTTCAAATCAAACTTAATCAAGTTTGGGGCAATAATTAACATAATAACGTAAGTACCCTGCCAGGTCAGGTAGTTTATATCTTTAACTTTCGTTTCAGGGTGAACTGACAATAACTTCGGACATGGAGGAATTAGAAAATGCATTATTTTTAGATCAGGTAAGGATTAAGATTGCCTGCAGATAAAAAGACAGACCTAAATCATAATAATCTAGTTGGGACGATAGTTAAATTGGTCCCGTACAAGGACTGAAGACTGTGGAAGTGCGCAAATTTAACGATTAATAATCAGTCCACTATCGTCCAACCATTTAGTTTGTAGCTGTCGTATGCTTTATAAGCAAAACATTTGAAATTTTAGGTTCCCGCCATATGGGCTAAGAGGGCATATCCATCTTTACTTGGCCTATCAGCTTGGTTCGTGGATTTACTACTTCGTCTGCGAGAACTGGAAACTTGGGCAACGGATTTTGTGGTACGGTAAACTTTCTATTCTCATTTTAAAATTGATTTTAATTCATCATCATCATGATCAACCCATTACCGGCTCACTACAGAGCACGGGTCACCTCTCAATATGAGAAGGGTTTGGCCATGTGCGGATTGGCAGACTTCACACGCCTTTGAGAACATTATGGAGAACTCGCAGGCGTGCAGGTTTCCTCACGATGTTTTCCTTCGCCGTTAAAGCAAGTGATATTTTAATTTTTAAAAACGTACATAACTCCGAAAAGTTAGAGGTGCGTGCCCGGATTCGAACCGCCGACCTCTGATTAGGAGGCTGACGCCCTAACCACTAGGCTATCACCGTTTATTAATTGTTGTTGTAATATTATCAATAATTGTTTAAGCGTGTTGAGTCAAAGCTCTGAATCTTTTTCTCGTATGAGAACCAAGATATGTGTCTAGGTAGAGACTAGCTATGATACAAGGTTGAGAATGATGATGATGAGGTAATGGTTGATGTTTGTCTAGTGGAAGGCTAGACCGACAAAGACGTGTCGTCAAGCGATCTAGCATACTGGAATGATGTAGCGTAGAAGCAAATTATGAGTATGGGTTTACCATATTGGTTAGGCTTACCCGTTACCATCTTACACTGTGTTATCATTCACTCGGTGAGATTGCCGTCAAGAGCTAATTTGTTTATTTGTGGAATAAAAAAATATATATACAGGCTCCAATTTATCATTAGTTACCAACATCCGTGTGGTTGGGAGGGTTCTTCAATCCTCAAAGTCTGCTGACGGCGATCATGCAAAGCACTGCAAGGCGCTATGAGTTACCCCTTGACAAGATGTGTCTACAGTGTGACGTCACCAAGAAAATGAAGGAGGACTTCACGTGAGATACATTTGTTTACTGTTTTCGATTACTTTAAAATAAATTATGACAGCTATTGGAGCTAATTATGAGCTATTTATTGTACACATAATGAGCATTAAAGTTCGTTCACTAAAATCCACACAAAATCGGAAAATAAAAATCAAAATCTGTGCTTTATAATTTCTTTAATCCTTAAACACCTCAATACATAGATATTCTAAAGCGCGTGCATTTGGTTATGAATTTTTCAAACGAGTCGCTGTTTTAATACTAAGCCACCCTCCACACCCATCTGATATAACACCACTGAAAATATTTAATGCATGTAAAGTGATGAAGATAACACACATTTTTCATTTAGTATTTCCTAAGTCCTAATATTATGTTTTATAAATGCTTCAAACTTTGTTATATCTCGTCCAGACTCGTCTCAGACACTCAATACATACAGAATACAATGAATTCCAGTCACGCCAGTTAAAACTCTAAAAAAATTAACTTATCAATGAAGCAAGCAGGCAGGTACAATAAATAAATAGCGCACCAAGTGCGTTGGAAAGGAGACGTTGCCTTTACTTTAAAATTTGCTTGATTTACTATAAAATTCCATAAGGTCTTTTATGGTTATGAAGAAATATATTTATGGGAAATATAAATTCGACGTCCTCCGTGGCGCCGAGTGCGTGCGCTGTCGCATTATAAAGTTAGAGGTTCGATTCCCGGCTCGAGTCTGGTCTGGTGGGAGACTTCGGTCGTGGCTAGTCACCACCCTACCGACAAAGACGTGTCGCCAAGCGATTTAGCGTTCCGGCACGGTGTCGTGTAGAAACCAATTAGGAGTATGAGTTTTACCATACCCCTAACAGGTTAGCCCGCTACCATATTAGACCGCATCGTTACTTACCATTAGGTGAGATTGCCGTCAATTGCTAACTTGTAGTGTATAATATATATATATATATATATATATATATATATATTAATTTTTTTAGAAGTTCTCTTAAAGGTGATAAAAAAAATTATAAAACATTAGACATCGACACAGACTAAACCAGACATTTACACACTGAATGTTAGAAAATAAGGCGTAATAATAAACACAAACACTGTAATATGTGAAAAAATAAATTTGGCTAATGCCTTTTTTGACGGGCTGAATAATAACAGGACCGTGTGATTACAGCATAGCAGATTCTCGGTCGGCTCCAAAGGACGGGGCATACGTCCATGGTCTCCTTATGGAGGGTGCGCGGTGGGATATGCATGCAGGCATCATCATGGACTCGCGCCTCAAAGAGCTTTTCCCACCAATGCCAGTGATCAACGTTCGGGTACCTGAATTTATTCGTAAATCGTTAATATAATAAAATTCTCAATGATGAACAGAGTTGAATATACTGTTACCTACTGTGTGATTGGAAGGCATTGATTTGGTTAAATATGACAGTATCTTAGATATTGCCACTTTCCCTGAAAGGTCAACCGGAGGCCAGATGCAAGGAGACAAGAAATTGAACCTATTATATGCAAAGCTACCTAGTGGCTTCACTTCAACTATCTGAATATGGAAAGTACAGTATTTTATAAGAATCAAATGGTCATTAGGAATCACATATAGAATGATTCTTTTCCTCTCTCTCTTAAATGAAGAGGCCTTAGCCAAACATTAGTAATGGGCTGGAGATGATTTTAATTTTTTTTTGTCATACTTCAGTTTAAGGTTTTACGGAAATATTCAGAAATTAAAGACCACGGAGTTTACCCCCATAACTTAAAGAGCTCGCTATGTCAGTCACGGTTATACTTATTTAATATGTTTTGTTATTGGATGTAGCGGGCTTCAAGTCAGGAAAATCTTAAATTGAGTAGCGAGAATGTCAAATATCTAAATTCCTCCCCCCTAACGGCAAAGAAGCCTGCCACAGCAGTTGGTGGTTGATTGTCCGAGAACAGGATATCAGATGGTCCACAAACCCTCACTCATATATTTTCTGTTCCAGGCAATAACACAGGACAAGCAGGATCTGCGCAACATGTACGAATGCCCGGTGTACAAGACACGCACTCGAGGACCTACTTACGTTTGGACCTTCAATCTCAAGACCAAGGACAAACCATCGAAATGGACGCTGGCTGGGGTTGCTTTGTTGTTGCAGATTTAAATCTTACATTATTATTATTAACTAGCTGACGCCCGCCACTTCGTCTGTGTTGAGTTACTGTATTTGTTTGTCTTTCAATCACGAAGCAATAGATTACAAATATATTTAATAAGCTGCGCGCGGTACTGGACTTTACTTGGACATTGCAACATTACTTTAGTTTTCTAAAATAAAAGTAGCCTAAGTTACTCCTTATTACATCAGCTACCTGCCAATAAAAGTCCCGTAAAAATTGGTCCCGCCATTTCAGAGATTAGCCGGAACAAACAGACAGACAGACACAAATTGTAAAAATGTTATTTTGGTATATGTACCGTATACATATTCATATGCATGAAGTTAAAAACTGTTATTTCAATATTACAAACAGACACTCCAATTTTATTTATTTGTATAGATAACCGGAAAACCATGAATCATCATCATCGCCCATTTAGTGCAGGAAACCCTAACGAGTACACCGAAAGGTTCCTGTAGTTAAACTGCAGAATTTGCAGATAAAGTTTAGAAATCACATTCTCATATAGGTACTTGATAATTAACCACCACACGACTCGTTTTTCTCATGTTTTCCTAATTTTGACAAATCCGGAGATCGCTACTCGGCGATAAGGCGCACCTTTTGTATAGATAAAGATGTGTCGCCAAGCAATTTTACGTTCAGCACGATTTAACATGTTTGATTTAACTCCGCAAACCCTAACAGTACCAGTTTGACGACCTCCGTGGCGTAGTGCGTGCGTTATCGCTATACAGTTGGAGGTCCTGGGTTCTATTCCCGGCTCGAGTCTGGTCTGGTGGGAGGCTTCAGCCGTGGCTATTTACCACCCTACCGACAAAGACGTGTCGCAAATGATTTAGCATTCCAGCACGGTGTCGTGTAGAAACCAATTAGGAGCGTGGGTTTACCATACTCCTAACAGGTTAGCCCGCTGCCATCCTAGACAGCATCATCACTTACCACCAGGTGAGATAGCCAGCAAGGGCTAATTTGTGTATAAAAAAAGAACCCCTAACAGGTTAGCCCGCTACCATCTTAGACTGCATAATCATTTCACAAAAGGTGAGTTTGCAGTCAAGCGCTAACTATTAATTAACTTAAGTATTTTTTTCTTATTACTCTAATTAGTAGTTTAGTATAGTCGTTACGTAGATCTATTAAGTTGAATCTGAAATAAGATTGAAAATCACTACCTAATTATAGCTATTATTCATTAAAAATGTTTATGATTTATATTTTTTTCATTGCTACATATCCTTTTCCATGTTGACATCACCGAGATCGATATTTGTCCATATCGATATAATTAAAAGAGGCTTGGCAGGTATATTAGTAGCAGTATACATGTCAAGACTTCTGACCTTGTCACCTCTTGCTAATTAATTACAAGGACCATACAAATGTAACATCCGGTAATGAATATTTAGTTTGTTGATGATGAGTTCATAATTTAAAAAATCTATGAACTACTCTAAAATTTGCAAGTGTCTATATATAAAGGGACAATGTAGTATATAAGTGATTGAGTTATGACTGATAGAAAGTAAATAAAGCTTAATTTTTGTCTACTAGAATATCAACTAGAAAAAATCATCAACTTTTTTACTTCGGCTAACTTATAGGCGAAGTAATGGAATTTCGAGTATCATTAACTTATTACGTCACATTGACCTCACATTCAAACACTGCTAGTAATTGCAAAAAAGTTATTTGGATGACATCAATGGATGAATGAGTCATTCATACGTTTGCCAATACTGTGATTTATATATTACCTTGATAAGTTAGTATGATAACATCACCGAAAATACTATAACACTTTTGTAACAAATCATCGAATTAAATTTCGGGGTTCTCTCTCGATAAAGTTTAGAGTTTATACTAAACGTATGCAGAAACGTAATTTTATTTATAAAGGATTATTTAAATGATAAATAAGCTTGGGTATAAATGATTATATATATATTAAGCGGTGATAGTGGTTAGGGCGTCAGCCTCCTAATCAGATCTCGGCGGTTCGAATCCGGGCACCTACAACTTTTCGGAGTTATGTGCGTTTTTAAACATTTAAAATATCACTTGCTTCAACGGTGAAGGAAAACGTCGTGAGGAAACCTGCACGCCTGAGAGTTCTCTATAACGTTCTTAAAGGCGTTCTGCCAATCCGCACATGGCCAGCGTGGTAGACTATGGCCAAACCCTTCTCATATTGAGAGGAGACCCGTGCTCTGTAGTGAGCCGGTAATGGGTTGATCATGATGATAAATGATTAATTTATATTATTGATTAATTTTAAATTGTTTTAAGTGTGATGTTGATCATAATGTAAGAATGTGTGTTTAGGATAAATTTACTTATCAGAAGATGTAGGTACATGGTTGCAAGAAAACTAACTAACATAGAACGCTAAAACGTTTCTTTGTAGTGAAGTAAAAAAGTTCAAGCTATTTTCTTGTTTGAAAGCAACGTCTCTAAGAAAGGTATTTCTTTTATTTGTGTTAACTTGTACCACTAAGCTTTTAATGTTAAATTAATTCTCTCACTCCCGTGGGCGTTTACATTTGCGTACGTTTAGCTCTCACATTAGAGCAAGAACAAACATGCAACCTAAAATAGCTTTTGTTTGGATTAATTATTTAATTTTACAGAGTTTTATCGTATCGGCGGGAAGATTTGTTTTCATTTCTATCTTATGGTGTGGGTTGACGTTGGATATTTCCTGAAAATCTGTTTTAAAAATATCTATATTAACAAAATTGTAAGAAAAAATAGCAGCTTGAATAAATAAACTTATGTAGTGAAGTTTAGTATTCTAGGCTAGCATACAGTTACTTAATAAGTAATCCTCCTAAGTTAAAAGTTTTTTATTAAAAGTAATCTTACAGAAAAGTCCTATTCTAATATGAAGGATTCCATTAACTTTAAAAAAGCTCAGGTTTGAATTGATAATATATTTTTTTACTAATTTTATAGTGACGCAGGCGTTCTGATATGGAATTCTGAGATCTGAATTACCAAAGAAGAACAGTATGTTTGTTTAAGATTTTTAGTTATAATAGTTTAGAATAACATTACTTGGCATTCTATCTATATAGAAGAAGGGCAACTATGAATTTCTGAAGGGCTCATTTATTTTCGCATTCTGTCTTGCAGTCTTTGTCTTGTGAGGTTTCGTCGCTTTAAGGTCATAGCACATTTAAACGACTCTGCTCCAACACCGCTCCCACCCAACACCGCCCTAAACTAAGACGACTGCTCGCAGTCCACGCGGCGACAGCTAGCTGGCCCCTAGCAGTCGACGCGGCGACAGCTAGCAGACAGCCAGCTGTCCACCCGCCGACCGCTCTCGCCTTTCGCGATAGACGCAGTTCACGATCGGTTTCCATTGAAGCAACTTGTATTTTTTACTATGTCCCGATTCACAACGCGCGAACTAGCAATTATTGCTATTGCACTTGAGGATGAAGAGAGAAGCGCAAGAAATAACAGACGAAGATATTGCCCGCGCCCCGCGGCGACCGCTAGCGGTAAGCGCGCGGGCACCGCGCCGACCGCTCGCCTACAACGTGCGGCCTGCGAGGCGTCAACTACCGAGCAGTCTGACGGCGGTAAGCTCGCTGACAGCGAGCTGTCTGCTAATTTATGATGCCAATGTAAAATATATCTAAAGAGCAATATTTAAAGCCCATATTTGAATTTTATTCTTTTTGCCGGGTGGGAGCAGAGTCGTTTAAGTGTGCTATGACCTTTAGAATTGCCGGCAGTTTGTTCTAACCCTTATACCTTCTTGAAACCTTTCTAGTAGGCGGGCATTGAGTCGTTAGAATAAAACCAATGGATAATATTCTTACGATTCTAATTAGATAATGAAATGCTATTCTCAATTAAAATCAAGTGCGACATACTACGTACCTTGCTCTAAATATTTTCTCATTAAAGAAAAAAATCCTCTTAAACATGAATCCTGTAATGTTTAAATTCAAATTCAAATAATCTTGATTATTTGAATTTCAAATAATCTTGAAATAGTCCTTTACAAGGCACTTTTGACGCGTCAATAATTTACATAGTAGTAATTCGATGGTGATAACTACATTCGTAAACTAAAAACTAAAGCTATGAGGGTTCCAAACGCGCCCCGGTCTAAGAAGAAGCCCACAACAAACTTAGCCGGGTTTTTTTTGAGATAGAGCAATTCATACCCAAGCTTTTTTATCGTTTGTCGTAATAGGATTTTTCTATAAGTTCTCGTTTTATAAAATCTTTGAACTTATTGATAGACATCTCCAAGATATCAATAGATAATTTATGATAAAATAAAATACAATTTCCTTTGAATGAGTTACTAATTTTGTGCAGCCTACTCAACGGTACTACCAGTTTACTGTTACTTCTAATGTTCAGTGCGTTACAGTCCTTTATTATTTTGAATTTATCAATATTTTTATGAACATAAATTAAATTTTCATTATATATATTGGCTAGTATTAAACCATACACCTTATCGGTTTCTGCGCGGCATAATACTGGATAGCTAAAACACTTTGTGGCACGTTTTGTCAGTATGGTGGTGAGCAGCCACGGCCGAAGACTCGTAACCAGACACGAGACAATTCGGAAAATTAAAAATTCTTAAATTGCCTTTGCCGGGTATTGAACCTGGAACCTCCTACTTATAAGACTTAGAGGCCGCACCGCGGCGTTAGGGAGTTAATATAAAGGTTGCAGTTCTTTCTTTGAGGATTAATAATGAACGAAAGAACCATAAGCCATAGAATGACTAAGTTTAAACTTGACGGGGGATATCAAAAGTTAGTTAGTAATCTTTCGCTCAAACACCTTGGCCCAGTCTCTAAATGTATTCTATTGTCAGTACGCGCGTAGGTTTGTTTGCAAGAGCTTGGAGGATGGGGCGTTTGTATACAAAAATATTAATAATATGTAAAATAATGCAAATATAATTAAAATTAACAGTCACAAATTAAATTGCACGTCACAAAACACCTTGTCAGGTTCATAGGAACCTGTAATCCCTTGAAACAACCCTCGGCTACAAAATTAAGTAGTTACTCGCATAGGAGGAGGGTTCTCGAACATAGATCATTTTTTTTTCAGACTATTTATTAGCTGTTCAAACCCTATTGGTTGCCACAGCGTAATCGAGCTGTTTGGCGAACTTCGGAAAGAAGCTCTGCCAGAAGAAATTTTGGGCTCGAAGAAACTAAGGGATCGACTGCCTAAGGGCGCCTCCTTTGAGGCACCACGCTGCTCTAATAAGTTACCTTTAATAACCGCAAACAACTTAACCGCTTAACCTATTTCCGGGTTAAAAAATTACGCCGTGACAACCATAACATCAGCCGTGATTGCATTAATGGGGTCAAGGATTACTAAGGCAACAAAAAAAAGGCCCTAGTTAATATACAAACTTTGTTATACGCACATAAATCCACCTGTATACGTAATTACATGGTTTCGCAATAAGTAAGGGTTGCTTATTTTTATAACCGTAATAGTTAATCATTTCTCTAAATCGAATATATTTAAGATGGATGGAATCCGAATACCGTGTATCCAACTACATTTTATTTCCGGTGCGATGTACAACTTATCTTATCTATATATATCTATTATATTGTGGTCTAATGTCTGATACCATATGTGTCATCATCATGATCAACCCATGGCCGGCTCACTACGGAGCGCGGGTTTCCTCTCAATACGAGAAGGGTTTGTTCAAAGTCCACCACGCTGGCCATGTGCGGTTTGGCAGACTTCACACGCCTTTGAGAACATTATGGAGAACTCTCAGGCGTGCAGGTTTCCTCACGGTGTTTTCCTTCACCGTTAAAGCCAGTGATATTTTAATTGATTAAAAACGTAATATTTAAAATTATTAGTGGATCATCCATACAGATACAAGACGCCACATTGAACGGTTTTTCCTCATATCTCTAGATTCTAAACATTTGGGCTTTTTTTTACCGTATCAAATTTATTCCAAATCTTTGCGTATTTTTATGAGTCACGTTGCATTTAGCATGATTTATTTACTTACACGTGGAAACCTTTGACAAATTTGTCAAAATCGATGAAACAAGGGCAAACACTTTTGTGTTAAACACTTCGATCAATATTCTTTCTGAGTTTCATTGGAAAATATTAATTAAAAGCAGTAAATTTTCATTACCTTGTGAGTAAAGCAAACTAAAGTGACGCAAAAAAGTTATTCAATATGTAATATTTCGTAATACTCTCGCACTCACTTTCATAAGAAGCGGACGTTTAATCTTGTTTATAAACAAAACAGGACACCTTTTCCGCTAATATTTAATATCGCTATTCTTTATATCGTATCTTTATTATAAAAAAAGGTCTAATGATTAATTATTGAATAAATAAGTTTATTTATATGCGACTTATTCAATCGATTCATTTCATTCAGAACTAGGTTATTGAGGTTTTTTCTTTTTTATCCACTACAAGTTAACCCTTGACGGCAATCTTAGACTGCATCATCACATTCGTGATGATGCAGTCTAAGATGGTAGCGTGCTAACCTGTTATGCGGGGTATGGCGACCGCTTGGCGACACGTCTTTGTCGGTAGGGTGTTGACTAGCCACGGCGGAAGCCTCCCACCAGACCAGACTCGAACCGGGAATCAAACCCAGGACCTCCAACTGCACGAGCTGCGTCATGAAGGTTTCGGTACCTTATAAATTAAGAATTGAATTTTCCTCGTTTTTCAATTGATACATTTGTTAAACTATAGGTATGTTATAAACCGATACAAACCTAAGTTGAACACAAAGAGCAGCAAAAAACCACTTCAGAAACCTGAGTTTATCTTTATAATTCCATCACCGTGCTTTTTGCATATCCTGTATCCTTCGTCCAATTAATCGTATGCGAAACATTGATTGACAAGTCAGGAGATGATTAACCGCCGGTGAAAAAACAAGGAACTGAGGAGGTTCTAATTAAAATTTCGTAAATGGTGGTGACCTTGCTGTGGCACGACCTACACCGAACTAGTCACTTGTACTAATAAAGGCTCTCAAATCATATCACCAGTGTCGTTACGACTTTGTTGTTATATTATTTATTATCAGCCCGTACTGTCCCAATGTTGGGCAAAGGCCTCTTCTTCTTCCTTCCATTTGTCTCTGTCTAGGGATATTTGGGGCCAAGCCGACAGATAGGCATCGAGTTAGTGACGCCAACGACGCCTCGATCTGCCTCGACGTCCTTTTGTTTTTTGGGGCACCCAATGTGTAGCGGCCTGTGCCCACAGTTCGTCGGACATGCGCATAACATGCCCAGCTCAGTCCCATTTCATTTTGGCAGCTTTATCTCCTTTTACCGATCGCACCTTTAGGTTTCGAATAGACGGCATTCTGTCGTCTAGGAGACCCCTAAAGGCCGGCGTACCCCAGGGTTAAATTCTAGCGCCCTACCTCTATACGCTGTACACGAGCGATATAACCAAGAGCCCTTATGTAGAGCTAGCCTAGTACGCGGACGACACTGCTCTTTACACGACCAGTCGTTCGCTACCGTACATAGCAGCCCGCCTTCAGAAAGCGATCAAGCGCTTAGGCGCTTGGTTCCGCCAATGGAGGATAGAGGCTAACCCGGAAAAGAGCAAAGCGCTTCTTTTTAATATGATCTGTTGTTATATACAATTATTAATTGCCAGCGAGTTCCACATTTATCCGGTTTTTAAAAAGCCCGCACGATCCGGTTTTTTTTTCCGAAGAGTATTCAATATCGGTCTGCGGTCTTTACTACTAGGCTATCACCGCTTCAATCACGGTTTCAGGTTAACTAACGTGACAGCGAAGTTATCTGCCAAATGTATGCGATTGTCAAACGAAGTTTTACCTTCGACATAAATCGAAAGATTAACCTTTCGTTTAACGTATCTTCGTACTTCGTTAATAGTAAAGTAACACTTTTCAAACATAACTCGTTTAGTTGGAACAATTGAAGTCATGATTAAAAGGACTAAACATGATTAGCCTAGAAAATTTCTTCACTAAAACCGCAAGGTATTTAACTAAAATGGTCTGAACCAAATATATGCCGAAGTCGGTAAAAACTGCATTGAATATTTGTTAAAGAAAATGTACGCGTTGAATGCAGACCTATTAATTTGGCCTTGTCTTTATGTACCTAAAACTCATACATATGGTAGGTATGTTTTGAATAAATTATTTAGTATGATTTTTGATTATTCTCATATTTATAAACTTAATATCGTCTCACTACAGAGCCTAGGTCTCCTCTCGGAATGAGAAAAGTTTAGTCCATAGACCAGTGAAAACACACTTTCTGTCTGATTTCACACGCCTTTGAAAAGATAATGGAGAATTCACATGCATGCAGGTTTCGTCGCTATGTATTCCTTCACCGTTAAAGCAAGTGATATTTATTTTTTTATATTCAAAATTATCCACTGCGACTATCACCGCTTTAAATGACAATCTATTCTTGAAGATTCCTCAAATACTCTCACAGGGAAGTGATATTTACAGCTTAAACCTTTCGAGCTATTCTGATATAGGTTGGTCGGCATATTACAAATATATGTTAAACATATAAGACGAGACTGAAGATCTAACGTGCTCAATGAGGCTAGCCTTTGTCGAATTGCTAATCGACTTCTCAATCCTTTTTTCATTAATATGACTTTATTACTATCCTATAGATATTCTTTCAATCCCGGAAAACACTGGAAAACGTTTAAAGTCCTTAGTATTTTGAACAATAACATGTGTTACTCTAATATTGGCTATGCAACTAAATTTATGTTCAAACAATAATGGGATAGTGGAAATTCCGCAAAGCCTACGTTATCGCATCCTGGAGTCAAGAAATTACAGAACACAAATAGTTCAGAGAAGCAAACAGTTCAACGGGATAAAAATAACACACGCGGATGAATTCGCGGACAAAAGCTAAGTGTTAACAATAAACTTGGAGTAAATTACATAAAAATCTTTATAAATCTTGCGAGTAAGCAATCGCCTAAACGAGAATATTGCGTGTCCAAGCACGCGTATCATCAAGATATAATAGCATGCCAGTGAAAGTGCTCATGTCTGCAAATTGGGCTACACTCTTCGACGAAACTCGTATGCCCAATGAACGACCTGTTTGACATACCCATGTTTAAGATTATTAACATACTATGAATGGTCAACGGTTCTTTGTAACTAGAATCAAGAGATCAAGTAACATAGGTATTATATATGGCAACACTTAAAGACAGGCATACCATCTATTCTGCAACTTAAATGGGGATGGCTGTGAGAACGACGAGGCAAAGAAGTCCTAATACCTAAGTAGATACCGCTTAATATCATTTACTAAGTGTACCCAAAATTCATTGATGCAAGCGTAAAGGCCTTACGCTGACATAATTTTTTGATGACATGAGATTGCGATGCCGTTCACCAACCAGATGGACAGACCAGCTGAGGGATTCAAGTGTAAATTTCACACAATTGCGAGACTAGCCTCTGATAGAAGCCGGTGGAAACAATTAATCCGCACGAGGTTGCAAGGACAGGACCACGATCTCTCTCCCTTAGAGAAAGGCCTTACACAATAATTGGATTTTCTGAGCCCCATTACTCTCGAATGCTCTATGTATAGACTTACTATGAAATAATAACTATTAATAAGTTATTTCCGTTACATACATTACGATATACATTAACAAAGTAATTATTATTATGACGTTACTATTTAGTTTTATTTATCAACCTCAGCCTAGCACATGACCAAATTTATGGGCACAGGTCTACAATAAGAGAGGAGTCCAAGTAATAAGAGTAAAGCATTTACCCATCGAATGTTCCAATACAGGACAGTAAAGCAATCTTGCAGTTTTAAATTTAAGTCAGCTACAACATCCGATTTTATAAAACCAACCTAACAAACAAAGGGTCAAAAGTTAAATAATTTATTTTATAAGTTGTTTTATCAGCTGGGCTTTAATTCTCAATGCTGATATGAAGAAAACGGTTAATATTTGACCTTTTTTAAAGTAACGATCATAAAGAGAAATCTTGGTTTGGCTTGTTTGTAAACGCTTGTTTGGATCACTGTTAACAATTGGGTGCTAATGTGTTAAATAGAAGTTGTTATGGGGTCAAGTTGGTGTAGTTTTTACTGCTTTGATAAATTTGCATTATGATTATCATAATAATGCTACTCAATTACTATGGAATACCATGCCATATGACAAAATTTGTGCATTGAATGCATTGTATTATCTACACCTACCTCTCTTATCTTTTTATATATGATCTAGGGATCATTATTTCGTCTTCTTTTATTTCTTTAATTTTTAGCACCTAGTGCGGAATTAAAACTTATGAAAACATCATTTTCGGTGATTCTGTATTGTTAATAGAAGACATTTTAGTTCTTATATAATGTTACATATGCGAAAGTCACTAGAACACAGATCTATCGATTATAATATGTAAATTATGATCACTAAATTATTTAAATAATATACAATTATTAATTATTGCTTCAGTGGAAAAGGAAGGAAAACATCGTGAGAAAACCTGCACGCCTGAGAGTTCCCCATAATGTTCTCAAAGGCGTATGAAGTCTGCCAATCCGCACATGGCCAGCGTGGTGGACTATGGCCAAACCCTCCTCATATTGAGAGGAGACCCGTGCACTGGAGTAAGCCGGTAATGGGTTGATCATGATGATGATGATGATTAATTATTGTATCATAACTTTATGTACTATTCATGTTACCACCAGCTTCGTACGCTTTGGTTGTTTTTAAAAGATCACTCTAAGTGATAAGGTAGCCTTTGCACCCAAAACTTTTGTTTTATGTACCTTTTAGTTTTTTTTAGATTTCTTTGTGTTT
This sequence comes from Lasiommata megera, assembly GCA_928268935.1. NCBI lineage: Eukaryota > Metazoa > Arthropoda > Insecta > Lepidoptera > Nymphalidae > Lasiommata > Lasiommata megera. The sequence continues at coordinate 16,435,913 of OV743308.1, read as the reverse complement.
TGTTGCAATAAGGTTGTTTTATCTATCCATCTAGTTATCCTATGGCATCTGTTAATCGATTCTGCATTTCGATGCAATTAATTAATATACTATTATTAATAAATTATCATTGTATTATATTATTGTATCATAAATTTGTCCACTATCCAATATTGACGTCACCACCAGCTTCTTACTGTTAGGTTACTCTTAGGTTGTCTTTAAAAGATCACTCTAAGTGATAAGGCCGCCTTTGCACCTAATACTTTTCTTTTATGTACTTGTTTATATTTTTTTGTGTTTTGTTGCAATAAGGTTATTTTATCTACCCATCTAGCTATCCTATTGTAACTGTTACTCTATTCTGCTTTTCGATGCAATGAATTAATATACTATTATTAATAAATTATCATTGTATTATAAATTTATATTAATAATATATTATTGTATCATAAATTTGTCCACTATCCACTATTTACGTTACCACCGGCTTCTTACTGTCAGGTTACTCCTAGGTTGTCTTTAAAAGATCACTCTAAGTGATAAGGTCGCCTTTGCACCCCACACTTTTCTTTCATATATATGTACGTTTTTGTTTCTTTTTGGTGTTTTTATTGAATTTATTCTTTTTGACTTTGTTGTGTTTTGTTGAAATAATGTTATTTTATCTATCCTTCTATCTATCCTATTGTATTTGTTACTCAATTCTGCTTTTCGATGCAAGGAAGTGGTCAACATCCAAATAAGGGCGACCCGTTACTCCGCAGTAACTGGGCGCTTGGTTACTGTAACGATGACTCAATCAAGTAGACTACAAATTCAACAGTTAATATATGATATTATGATGATAGAAATACGTCACTTTACTAAATTACAACATAAATCTTAAATATTTAATCTATATTGCAAGGAAAATTAAAAATGGTCATCTTTCATATAAATTCATTTTTATATCAACTTGAATGAAATCCTGTAGTTCTATTTATACAATACGTTCTGCATTTGGTTAATTGTCAAAAATGAATGAAATATTGTTAAGTGTCTAAATATTTTTGACGACCTTCGCGGCGCAGCTCGTGCGCTGCCACATAATAAAGTTGGGGTTCCTGGGTTCGATTCCCGCTCGAGTCTGGTCTTGTTGACTTCGGCCTTGGCTAGTTACCACGCTACCGACAAAGACGTGTTGCCAAGCGATTTAGCGTTCCGGCATGATGTAGAAACCATTTAGGAGTATGATGTAATTGGGTTAGCCAGCTACACTCTTACGTTGCATCAACACTTACCATCAGGAGAAATTGCCGTCAAGGGCTAATTTGTATTGTATAAAAAAAGTCTCTCTGTTAAAATAATTTAGATAACGCACATACACAAACACACATTCACACTCGTTCACACACACATACATACACGCACACGCTCATACACGCTTAAATAATGTTAGCTATAGTTTAGATATTTTTTGTCTAAGATAATGTACTATATCCCTGGAAGGAACTACCCTCTGAAATACAGGTATTCCTAGTGCAGAGGGTAGGGACAAATTATTATTGTAAATCGTTTTTAAGCAATAAAATATTATCTTATCTTATATTTTTATTAGTACCCGCCGACATCGTTGAGAATTCCATATACCTATAAGGATATTTTCATACTCTATACTAAAAAGGAAAGTCTCAAAGACACTAGCTTAAGTAGAAGTAAAATACCCACCTTTTACTAGGCCACTATTTGATTTGCGCGTTCAATGATAGGTATTTGCGCAAAGATTTCTCTTACGTTCCAAAGAGATGCACGTATGACGTAGTTACGCCTCATTGCTAACGTGACTTGTGGGGGCAAAACTCGAGGTCGTATGTTATACTACTATATCTAATACTACAGAGCGAAAGTGTGTTTGTTGGTTTGTCCTTTAATCGCACTGCGGGTAACGTGACTTCGTCTGCTGTGTTGCGTCTGTAGTGATAGTTTATGGACTGGATATCGACAATAGTTGTTTTAATAACGGCACAGTTTCTAAACCTTTTGAAACCTTATAAATCTTTGAATTAGTGGGAAAATAGGGATTCTTTTTTTTTATACACCGCAAGTTAGCCCTTGACGGCATCTCACCTGATGGTAAGTGATGATGCGGTCTAAGACGGTAGCGGGCTAACCTGTTAGGGTATGGTTAACCCTTACTCCTAATTGGTTTCTACGCGACATCTTGCCGGAACGCTAAATCGCTTGAGGACACATCTTTGTCGTAGGGTGGTAACTAGCCGCGGCCGAAGCCTCCCACCAGACCAGACTCGATCCGGGAATCGAAACCAGGATATCCAACTTTATAATGCGACAGTGCGTCACTAATTAATAGTAAAACAATAACCACAGTATGTTTCCTTAACAACACCAATCATCATCATGATCAACCCATTGCGGGCTCACTACAGAGCACGGATCTCCTGTATATATCAGAAGGGTTTGGACATAGTCCACCATGGAACCCTTGAAAATATTGTGTGTATGAGTCAAATTTGCAATAACCCAAAAATAAGCCTTTGCCAAAAAACTCAAGGCCGCTTGCATGATATTTCGCTACCCAATTTCTTGACACGTATGCTCTGGCGGCCATAGAAAGACACAACAACATGTGTTTTTTTTAATCAACCCTTAAAAGTGCAGGGCAGTGATCAATAGGAAAATTTTAAGAGAATCGGCTTATAGGAATATAATACCTAAAATTCAAGCTTTATTCTAAGATTTGTATGTTATATAACATAAAAAGAACATGACTCATTTACGTTACACATTTCATGAATTATTTAGAATAGCTAATTCCATATTAGGATGTCACATATTATTCAGTTTTAGGATGTCACCTGGATATCACCTAATGAATTTGTTTTATACCCAATCATGCAGCTAAGTCCCATATCCGACGTCACCCACTTCTGCCGCGACTGCCGCTCGTGGGCGGCGCACGCAGGTGTATGAAGCACAAATTAGCGGGCAGCTCGACGCCGCTAACACGCGTACGCGCATCTTTATATTCCAGTCGTTTGTCATTGAATCATCAACCTTATCGACCATTAATAAGATTCAAAGTTGTTTTGACGCCGCGGCTGTGTTTTCCGATCGAATATTTAGACTTTAGTGTTTCATACGTTATTGGATTAAGGATTTACCTTTAATTTTTTGAACGGTGGGTGAAGTGTTTTTTTTTTTGTTCATTAATCTGGGATAGTTTTTCTCATCTTGCGTAAGTTATGATTTTTTATCACTTCGTTTACTTTTAAGTTATACAAAAAATAATTTTGGGATATCTTTAAAATGATAAATTTTAGATATTATAATAATTAGGGAAGTAAACGAATTTACAATTCGTAAAATTAATTTAATAACGGATTTTTACGCACTCACTCAAAAACGTTGTGTTATTTTATTTGTAAACTCAAATTGAGTTACATATATGGATATACCTAAATGGATTTTAATGAGTTCGTACGTAAATCGTGCTCAATTATTTTATTAAAAAAGTCTTGACAATGCATGCATCTGTTCAAGATGTTCCATGATTATCGAACTAATGACACAACATAAATTAAAAATTCATCCACGAAAATTTACCATAATTACTTTATAAGCAATAAATCGACGCTCTCAAGGATGAGCAACCTCATGACATCAGTCTTGACCTCAAAAAACTATATCCTATATCATGGTAAATATATTATGTCAATTTTATCTCAGTATTTAATATTCACGACGAATTTTATATAATGAGTGTAATTTTAAATAGCGTAGTGCGTAAATGAGTCATGTTTTTTTTATGTTTGAATCGTTCATGTCTTTTTTTCTTAAACAATTTAATTTATTTTAATTTTCATAATTTATGTACGAGTAACTGTCATATTGTGTTGTTCGTAACTTAGCGTTTGTTTTGATTTTTCATAAAATCTAACGTGAGCTGTTATTTGACATTTAACTTGTTATTTAACAAATAAAAAAGGAGGTTCTCAATTCTGTTGTATTGGACAAATAACGCCAATTTTTGTATTTTGTTCTGGCACTGAGACTTATGGTGGTGATAGTTGAGTAGTTAAGATTCCGGTCTGCCTTTCAGGGCACCAACTTTGATCCCCGACATGCACTTCGAACCCTTTGTTATGTGCGTTTTATTTAAAGCATTATAAAATTTATTATAATTTGCTTTAACGGGTAAATAATACAACGTAAGGGAACTTGCACGCCTGAGAGTTCTTCATAATGCTCTCAAAGCTTGTGAAGTTAATCAATACGAACTTTGCCAACGGGGGTCCACTTTGTTATAGCCAAACTACTTCCGAGCTCTGTAGTGGGCCGGTAAAATAGGTGGATGTTAATAATAATGATGATGATGATGATGATGATGATTACGGAATTTCTTGACAGAAAATCCATAGCCAACTATGGTTAGGTTAACTAGGGAAAATATCCCAGAATTCTGTGAGTCTAATGTTCAACTACGGATCACGAGTTCTGGGGTAGGGCCAGCATTGGGTATTTAGTTTTTCTACCTTGAATTTTCAGTTAGCTGTCAAAGCTCGCCAGTTCACGGCAGCGAGGTGTTTTAATGCTATCGTCACTTCCAATCAAGAGTGGTATCCCAGCAATGTACTGATGAATGTTTATAAGTAAAAAATGTAAAGACAAAATTTATATGACTTAGTTCGCCCAGATAGTGTTGAAAAAGTACAAAAAGCTTGCGGAAAACTTATAAGTAAAACCTTATAATCACTTACGCACTTTAAATTTGATTGGGTATATAAACAAACCTCTTATCGCTACCTAATTACCTAATGTAATATAAAAGTAAAAAGTGTCTGTTACATATGTATGATGTTTCCGCAGTAGTATTTGGAACGGACTAATAAATCAGATTCAAGAACTACAATTAATTAAATATATTTTCTAGGTGACGCAAGAGTATTGAGCAATTCTTGATAGACATATAAATCATCATAATCAACCCATTTCTGGCTGACTACAGAGCACGGGTCTCCTCACAATTTGAGAAGGGTTTGGCCATAGTCCACCACGCTGGCCATATGCGGACTGGCAGACTTTACACGCCTTTGAGAACATTATGAACTCTCAGGCTTGCGGGTTTCCTCACGATGTTTTCATTCACCATTGAAACAAGTGATATTTAATGGTTTAAAAACGCACATAATTCCGAAAAGTTAGCGGTGCGTGCCCTCGACCTTTAATTAGGAGGAAGACGTCCGAATCACTAGGCTATAACAGCTTTAGATATATAAATACTGATAAATATTTTAAAGTTGAAGCAACTGGTATTAGAACCGGGTGGGTAGAACTCCGTTAACAACGCGGTTAAACTTGTACTCGAGATATCTTCAGACAATGATGGATAATTAAATGATACGTATTTACGTTTTTATGTTCACACAACACATGTCAGCACATTCTGTGAAGGTATTACGTATCGAAAACAATCTATAGGAAGAGAATGTGACGCTTAAACATAGAAATGTTATATAAACGTCGTCTGCCAATTCGACGACCTCTGTACATAAACTTGGAGATCCTGGATTCGATTCTCATCTGGAGTGTGGCATAGTAGTATAGTTAGCACCCTACCAAAAAAGACAGGTCGTCAAGAGATTTTATGTTCTGGCACGATATCGCGTAGACCAATTAGGAGCATACTCTTTATCCTACCCCTAAAAGCTCAGCCTCATCTTAGACTGCATCATCGTCCGTGGCTAGTTACCAACGTATCACCATACGGTTAAGAGAAATCAATGTAGAGTGTAAGTCAGCGGCACTATTAACCATCATAACGCATCATCACTTACCACCAGGTGAGATTGCAGCCAAGAGCTAATTTGTAGTGGATATAAAAAATGTTCACGCATGTGATTTATGCTTTCAATGCCAGTTCATATCCATACGGCAGTCTTCTTTGTTTTATGTTTTCCTGGTAATTAGCGATCAATAATTCTGAATATTGAGTAATCTGTCTAGTTTAACTGTGATAGTTAAGTTTAACTAACTTTTTAATCAGTGAGGCCTGTACTGATGTTCAATATTTCAATTCCCAAAAAGCTTTATAAATAATATACAGACTTATTTACTTATAATATTCTTAATTAAAGCTTTTAGATGATTTTAAAAAGTTATTGCTAACTCTATTATGTCGAGGATTTGAATAAACCAGGTAACAAAACCGGGTTTCTGCATATGAAAGCAAAGCAAAGTTTTAATATGACTTTGAAAACTACATACATACACTATAAGAAAACAATATTATATTATAAAAAGTTAGCCATTTTTTTTTTTTTTTTCCGCTGGGAAATGCCTTTACGCATCCCCTCCGGAGGCGACGCAGGCAAGACTGCGCCGCTTCCGACGGGGTATGTGGGACTCCCCGGCGGCCAGGCTGGCGACCAGAATACCCACTAAAACCCAGCGATGCTCCTTCGCGTCGCCTGGTGGCTGGGTCACAGGAACACTGATGCACTCGACCGCGGCCCAGCCAGACAATAATATGACTTTCAATATGACTTTGAAAACTACACAAAAGAAAACAATATTATATTATAAAAAGTTAGCCATGGAATTTCTTGAATCGACGATCTCCAAGCATGTAATTTCCGCTTAAGTAGATCTGTTTATGGTAAATGATGTTTAATAGTTGCTACTTTACTTAGAAAAAAGAAACCTTTAACTTCAATCTATACGGGAAATGATAATGAAGAAAAGACTATGTTTACGAAGGTTATTAGAATACGTAAGTAAGAAAATATATTTAATTCTGTACTAGAGTATAAAATCTGCATAAAAACAAGAAACTAGTTCTGCACTGTAATGAAAGATACAGTTTGTGGACCTTTTAACAAGCGGTTAGGCCATATCTAGTCCAAAATTCGATTTATCAATCGACTTTGTACTGCAATTCTAACTTTCTCATTAGTTCAAAAAAAAAAAAAAATTTAGCCCATCAATTTCTCAATAACTACTTATGGAATAATTTAAACATAATTATATCTAAAGATATTAGGGTTCAAAGTAACTCACATTATAATATAACGATTATATAGGTACTCATAGACTGGATCTTTGGTACGTTTAATTTAGGCGGGACTTATAGGTTAACAATGAAAAGCTAGAATTTCATGGAACTTCTGTAATTAGGTAAGAAGAGGATATTGCAAGGATATGAAGGTGGTGATTCTATATCGAAAAAATATTCTTTTTTATATTTTTGGGTAGTTTTTGGGGTAAACAGTGATTTTGTAAATGAATTGTGCATGCTTGCTAATGAAAGAGATATTAAGAGACATTCTCTTTGTCCGTTTCCCAATACCAAGCGCAGATTTTCTATTTCTCCGTGAGCTCCTGGTATATGGTGAGCAATGCTTTTAAACAGATATGAAGTGCTTTGAGATTTCTTAATGCCAAGCAAACCAGAAATTCTGACTGACTGACCAGTTAGGCATATCATTTCCATGCGGCGATCTTATTTGATTTATGTGTTCCTGGTAATTAACGATCAATATTTGAGAATATTGAGTAAAATGTCTCATTGATTAACCGCCAAAATTATAATCAATCTAATCAAAAATCTTCAGATTGATTTTAGTAGTACTGATCTTTTCCAACTCTTCCCCATCGATAAGAATGGCGCTACTAAATTGGATGTTATCTACAGTTTTGGATTGGATTAACCTTAAGCGTAAGTCACGGATGACTAGTTTATATAAAAGCTATATGTTAGAGGTTTGGTAAAACTTGGCTAATCGGTGATACATAGTAATTCGGTAATATTTTTAATATTGCGAATAGGAAAATTACCACCATGTAAAGGAAATTTTGCGACCGACGTAAAAGCTAAATACGACGTACTTGATAATGCAATGGGACCTTATTTTTTAGACATATTGGCATAAAACTAAAATTTATTTGTAAAAGTACATTTGTTGCAATTTAAAGTTGGTGGTCCTGGATTCGATTCCCGGCACGAGTCTGGTGATGTGGGAGGCTTCGGCCGTGGCTAGTTACCACTCTGCCGACAAAGACGTGTCGCTAAGCGATTTAGCGCTCCGGCACGATTTAGTGTAGGAACCAATTAGGAGGAGGTTTACCATACCCCTAACAGGTTAGTCCACTACCATTTTAGACCGTATCATCACTTACGATCATTGGTGATGCAGTCAAGGGCTAACTTGTAGTGTATAAAAAAAAATCTCATACAAATCATTATCATTTCGTCCAATGACAGCTTACGCTTGTCGAGTACCCCTCGTGACTCCTCGTATCTCATAATCATAATATTACTTCACTTGTTCTGTTAAATTGTAAGCGAAGTGAAAGCCTAAAACTAATAAGCAAGTAATTAATGTAACGAGGTTGTTACTTTCCATGCTTGCATGTTTAAACCATTTTTATTTTGGTCGTGACCACGTCCTAAGATAACAGGCACACTGTCACACATCCATGCAAATACGTAAGAAAATATTAGGTATTTTCCCCGCGGTTTCACCCGCGTTAGCGAAGAATCGTAACGTAATGTATGTAGCTTAATATGAGTCTCGTAACACACGGCTTTACCCGCCGTACGTATTTTAATTTTAATTTATAATGACCTCCGTCGACGTTCAAATGACATTATGACTTATAATGTAAAGTTTTAATGTTAATTGAAGTAAAAAGTAATTTTTATAGTTATAGTGTGTTAAAATAAATAAAAGAAAATAGATTATATTTATGTATAAAAGTTTTGAAATAATATAAAAAAACAAGTACAAAGAAATTAGAAGTAGACTATATGTAGCCCGAGCATGCCTATAAACAAAATTCAGTGCATTAAATTTTTTTTTTCACGCTGGGAAATGCTTTTACGATTCCCCTCCTTACTCTTACTTAACTCTACTTAACTCATACTTAACTCTACTACCCCTTTGCCCCATTCAGTAAAGTGCCACCTGAGTAATTGGAATTTTTCGTTGGATTATTCATGTGGCCGTTTTTTTTTATTTATTTTTATCAATTCTAAAATATTTTCGTCTGTAGTTTATTTTATTAACCCACTTGTTACTATCGTTCCATAAAAAGAACGGTGCACAAAAAAAAAATAATTATGACACTTAAGGGTTGTTGGTGTTAATAGTTTTAGTTTTAATTGACAGGTTACAAGTGTGCGGACTGATGTGTTAAGTATTTGAGTGTTAATTTAAACATACTGAATTTTTAAGATTTTTAAAAAACACACGTTGTATTATTCATATTTTAAGGTAAGTCTAAAAATATAAAATATTATAAATGATTTTTAAAGCGAACAGAATTAAGTTATTTGTCTTGTCTATTATCTGTTACAATATCGATAATTTTTAAATTGCCATTATAAATGCGCATTTTTTACGATTTAAATTGCTGTTCCTCTAATCAAACGATAGTAAAATGCACTACTATAGCATGTTAATTTTATTTTATAGCAATGAAGCGATGGTCTCGACATTTGGATCTATATTAAATAGTTAGGAGTGAAAAAGATGATGAAGAGTTAGTACCTGAATCCATATCCATATTACCACCCGAAAACTGAAATTCGGATGTAACTGATGATTCGGGTGACGATAACTTGCTGACTTGGAATAATTTACCAGAATCACAATTACGAGGGCAAGCAGAGGTTTGTGTTCTATCAGCTGAGGTTAGAAATGAGAACGATAATGTGCCACTTATTAAGGTATCGAAACGCAGTCGAATATTTTTCCAAGAGTCAAACTATGCAACTTCATCAACTTCAAGTGGTACTTCAACACGTGGTGATAATTGCGCATGAATTACTTTTTTAAAATAAAACTTACAAGTGGGTAACGCGTGTTTTGATCCTATTTTGATTTATGGAGGGCATGCAGGTCGAAGCTGTGTATTATAGTCCACTACAACATTTCAAAATGATGTTTGACGAAGATATTATCAACAAGTTGGTTCAATACACGAATTTACATACATAAAAAAACAGACCAACAAATCTAATCACTGTTAGTTCAGATGATATGCTTTGCTTTTTCAATACTTCTTAATAGCAGATAAGTCGTACTATCTACTAGGAACGTGAACTGGCAAAATGCTTAAAACTGCGGTATGCCTCTAGTAAATAAAGCTATTTCCAGTGCCAGATTTACATTTATTATGGCAAACCTTCACTTACTGCGACAATCAAAACCTATTACTTGGTGACAGTTTCGCGAAGCTGTCTACTGTTTAACAAACTTAACGAAAAATTTTCAGCCTATGTTCCCTTCAGTCTGCTTTCTCAGATAAATACAAAGATGTTTTGGGTTTGTGTCTAGAACCCGAACCCAACACCCGTCGTCTTACAATACGCAGATGTTCTGAGAAAGATATTTTTTTTGACTTTCATCAACTTTTTTACATAAGCTCATAGATAAAGAGCAATTGAGAGAAATAAAAACCATAGAAACTATACGTGTAAATCGAGTATCTAAATGTTCACTGCCAGCAAACAGAGAGCTACAGAAGACAGCACAAGGTACGTACAAGTACCTGTCTACCAGAGCTAAACAAAGATATTCCCAGCAAAACAAGTAATTTATACTTGTGGAGCCTGCTATTAACAAAAAATATAATGAAAATATGAGAGGAGTCTTTAGAACTGATCAAAATATCTGTACAGAATCGGGCTTCAATATATGGATATAACCGAAATATAATTATAGATATTTCGGTATTGAGATAACCAACTGAAATATTCCGTGTGTCACAAAAATGCCAAATTTTACTGTGCTAAGTGCAACATAACTATGCTTAAAAAAACTGCTTTGAAAATTTTTATATCCTCAAATAAACTCACCTTAAACTTAAACGTGTTTTGATTTCCTGTCCCTACTTCATAGTAGTACATTATACTATCGTTCCTTTAAAGGAACACCATTTTCCGAGCTTTCCTTGTAACGAAAATTTTTTTTCGTATTTTTTATGTTAAATCCAGCATATTATTAGCCTATAGTGTGAATTTCAAAAGAATCGGAGAACAAAAGTTGGTTCAGGAACAAGTGGGTTAAAACAATTTTTTTTTTGTTATTAGTTCTAAAATATTTTCGTATGTAGTTTATTTTATTAAAAAAAATAAGTTATGTTCAATAATAAGCCATGCCATTAATCTTTCAACTTAAACCCCGCGCGGTCAGACGTTATGTGTTTTTACGGCATTGAATGAAACTTTAAAGGTTCGGTAAAATGTACTTTGCGGGTATGAGAGGTTAGTAATTAGACCGACTTGAGTACGCATTCTGGTTAAACACAGCCTTCCCTCCAGCCTTTCACACTAGCTGCGCCCCGTAGTTTCGTCGTGTAAGCCCTTAGAAACAGGAACGTAAACTATAGCCTATGTTACCCGCTGATTTCTATTGGTGAAAGAATTTGTAAAATCTGTTTGATGGTTTAGGCGTGAAAATGTAACAGACAAACAAAGTCACTTTCGCATTATATATTATAGTATTAGTTACGATTTATGAATAGATATTTAACATTTAGTTGTTTTAGCTGCAGGCATTAAATGAAACTTTTTAACGCCCTGTTATGGGTAATTAATATGTACGTAAAATGTACTTTGCGGGTATGAGAGGCTGAGGCTTGAGAACCTATTCCGGTTATACACTCTAGGTTAAGCGGTGATAGCCTAGTGGTTAGGGCGTCAGCCTCCTAATCAGAGATCGGCGGTTCGAATCGGGGCACGCACCTCTAACTTTTCGGAGTTATGTGCGTTTAAAAAAAAAAAAAATCACTTGTTTCAACAGAACCCTGCACGCCTGAGAGTTGTCCATAATGTTCTCAAAGGCGCGTGAAGTCTGCCAAACCGCATATGGCCAGCGTGGTGGACTATGGCCAAACCCTTCTCATATTGAGAGGAGACTCGTGCTCTGTAGTGAGCCGAGAATGGGTTGTTCATGATGATGACTCTAGGTTACTTAATTCGCGTATTTCAATATTGTATTTAATGTTATTGTTGTTTTTTATCACTACTTTATTGTGTAAACTGAATACAATATGTATTAAATATATCTATTATTGCATCAGAGGCCGTCGATGTTAGAATATAAAAAACTAGCGTGCATATTTTGATTAGCATGATATTGAGTTAGATCATCGTTAGGATCTTTTCGTATCGAAATCTTGGAAGTTAATTTTTTTTTCTAACATTAGTTCATACCTAAGTACCTTACATTTACGATTTATGTCTCAGCTGAGATCAGTTTTTGTTTACATACATTTGTTTGCATAAAATACTTTTATCAAAAACGTCTGTGAGCATGCCTTGTTATTAAAATCGACCAGTATGCCGTCACGGAGAACGGCATAACCCTCTCTCTACTATAGAGTTTGGTTTAACATTTACCGTACGTTTAACTTAACATTAATTTATTACTGGAGTCCGTTGCTAGATTACTGACCCCGCCTTGGTTACTGCAAGGACGACCCCTAACTATGCAGAAATTAAACGAGTCACTGGGAGGTGCTGGAAACTAGTGATCCAAGACAATGACCGTGGCACGGTAATATTATGTATTGAGTATTCCAACTTCATACAAACGGACAAAACGTGGGCTATGCCTACGCGCTTTGATCTCGGGGTGCGTTCGGCATGCAGACAGTTGCGACTGTGTCGCATTGACGAACGAACGGTGTTTTGTTTTTTTAAACAATAACCCAGCGTTTTTTTCACTTAAAATTACTTCAAGTATATTTTTAATATGACGAGTAGGATATATTGTGCACTTTTTGGTTGAATAAATAATAGTGGTTTATTATACTGTTTGTATGAATAATACCAGAAAAAATAAATTTGACCGTCTGTCTGTCACTAGATACTTGAAATTTGAACACAAAGTAGGCAAATGTAATTAAAATGCTGGAGGTGGGTAGGTAGCCCTATCGCATGTTAAGATGCCACGCGGCTGTAGGTATTTATTTTAAAGATACTCGTAAGTCCGAGTTACAATACTGTATACATAATATTACCGTGACCGTGGCAAACCGTACAGAAGACCTGTGTCCAGCATTTGATGTCAATCGGTTGAAATACCGATGATGATACTCAATATCAACCTATGTAATTTTTTTGGTTATGAACGAAATCTTGACAACTATTAACATTTTAATTGCATACATGCTTTTAGTCATGCCATATGATATTGCCAACCCTCTGGTCGCGACCCCAGACTTATGAAACGTTAACACAGATTAAAGTGAATTACGTGTGTGTTAAAGGTTAATTGTATAAATAATATAATATGGTAACGCATTACGGAATTTGCTATCTATATGGGTAACTTATTCACAAGTTGACATACTTTATAGGTATTATTATTATTATAATCATAACAAAATTACTACCGGCTTCTGAAAGTCTTATTAGATAATATATAGCTTCTCTCCAGCATTTCATACTAGCTGCGCCCCGTAGTTTCGTCGCGTACTTTTTTTCGTAGAAATAGGAGCGTAAACTATAGCCTACGTTACTCGCTGATCATGTAGTTTTCTAAAGGCGAAAGAATTTGTAAAATGTGTTTGGTATTTTAGTTGTGAAAGTTTAAGAACTAAAAAAGTCAGAGTCACATTATATATTATATTATTTAGTTTTTGAGACTTCTAGCTTAGAACAGATTATTATATAATTTGACTTTATAATTTTTTGCCTATCTGTGCTGATTTTACATTGGGCGGGTTTTTTTGTGAACTATATATATAAATATTATATAAATTAACATTTAGGGTTCCTTAAACGAAGGCGTCCAACGGGACCCTCAACGTACAAGTAATGACGAGGTAAACAAAAATATGTGAATCTATACAAGAAATACGTTTCTTTTGGGTTTTTACTCGATCTGTAAACAGGTGCACAGGTACATAAAATAATTTACTTGTTCTACATTAAGAAACTCACTTGCATAAGTACAGATAAATCAAACCCATTAAAAATAATTACTTACAAAGGTACATGTAAGTAAAACAAAGATTTATCTTTACAACGTTAATTTAAAATTCTCATACATTTGGTATTACTTATTACACTCCAATTCTAATGTGTTTAATTCAATCTTTATTCAAATAGTCCTTTTAAAGGCACTTTTGACGCGTCAATAATTTACATAGTAGTGATTTAATGGTGATAACTACATTCGTAAACTTAAAATTTATTCGTATGTTGTTCAATACAAATATATACCTGCAACTTCTATACAGTAGTATTTAAAGAGATATTGCTATTGAATCCTCCATTACGGCCCCATAAGAAAGAATTACATTGACCAACCAACACCTATGGTCGGTATGTAATGACGTAAACCCGAAATTATTACTCTTTTCGCACATTACCGTTAAAGAGATTACGTTGCTCGTTTAAAGGGCGAGTTACACAACATTTTTCTCTCTTTTTTGTTTGATAATTTCACATTTAACAGAAGAAGACAATACATTTGATAATCAAACAATCTCTATTTTGGTTTTCGTGTTTATTAATGTTTTAGTTGGAGATTTGTATAAGTATTTGATACAGAACTCCCGCTACGTTAATTTATTTCAAAACTTACTTGAATGGTCTACTTGTACATCTAATATAGTGCCCTGAGGTTAATCATCATCACAATCATCATCATCATTATCAACCCATTGCCGCCTTACTACAGAGCACGGGTCTCCTCTCAATATGAGAAGGGTTTGGGCCATAGTCCACCACGCTGGCCATGTATGGATTGGCAGACTTCACACGCCTTTGAGAACATTATGAAGAACTCTCAGGTGCAGTTGTTTTCCTTCACCGTTGAAGCAAGTGATATTTCAATTGCTTAAAAACGCATATAACTCCGAAAAGTTAGAGGTGCGTACCCGGGTTCGAACCCCCGACCTCTGATAAGGAGGCAGACGTCCTAACGCCTAGGCTATCACAGCCTGGGACTAATTAAGATTAATATTATAAATAGCAAACTGAACAAAGTTAGTTTTTTTACATTATCGAACCGAATCAACCCGTTAAGTATTATGTTTTATTTGACTTTTATATGTACTTCAGTTAACAATAATATTTACACTTGTAAATACTAGTGATTGTGTGACTTTATTTGTTTAATGTATATTGTATTGACGACCTCCACAGTGCATGGACCGTCGCATAATAAAGTTGAAGGTCTTGGGTTCGATTCCCGGCTCGAGTCTTGTCTGTTGGGGGGCTTCGGCCGTGGCTAGTTACCACCCTACCGACAAAGACGTGTTGCCAAGTGATTTAGCGTTCCGGCATGATGTCGCGTAGAAACCAATTAGGAGCGTGGGTTTACCATACTCCTAACAGGTAAGCCCGCTACCATCCTAGATAGCATCATCACTCATCACCAGGTGAGATAGCCGTCAAGGGCTAACTAGTAGTGTCTAAAAAAATAACGCTTTCACCATAAAAAAACATTGAATTAATTTGTCATGTCACCGAATAATAAACTTAAAATAACTTTTAACTGGGATAAACAACCACCCTTTGTGAGTCAGAAACGTGAATTTTTTGCTCAGTCTCATAAATTCCAGTATAATAACATGAACGGTATCAAATTGTTCACAGTAAATCAAAAATGGTTACCGATGATGAATGGAATCGCACATGACGTGTGGTATTGCTTACGTAAGAGCATCGAAAGTGACTGACGGAACATCACACGTACCGTCAGCTTACGAATGCACAGATGTTAACATTTATCACTTGCATATATTACTCGTTTACTACCTACTGCGGATATATCTCTAGTTGCTTGGGCGAATGAAAGGTAACTATGAGTATTGCCTGACTTTTGTATATGATCTGTGGTCATCGTCATTTTTGACAGATGACATGATGGCGGTTGGGGTTCAAGCACTTGACGGAAAATATTGTTAATGTGATATTTATGGCAAGTTACTGAAAGTATTTTGAATCACGAAGTCTTTCTACTTTGATGCCTACAGGCGAAAGCTTATAAATATCACAACAGAACAGTGGATTTTTCTGCTAAGTTTTACATCAGGAAATTAAGTAATATAACCGTGATAAGTAAGTTCGTTATTACGGTTTTAATTTTTAAATAAAATAATTTAAAGCTATATATGAAGCTGTGATAGCCTAGTGGTTAGGGCGTCAGCCTCCTAATCAGAGGTCGGCGGTTCGAATCCGGGCACGCACCTCTCACTTTTCTGAATTATGTGCGTTTTTAAAATATTAAAATATCATTTGCTTCAACGGTGAAGGAAAACATCGTGAGGAAACCTGCACGTCTGAGAGTTCTCCATAATGTTCTCAAAGGCGTGTGAAGTCTGCCAATCCGCACATGGCCAGCGTGGTGGACTATGGCCGAACCCTTCTCATATTGAGAGGAGATCCGTGCTCTGTAGTGAGCCGGTAATGGGTTGATCGTGAATTTAAAAAAAAACTTTATGTGAAAAAAATTGAAATTTGAAATCCTAAAAAGTTGTATTCAAATTGACCTAATAAAGACGCATTTGTTTCGTATATAAAGTATTTGGATGTGTACTTAGAACATCTTTTGGGATCATATATATATACATTTATGGATATAGCGTATAAGCATTCATGTCGCTTTGATATTATGAAGATGACAACTTACATCTATTTCTAGTGTGACTATTGACTAAATAAAAAGGACCGTTCATAAGCTCGTCAGTTTGTGTAAGAGTTGTGTTTATTTTATTACCCGCTGTTAAATATGTTGTAACGGAAATATTGTTTGGATATCGCAGTTTTCGAAGGTTCTCCAAATCGTAGTTTCAACTGTTAGCCTCAATACAAGATAAATTTGGTCATAGCCATAAAATATTGGTATAAAATGGTATTCTTGAAATTACATTTTAATAATAATTATTGCGAAACTGTTTTGAAATGATTTAATACACACTGTATACTCTAAAATATAAGTGTGATGACCAAGTATCAAAAAATAAGAACTCTATTATGATAAGCAAGTAATATAAATAATTCTTCTGAAGCAGTGATAGCCTAGTGGTTAGGGCGTCAGCCTCCTAAACAGAGGTCGGCGGTTTGAATCCGGGCACGCACCTCTAACTTTTCGGAGTTATGTACGTTTTAAAAAAATTTAAATATCACTTGCAACGGTGAAGGAAAACATCGTGAGGAAACCTGCACGTCTCCATAATGTTCTCAAAGGCGTGTGAAATCTGCCAATCCGCACATGGCCAGCGTGGTGGACTATGGCCAAACCCTTCTCATATTGAGAGGAGACCCGTGCTCTGTAGTGAGCCGGTAATGGGTTGATCATGATAAATAATTCTTACAGAATATTCACTAGTGAACCTGGCTTTTAAGAACATTTGGCAAACTTTTACTGTTTATATTATCCTGGTGGTTTATATTATCTATCATAGATACCCTCGAAACCGTAGCGGAGGTAGGTAATAGTATTGTACTTTGTATACCGTCGGGAATTCTTAATGCATCCATGAGGAATTTACCCCTACCAAGAAATCTGAATTCTTCTTCTTTGCACGCGTCTTCTTCTTCCACTCACTTCTATCAGTGGTAGCCTCACTACCCACACCTTTTACCCGCATATCCTCTTTTACACAATCTATCCATCTCTTCTTTGGCCTTCCTCTACTCTTTTGCCCTTCCACGTTCATATATAACATTCTTTTGGTGACATTACTTTCTTTCCTTCGCATTATATGAAATTCTTACTTTGGTAATAAAAAATACTAAGTAAGTAAACGTATGCCATTCAAAACCCTCACCGTCTTTTTTGACGACCTCTATGACGCAGCGCGCGTGGTGTCGCCATTATAAAGTTGGAGGTCCTGGGTTTGATTCCCGGCTCGAGCGCCAAGCGATTTAGCGTTCCGGCACGATGTCTTGTAGAAACTAATTAGGAGTATGGGTTTATCATACCCCTAACCGGTTAGCCCGCTACCATCTTAGAATGCATCATCACTCACTATCACGTGAGATTGCCTTCGAGGGCTAACTTGTAGTGGATGAAATAAAAAAATACCTCGTGCCAAACATAAAACATTAATAAAATAAAACATGGCAAAATATTGAATTGAAATTAAAAGATGATGGTACTAGAGTTTCAAACGCACACTTTGTGAAGAAGCCCTTAACAAACTAAGCCGAGTATTTTGATTTTCAAAGGCGTGTCTCACTGTCACTCAAAAGTGAAAACGAAGTACCAAGTAACTTTTATGATTTAAACGAAATTGAGCTGTCATGTAGCCCAAAGGTTTTCTTTTTAAAATCTAATGTCGTAGTACCGATCCGCGTGCCAATTCTTTAAAGCCGGCTCTCTATAAATGGAAATGTGAACGGTACCAGTACGCATGGATATATAATGCTGCCAACGAAATCGTCATTTGAGAAGACCGATTTGTTTGCCATCTGTACACATTATACCGTGACGGGTGTTGAAAGCGAAAACCATCGCATTGCCCTAATGGGGCAATCAAAACAATTGGCTTATACGTACAGATGATGGATGTATTGGCAAATATTTGTACAAACTTGATCAACTATGTCAAATTTTTTTCAAATTCAAAATTATCTTTATTCAAATAGTCCTTAAAAAGGCACTTTTGACGCGTCAATAACTTACACAGTAGTTATTTCATGGTGATAACTATATTCGTAAACTTAAACTAAAGCTATGAGGGTTCCAAACGAGCCCCGGTCTAAGAAGAAGCCCACAACAAACTTAGCCGGGGTTTTTCTTTTTTTTCGTTATCACAATCTCACATAATGAATAAAATTAATTATAAACTATAGTACCTATGGAGATAGAGCAATTAACACCCAAGCTTTTTTATCGTTTATATAATCCTTAATATCGTAATATGATTGTTCTACATTATGTTATCTTCTATCTATATATATATATATACCTTCCGTGTTCTCCAGTCGCACTGTTCGTCGCAGAAACAAATATCACCCTCACCACCTGGAGGCCTGGTCCTACCGGCTATTCCAGGTCATTTCTGCCACGCACCTGCAAATTGTGGAACCAGCTTCCATCTTCTGTGTTCCCTAATGGTTATAATATGGGGATCTTCAAAGGGCGGATTAACAAATTGCTCAAGGGCCAGCAACGCATTGGCGATTGCTCTGGTGCTGCAAATGTTCATGGGCGGCGGTAATCACTTACCATCAGGTGACCCGCCTGCTCGTTTGCTCGCTATGTATATAAAAAAAGCGAAAGGTCAGTTACTTACATACTCACTTATTAAACACAAGATCTCGAAAACTATTGTACGTATAAAGCTATAATTTAGCAAGTCGGTAGTTGATAGTTAAGATATGTCAGCTAAGAAAGGAAAATTGGCAATTTGACATCTACTGTAGCTTACTTTCTGAAGCACGGCATTGGCCGCACGAGTAAACTCAATCTCACGGGAAATCAGCATTCTACGCAGACGAAGTCGCGGGCAACAGCTAGTATATTATAGTTCGAACAATCTTACTCAGCAAGACTGACAAATTATACAAAGATATATAGGATGACAATCTTAGTATATTATTCATCACCATTTGTTTATTTTATTTCCCACTCCTATAACGGAGCTCCTCTCTTCTTCTCACTACGTTGCTCTTACGCGGTTTGCCAGGATTTTAACCAACGTTATCACATGTCAAACAATGACCACAAGACCTTTTATATACCCCGGCTAGAACGCACCTCGGCAACCAAGCTACCATGATTCGCATTTGTGCTAGATAAAATAAAACATCTCGGACTGTACCTGGCATTGACATATTCCACAACACATTTGCTGTGTTTAGAAAGAAATTTATCGATCATAAAAATTTTTTCATTTGTAATTGTGTTTCATCATGTCATCATGATCAACCCATTCTCATCTCACTACAAAACTAAACTAAACTAAAAATATGAGAAGGACTTGGCCATAGTCCACCACGCTGTCCATGTGCGGATTGGCAGACTTCACACGCCTTTAAGAACATTGTGCAGAACTCTCAGGCATGCAGGTTTCCTCACGATGTTTTCCTTCACCGGTGAAGCAAGTGATATTTTAATTGCTTAAAAACGCACATTACTTTGAAGAGTTATAGATGCGTGCCCGGGTTCGAACCTCCGACCTCTGATTTGGAGGTTGACGTCCTAACCACTAGGCTATCACAGCTAGTGTTTAATCGTGTTTAACTTATCACAATTGTTCTTTTGTGGCCGTTTACATGTAACTATTGCAGTCAATGCTGTGTAAACTTGTAACTGATATGCATACTTGTGAATGTGACACTTTTGTTTACTGAAATGTATTTTTTTATGTATATTGTAAGAGTATTAATAATATGACGGCAATCAGTGAGAGTGCGGGACGGCGCATTGCATTCATTGCATTCAGTCGGTTCGATCGATCGGTGGTCGAGTCGCGGTAGTGCATAGTCGTACTTGGTGGAGCGTATAGTCTGCTCCTAATATAAATTACCATACTGTGTTCTGCCAAGAGTAGCTGGTCTCTTTGCCCGAAACTACCCACGTCCACCCAAATTACCAAAAAAGGCACGCCCCCGCCCCGTAATCATCCTGTAAATAAATAAACAATGGTTTAACGTGCACTCTAAGGATCTGCTAGGAGACGGACCCCCTAACCACTGGGACATCACAGCTTGCTCTTAATGTTTACATTTCCAATTTGAGCAGTCATAACACCACGCCCAGCGTTAAACTTAATGCAAAAATGCGCGACTGTGTGAAACTTGCAAAAAACGCCGCGCTATCGGGCTTTCGAGCTCAAGGAAAATTACTTAAAAAGTTTGATTCAGATCCCACAAGGCCGTACACATTCACAGATAGATTTGTTAAGCGTACTATCAAACCGCAAATTCCATTCGTGTGAATACTTCACCTTCATTAACGAATGATGAGTCAAGTGTTTTTTTCTTAATTGTTTTTCTTGTCTTTTACAATTAAAATGTGTAATGTAAAAAAAACTTTGTTCATCATCATCATCATGATCAACCCATTACTTGCTCACTACAGAGCACGGGTCTCCTCTCAATATGAGAAGGGTTTGGCCATAGTCTACCACGCTGGCCATGTGCGGATTGGCAGACTTCACACGCCTTTGAGAACATTATGGAGAACTCTCAGGCGTGCAGGTTTCCTCGCGATGTTTTCCTTCACCGTTGAAGCAAGTGATATTTTTTTTTTCTTAAAACGCACATAACTCCGAAAAGTTAGAGGTGTGCCCGGATTCGAACCGCCGTCCTCTGATTAGGAGGCTGACGACCTAACCACTAGGCTATCACCGCCGCTACTACCGCACGCCGCGCACACTTAAGCATTTATAATAAGCAAGTGTAATCGATAAAGTTAGTATCAAAATAACTGTAAATAAAAAACATTAAGTAATCATGATAATGGGCAATAGATATCCAACTAATTCACTAACAACAAATTGACACGGAATGGAGCCGGCGTTAAACGTTTGGATCTCATTGACTTCGCACCAATTAGTTAATACTGGCAATTATATTAATTAATAATAAAAACAAGAAGCCGATTTCCCCGAAGGATGCAGATTAACCCAATAAACAGTTTGCGTAACACTCGACGAACGTGCGGCGTAACATCCTAAGCTTGCGTTTAAAATTTCAACCTTCATTTCCTTCATGCAGTCCTGTAAAAATGTGTTATGACGGTCAGACCTTAGCTTAATAACTTTAAGGGCTATATTGCAATAAAGCTTATGTCTGTGTCGCCAGCGATGCATTTGCATGTGATGCAACACAGACCGAGAGTTTGTGAATGATTTTGGTGAAGCGAAATTACTTTTAGGCTCGTGTACTTTTGCTACTTTCTATGCTATAAATAGCATTTGTAGTGTCAAGGTGTTTTTGCATTGTTTGAGATTGTTTGCAAAAGAGGGTTGTTTAGGAAAAGAACATAAAGGATTTAATATAAATGGCATAACCAATACAAATTTAAATATTTAAAAAGAAGTCCATAAAAATATTACAAAGTTAAAAAAATATATATTAACCCTGAAGAGTAGAAGTAAAAATTACTTGAAGCTCAATACAATTTCCATAGAAATTATTATTATAGTAAATAAAAAAACAAATAATACTATCTTTCTATATTTAAGCCCAACTATATGAATATATGCCAGGAACAGCTGTCAAAAGTGAACTTGTAAAATAACCGCTGACTTATTGAAATTACATTTTAATCGCAAAACATTATTGAAGCAAAAATGTGTAACGTGCACTTTCATATATATAATTTTATATCACACGATGTTATTTGCGCGCATTGAAGTTTTCGTTGCCATTGAAAAACAATTTCTTAGTGTATTGGCACATCCTACTAATATTATAAACGCGAAGTTTATAAGTATGAATGGCTGGATGGATGGATGGATGGATGTTTGTTACTCTTTCACGTTAAAACTGCTGAATGGATGTTTATGAAACTTTGCAATAATATAGCATATATATCAGAATAGCATATTGGCTACAATTTATTAAGATATTGTGTGAATTATCCAAAATATGACGATAAATGTCAAGCAAGTAGGAAAAAAATCTACCATCTGCGTGATAATTTTAATGTCATAATGTCAGTTCTTTTTACATCACTCAGAAGCTACTCGAATTACCAATTTTGCGCAGACGAAGTCGCGGGCACCAGCTAGTTTTTAATATATTTGCGTCTTATGTATTTGTCATATCCACTGCACTTTTATCTTTCATTACTAGGTTCATTTCAAAAGCATGTTTAAAAATATTGCTTACGTTACGAATGTGTTGAATGCTTTGCTAGAACTGTTTATCATCTCTTGCAGTAATATCACTGTACATCGCCAAAACCGATAAAACCTTTGGACGCCCAGCTGACAGAAGTCCGCGGGTCATATTAATTTGGTCGTTCGGTTATATTCCAATCATGGATTCAGGATGCTTTAACGCGTATTGCATGTAAAGTGTGGCACAGAAACTTGGCCTTTATTGCCTTCGACGCGCCAGCACGATTGTAAGACTAAGTAGAATTATGAAGGCAGGACATCGCATACATAATAGGCACTGACTTTTGATGGTCATTGGCCCTAGTTCACGATACTTGATTGATTACTCACTGTATGGTCTCATTGAATGTGGTTATTAACTTAAAAATTAAAGTTGAGATTGCCTAGTGGTTAGGACGTCCGCCTCCTGATTAGAGGTCGGGGTTCGACCCCGGGCACACACCTCTAACTTTTCGGAGTTGCGTTTTTAAGCGATTAAAATTCCGTTTCAACTGTGAAGGAAAAGGTCTCTGGGTGTCCGCCTTTAAGTATCATGGATCATCTAAGCCAAGCGTAACTCTAGGCCAAAATTCAGCTGAATCGCTTTGATATACAGGAAATCCAAAACTAAAAGTACCACTTGTCTCTGACAAAAAAGTAGCCATCTCTATGATCATAGATTGAAGAAATCATCTAGTTCGCGGAGTTTACGTAATGAATCAATTGCATCTGAAAAATCTATGTAACACCATGACCAAACTAAAAGAAACAATATACTGACTCAGCGAAACACTCTCTGCGACTTTCGATTTCGAAATATTATATCTTACTCACCACTTAGTTGCGTGTTTAAGATAAGCGTTACTTTAGTTATTGTTGTGCAAAATATCCAACATTTCTTGCGAGTGTAATGGGCTACTAATATACACCTACTAGCGATATGGGAAAAGAGTTTTTATTTTATTTCATAATAAATTATCTATTGATATCTTGGAGATATCTATCAATAACTTCAAAGTTTTTATAAAGCGAAAGCTTATAGAAAAGCTCTATTAGGAAATTAAGGATTATATAAACGACTAGCTGTTGCCCGCGACTTCGTCTGCGTAGAATTGCTGATTTCCCGTGATTGCCCTGTTTCAGAAAATAAGCTACAGGCAAATGTCAAATTGCCGAATTTCGTGTTTCTAAATTAAAAAACAGGATTTTCATACAAACTTCAAACCCCTATTTTACCTCCTTCGGGGTAGATTTGCATGAAAAATAATTCTAAGCCCTAAAAGAAACCTATTCTCAAAATTTCAAGCTTGTAGACTTCATGATAAAAAAATAAGTAAAAACTGTCATCCCCTTTTTCACCACCCTTAACAGGCAATATTTAAAAAAAAAATGATGTACATGTTTTATATTTATTATTATTAATCTTAATGCAAATTTTTGTGTCTCTAACTCTAAAAACAAAGAAATTTCATACAAATTTCCAACTTTTATGCTATTATTCTTATATTTAGATATATTGCAGAATCCTAATAACTTATTGTTGAACTAATCTCACATTACTGCACTGCGGGTTTTGTTTTTATTCCACTACTAAGTTAGCCCTTGACTGCAATCTCGACTAGTGATGATGCAATCTAAGATGGAAACGCGGTCCTTGTTAGGAGTCAGGCAGTTTTATACCTTTACTCCTAATTAGGGTTCACACGATATCGCGCCGGAAAGCTAAATCACTTGGCGGTACGACTTAGTCGTTACCAGACCAGACCAGAGAAATACGCCGGAACGCTAAATCGCTTGGACAGAGAAAATACTGATATGATTAATCTCCGGGATTATTCCTGCCGGATATAGATCCCGGGGGAAGCGCTCAGAATTGCGCCGGGGAGGTCCTCTACCAATATGATGGTGTCATTTTATCAAGGATTATAGCGCCGGGGAGGTCCTCTACCAATATGACGATGTTATTTTATCAAGAATGAAAAATAAATATATATTAAAATATATTTATAAAAACCGTACATTATCTCGATTAAAAAGCATTTTAAAATGGGTGTATATTTCCTTTTTCGTATATGGATTATTCTTATTTCGTACAGAAATAAACCGTACATATAATAATAATAATGTGTTTATTTAACTAAGATATTACACTATTGTTTGGGTCGTTAATAACGTGAAATACATGAAACAATTTTTACGATGGAATACGTATTTCAATTAATGAATACAGTGTTATGGCAAAATACATTTCCCATGATAGAAATAGAAATTGCATATATAACATAAGAATTCTTAAAAAATATTATACAATTTCAGTAAAAAATCTACCGTATTTCCTTTACAAATAAATGAAATGAAATGAAATGAAAATATACTTTATTGCACACCATACAAAAAGAAAAAAAAAAAGACGGGTTGCACTCCGGGAGTGCGGGCAGAAGTGAAAACTTGATTATTAACGTTGAGCATGTTTGATATTTTGGAATGGTTAGGGAATAATTTTGCACCAATTGCTTTATCAGTATAAAAGTACTATCATTTATGTGGTAGAATACAATATTCATTTATTGCGCTATCGTACACAAACATGACAATTTATATTACATTAAAAATTTAACACTAAAACTATTACAATTATTTTACATTAAAAAGTTTATCTATATCAATTTCCATATTTTAAGCACTTTACATTCACGAATTTTACGAATACACAACAATGTGATCACTACACAGACGGTCGAGCCATCAGCTGTCACCATCCATGGATGCGCGTGGCACGCTGTAACATACACGAACATTCGCGCAAGCGCCCTGCGCTGCCTAAACGAAACAGTAGGCCCAGGCATACATTTTCGCCGCGCCGTAGAGAGGGGATAGCTGTCTACTCTCCATCCGTCTTACGCTTTTTCGATCAGGTCACGTGTCCTGACGCGAGTTTAAGATTTTATACCCATTACAGAAAAAGTGCTCAACGCCGCTAAAGAAGTTTTCACTTCAAAAACAAAAGAAATAAACACACCAAAAAATAAATAGGTGCAATAGGCGTCCTTATCGCTAATGAGCGATCTCTACCAGGCAACCTAGCACAAATAAGGAATAAAATATAAAGTAAGGCGAGGTTGGGGTGTACAATCATACAAAGAAAATATAAAGTTTAACCAAATACCTATTTTATATTTTTTTTTTATAAAAAAATTGCCAGTGGACCCTCACTAGGTGATTACCTGTATCGTAGGACATACATATATTGTTTATGAGTAACGTTTATATTGTCTGCGTGACGTCATGCTACGAGCAGATGTTCGCGCTGGTATTTATTCTAATCGGAATGCTCTGTTAAGCTAATTCTTACTCGACAGTGACGTACATACATATTTTATGAGAGAAAAGCGGACGGATCTTGTATACCGTGCGTAATAAGAGATTATATTTTCTTACACAGAAAGTTTTAATGCATTATTTAATAGATTTATATAATATACAAGTGGAGCGGCCCCAGATACGCACGGCTGGCCCTAAAGCGATGCCGTTTTGCAACCTCCTTTGAAGCTAATGAATGATTTGAAGAAAATGAAAAAAAAAATAGCCCAATCAGTATTATTATAGCATTTTTATTACGCGCGCCTTCACATTATAAAGTTGGAGGTCCTGGGTTCGATTCCCGGCTCGAGCCTGGTCTGGTGGGGCTTCGGCTAGTTACCACCCTACCTACAAAGACGTGTCGCAAACCGATTTAGCGTTCCGGCACGATGTCGCGTAGAAACCAATTAGTAGTGTGGTTTTACCTTACCCCTAACAAGTTAGCCCGCTAACATCCTAGACTGCGTCTTCACTTACCATCAGGTGAGATAGCCGTCAGCGGCTAACTTGTAGTGCAAAAAAATAAAATAAAAAATGCTTTTGGCAGATTTTGTGCATCTACACTAAGTCGGTTTTGGATTTAAGGCGATTCTAAAATCATTTATTGTATGTATAACAAACTAACAATTAAAATGTAAACCAATTAGGAGTATGGTCAAGTTGTCAGAGTTGCCGTCAAGGGCTAACTTGTAGCGGATAAAAAAAAACTTAATATACCTTTCCAATAAAATAACTGGATGCAGTTATGAAGGAAAATCAACAAAAGAAATCCAATTATTCAAAGCCTCCTTTAGTCTTTTTTTAACGCTGGCAAATGCGTTTACGCTTCAGCCCCGGGAGCTTCCGGGGTATGTGGGACTCGCTGGCTGACTACTGACTCGGCCAGACTACTTACTAAAACCCAGCGATGCTCCATCGCGTCGCCTGGAGGCAGAGTAACGAGAATAGATAGATAGATATATAGATACTCTTTATTGCACACAAATTTTAAAGAAACAACAACACGGAACACTTAACAGATGAATATGCAAAGGCGGTCTTATTGCTTAAGCAATCTCTTCCAGACTTGGAGAAAGAATTAAATAAACCCGGCTAAGTTTGTTGTGGGCTTCTTCTTAGACCGGGGCGCGTTTGGAACCCTCATAGCTTTAGTTTTAAGTTTACGAATGTAGTTATCACCATCAAATCACTACTATGTAAATTATTGACGCATCAAAAGTGCCTTTTAAAGGACTATTTGAATAAAGATGATTTGAATTTGAAATTTGAATTTAAAAGATGAGGATAGCAGCGCAATTATTAAATATAATATAAAATATAAATATGACGGCAATCAGAGAGCAGCGCCATCTAGTTTTGGAGTCTATGACATAAATATATATCAATACCCATATACTACTCATTAATATGGCATTTAATCATATTTTTTTAAATGTTTAACAACATACAGTCTGGCCCATACCTTTGATATAGTTTTGCTGATTTTGCAATCGAGACCACAGAGACACAACCTAATGACAAAATTGCTTGGAATCACGCTGCTACGAGTACCTTTTCATCCCTCACAAGATGAAAAAATGAGCTATTCCCGGCTTATCTTGGTAAAATTGGCTTTCCCAATCACTACATATAAAGATAGGCTTGACGCTTAAACTTGCTTAGACCTATTGTGAAATATTAACGCAATTATTGCAGCAGCGAGTTGGTAAATGATACTAAGAATAACAATCAGTGACAACTAGATCACTGGTTGAATTACCTCATTTACTATAATATTATACGGAAATATATGAATGTGGAAATATGAGACTGTATGAATATACCCTTATGCTTAGGAAATGAAAAGTGACAACGGCGTCTGTATGAGAAAAATGCAAATAAACGAAACAATCGATGCAGTTTCTCTTTACGTTCTTACTTTGCTATTGGATCTTTGTAACCGTTTGTCGTTATAATGAAGTTGCTATTCGGAGGCCATATTACTCGTATAACATTTTGTCCAATGTGACGACCTTCGTGGCGCAGTGCGTGCGCTGACGCATTATAAAATTTGAGGTTCTGGGTTCGATTCCCGGCTCGAGTCTGGTCTGGTGGGAGGTTTCGGCCGTGGCTAGCTACCACGTATGTCGCGTAGAAACCTATTAGTAGTGTGGTTTTACCATACCCGTAACAAGTTAGCCCGCTAACATCCTAGACTGCGTCTTCACTTACCACCAGGTGAGATAGCCGCCAGTGGCTAACTTGTAGTGCATAAAAATAAAATAAAAAATGCTTTTGGCAGATTTTGTGCATCTACACTAAGTCGGTTTTGGATTTAAGGCGATTCTAAAATCATTTATTGTATGTATAACAAACTAACAATTTAAATGTTTTAACTAAATAATTGGATCTTATTGAGCTCTAATTTATGATATGATTGAAAGATTAATTTCGAAAAGGGAAACAGCTTATTTTCAAAATTTTGTATAAATAAATTTGAAGTCATGGTAAGGGTGACCCCTTAGCAAACGAAAGATAGTTAAAATTGCATAATCGATTGTTTACCACAAAAAAACGGGGTTTTCCGGGATATATAAAGAACTGATTTTGTTTGTGTATTAAAAGGCTGTACTAAGATTCTGTATGTACATCAGGATCCCATGAAATAAAAGGGTTATGTCTTATACTGCTTGCTGAGTCTTTGTTCACGTTAAGTCTTTCTCGTATTACTAACTGCCAAACTGACAGACGATACTAAAAATTGCGTCATTTTAAATAATTATGAAAATTTTACATTCGTCTGAATTTTCCTTGATTGTTTATTGCATACTTGTATACAAGTTTGAAAGATTAGTCTGTTAGTAGGTCACGTTTTCCTTTTATATGTACTAATTACACTGTCGGTATAACCTACCAAAAGCTGTGATAGCCTAGTGGTTAGGATGTTCGGTTCCTAATCTGAAGTCGGGGGTTCGATCTCGGGCTCGCACCTCTAACTTTTCGGAGTTATGTGCGTTTTTAAGAAATTAAAATGTCACTTGTTTCAAGGGTGAAGAAAAGCATCGTGAGGAAATAGCAGAGTGTTCTCCATAATGTTCTCAAAGTCTGCCAATTCGCATATGGCCAGCGTTATGGACTATGGCCAAACCCTCCTCATATTGAGAGGAGACCCGTGCTCTGCAGTGAGCTGGCAATGGGTTGATCATGATGAAGATTATTACCTAGTAATCAGGTTGGACAGGTTCACCAACTAATTTACAACGGTTATTCGTCCTAAATATTTCCGTAAACTATTCCATTGTTGATGTGACCCTAGGTCACAATAAGGTAAAAGAGAAATTAATTGCTCGCAGCGACAAAAACGTGATGCTGATGAAAGTGTGAGGTCAACACAATATTTTCTCTAGGGTCATAGAGATTAGAGTTAATGGTGATAAAGATAACGTGCTTATCTACTAAGTGTGATTGACAGTGAGATTGAAAACAAATGTATGTAATAAAGACCATAAACTTCGATGAAGCGGTGGTTTCTACGCGACATCGTATCGGAACGCTGAATGCCGGAAATCGAACCCAGGAAATTTATAATGCGACAACGCTCGCGCTGCGCCACGGCAGTCGTCAAACTTCAAAGACTTGCGTTTGTTGTATTTATAGGAGGGACGCCTGTCACCGTCAGACAAGTGATCTGTCCTCTATATTTTTTTTATACACTTCAAGTTACCCCTTGACGGCAATCTCACCTGGTGGTAAGTGATGATGCTGTCTAGGATGGTAGCAGGCTAACCTGTTAGGAGTATGATAAACCCACGCTCCTAATTGGTTTCTCTCTTCTCTCCTAATCGTGCCGGAACGTCAAATCGCTTGGCGACACGTCTCTGTCGGTAGGGTGGTAACTAGCCCCGGCCGAGCCATCCAACAGACCAGACTCGATACGGAAATCGAATCCAGGATCTCTAACTTTATATAAAGACCTTCGACCATGTACTGCCAAATTTCTAAGCCAAAAAATCTCGCTAGCGTCAGCGTAATATTCCATAAAATTGTGGTTACAATCTGATCAATGGTTTAATAACGAATCGAAGGCCAACATACAACCATTGATTTATATTTGTATAGACTTGAGATTTTTGTCAATGGTCGGCAATCCACTGTGGGTAACGGAAAAGATCGTTAATCTCTCCGGTTAAGGCACTCGGTTAGTGGGTCAATGAACCGGTCACTATCGCCTACATAATGATAATAGGAACGACATTTTATTTTTGTTTTCCTATGGCGTGTGAAACGAAATATTTATTTTTTGTTTTTCAATTTTCGTAGTGCATACGTTCTCTTTCATATATAGTGCTCCACAAACGCTATATTGAGTAGCCAAAAGTTTAATATTAATGAAAGAATAGCTTTTTTATTATTTTAATTATTAGAAGCCTCGACAAGTCTGAAAAAAAGTTTGATTAAAAAACATTAGTGGCAAAAGTAAACTTGCAATGCAGTTAATTATAATTTAGTTTAGTTAGTTAGGTCACTTTTTTTCCGCTGGGAAATGCGTTTACGCATCCCCTCCGGAAGCGACGCAGGCAAGACTGCGCCGTTTCCGACGGGGTATGTGGTACTCCCCGGCGGCCAGACTGGCGACCAGAATACGCACTACAACCCTAAAACCCGGGAATACTTGTGCACTCGACCGCAACCCAGCCAGCGGCGTCAGCAGAGGCCGTGGAGGTTAATTAGGTTACATAAAATCACCAATACGTTTGTAGGAAATTGCATACAATTGTCCAATAAACTACTGACTAATGACGATAAACGTAAGATTATGGAAACATCCTATTTTACCTACCCCCCAATTTACACAATACTCGTTTTACACGATTTCGCTTTTACACGGTTCATAAACTAATTAAATTCGGAAAATTTCTAAAAATGAAAATTTCGAACATACCTGAATTTTTTAAGTTTCAGCAAATACTTTTTGAAAAAATTTTCGTTTCCATTTTTATTTTCATTTCAATAAGTTCACTACGACATCACGCCACTTTTTGGGCAAACTATACCTAGTTTAAAGTTTCTGGATATGTTTGCGCTTGTTCCATTTGAATAGTTGACTTAATGGCGCAGTTTTTTCGTCTTACACGGTTTTATATAGGAAACACATAGATTTCATTTTACACAGATTTGTCCGGAACCTATCTTCAGTGTAAATCGGGGGATAAGTGTTTATTACAAAGCATTAAATAAATGATAAAAAAGCTTAGGTACGATTTGTTGCCTTAACTGAAAAGGTAATCTTAATCTATAGCTAATTCACATTTCTTCTTCTTTTACAGGTCCTGGATATCGTGCGTGATTCAAGTGATTTTCAAAATTCATGTTTATAGTGTCGTTCATGGATAAAACAGATCAAATTAAACCTAAGCTAGTATAAATTATATGGTGTATAATTAATATTAGTGCAAGTGGTGAGTGATTAGTGATCTTTTTCCAAAATGATGACCTTGTACAGAACCATCAAAGGGACCAGCACGACGAAGAGAAAACGGCGAGAAAGAAGGTAGGTAATATCTAACTAACAAAAAAATCCACCTCATATATGTGGTATCGGAGACCCAAAGGATGGATCGATTTTTAATGTTATTTCAAGTCCTTACAGGGGCCATTTCAATTTTAACACAATACAAATTTTGCACTTGTGTTATTATTTCAATAGACCAAACGTCAGATTTTTTTTTGGATCGTTTAACTAATCACTATCCGAATACTTTCCAGAAAAGTTTTTTTTCCTTTTTGTTTTTTTTAATCTGTTTTTTTATGGGACTTTGGTCCGAAACGGACATGTCAGCCAGCATGCGTCCTTAAAATCAACCTTACCTCTAAATAATTTAATTAATATAATGCAGTAATGAACAGTCTTACTTGGATTTTAAAGATGGTCAAGGTATTTATTTTCATTATAATTTTTTAATATTTTCATCATTTCAAATATCATCAAACTTTTTGAGTTCGTTGATGTGGCTTTCAAATAAACGTGGCATGACGGCGGAATAGTAACGAAGTGATTTTCACGCTCTGACATTTGAAAGCTACTGTCAGTTAATGTGTGACGAAAAACTGCATAACTCCCTTAGTCGTCATAACTTCCACGACCATAATAGGTTTATATTAAACGATAAATAATAGGGGTTTTTTTTTATTTAACATATTTATTTAATCAAAATAATAACCATTATTATCTTATACATTGCTGCCATCTAACAGGAAGCTCATTTATGCCTTTACGATAGAACTCTGGTGATCTAGATTCGACAAACTGTGTGAAAGCATTTTGCACTGCCTCCTGAGAAGAAAACTTTACCGAAACGATAGTCTTAACATGGCAACTCAAAATCGAATAAGAAAGGCAAGACTTTGTTTTCTTTACTTTACTAAATAAGGTACTACTTCTGGTTTCCATTATATCATTGTTCGCCCATTAACCGCCTTAGTCATTTAACCCACTTTCTGTACCTAATCTAGAGCTTATAAATTCAATACAGAAAGGGACAAGCTTTCGCAAGATTAGACACCACTATGTAGATAATTGCAGGCCGCAAAACTGGTTCAGGAATGTTATCTAAACTTAGGTAGTTTTGATATTAAAGCGGTCCCTTTATCTTAAGAATTATTGATTGCTTGTTATTTGAATTGACATGAAAGTTTTCGTTTTCTTGTTGATATGTAACTGGATATTTTGTGGTATAACTTCGAAGGTATGTAGATAAAGACAAATAAAGGATAACAATTAGAGCCATAAACTATTTCATGTATATCGACGTCCTACTGGTCCAGTCTGTTCTTTTTTCCCACTACAAGTTAGCCCTTGACGGCAATCTCACCTGGTGGTAAGTGACGATGCAGTCTAAGATAGTAGCGAGCTTACCTGTTAGGGGTATGGAAAACCCATACTCCTAATTGGTTTCTACGCGACATCGTGCCGGAACGCTAAATCGCTTGGCGACACGCCTTTGTCGCCTTTGTCTTTGTCTAATGAAACGGTGGGACGGTGTGGCTTTAGCTGACCATCTTATCGTGACGACGTGTTGCCAAGCGTTCTGGCACGATTTTGAGTTTGGGTCCACCATACCCCTAACAGGTTAGTCCATTACTATCTTAGACTGCAGAATCACTTACCTAACGATGTCAAGCTAACTTATAGTGCATTAAAAAAATACATATAAAGCAACATTGGATTTAAGTGAAGTCCCCATCATGATTATTAACCCATTGCCGGCGCCCAACAGTTCAAAAGTGCCCTCACCGAGAATGGTTTCGGCCGTAAGTATGAAAATTTAGACCAAACACTTCTAAGAGAGGATGTTTTTCTTCATCTTTAAAGCAATGAAGTCATTATTTTCTTAAAATAATACAGTTATATTGTAGTTCCTGTGTATAGGTACGTACAACGCAATTAGTTTAACTTCATGAGATTATCTCATAAGTATGTTTAAAACATACTTGTGACTGCTAAAATATTGTATTTTAAAACATATTAAATCTGCGGTGATACCTTTGTCATACAACATTACCCATCTTATACCGTCCCCGTTATCCCAAACGTCGCCTAAGCCGAGGTTCAGCCTCACAGGCAGACGTTCCCTTACTTTCTTCGAGCCCTAGGGCTCAAAATTTCTTCTAGAGGAGCTTCTTCCGAAGCTCGTTAAACAGCCCGGTTACGCTGTCCCAACCAATAAGGTTAGCACAGCTAATAGTCAATCTAAAAAAAAAATTACCCATCTTACATTATACTTGTCTACACTCTATATCTATTACATATCTCTAACTCTGAACGTACACAATAGCTATTAAAATAAAGCTAAGAAGAGAAACGAAGTGATCACGATATACAATATGTTTACTGCATTTCGAGTTGAAGTTGTTTCATCGAATTATTCGAGAGCGCCTTTAACAGCTAGCGGGCGTGTGTGGAAACATTTCATGTGAATGGTGAGAACCAATTGTATACGAGTGAATGTGTGGACCGGCATATTCTACCACATAGTTTGCAGTTATGCCGATAGATGGCGTTAATGAGCGTTTGACGACCTCCGTGGTGCAGCGCGCGCGCTTTCACATTCTAAAGTTGGAGGTCCTGGGTTCGATTTCTGGCTCGCGTCTCGTTTAGTGGCAGGCTTCGACCGTGGCTAGTTACCACCCTACCGATAAAGACGTGTCGCAAAGCGATTTAGCGTTCCGGTACGATGTCGCGTAGAAACCAATTAACCAATTAGGAATGTGGGTTTACCATACCCCTAACAGTTTAGCCTGTTTCCATCCTAGACTACATCATCACTTACCACCAAGTGTGATAGCCGTCAAGAGCTAACTTGTAGTATGTAAAAAAAATAGTTATAACCTACACGATTGTGAAAAAGTGCCTACTCAAAACACAAACATATCAATTACAATTAAGCATTGAATCATACAAACGAGGTAAAATTTTAAAATGCCACTAACGAAAATATTCAAAGGTTATTCGCTTCATAAAAAGGCAGGAAAATCTTTAATAACTAAGTCATCGACACAGGTACTAATCCTTAACACTTTAGTAATGTCTACTAGGAATTCTCAATACATTCCCAATCAGCGCAATTTTGACGCCTCATCGGTATCTTTGGAGATGAACAAATCAGAAACGGTTCACACAAAAACATAATTGAGTAATTAAATCTATGTATTTTGTAATTAAGTTGATGACTTGTGTCGACGCTATCGGGTTTAGTGGTCGGTGATTTGGTTTAATAGACTTGTCTGTTTTTTATATCATCGAAACAATGTAAGTAATGTTTTGTCTGAACTTTTATGTTACTCCCACTGCCAGCAAAAGCCGGCTCACACTGGCGGATGGGAGAGTGTGACCCTGTTTGTCATCGCACGCTAAATTGGAAAATTCCAATACCTAGTACTACTAGGCTTTCATCGTCTTTATAACCACTGGTTATTTATATTTATCTAGTAATAAGTTAGTATTAAGACTTAAGAATTGTAATTATGTTTTAGTTTGTTTCAAAGGAAAAATAAAAGGCATTTTTATTTTATTTATTTTATTATTACCACTGGTTAGGCCATACCGCCGCGTCGCGTCTTACATGCGTCCAAGTGGCGTCTGGCGCGTGGCCAATCATAAGACGTGCCCGTTTAATCAAGGTTGTGATTGGTCGATCGCAGGACGCAGACTTGATCGCCTATAAGGACGCAGGTTGTACGCCCAAGTCTGGTCTGCTATTTTATCATTCAAGTATTCATTGAACGTCATTAATAAGCATATATACTATAATTCATGATATGGTTGATATATTCTGCTAATCAACGCCAGAGTTCCGTAGGAATGATTGTCCTCCAAGAGGTAGATTTTACCTGCTGTTCAAACAAACAGGTCTATGATTCTTTAAAGTACCTGTAGCCAGCGCTATTAAAGTGAACAAATTTATTCGCTCGTTCGATTACGCTCACATCATCATGATCAACCCATTACCGGCTCACTACAGAGCTCGGGTCTCCTCTCAATATGAGAAGGGTTTGGCCATAGTCCACCACGCTGGCCATGTGCGGATTGGCAGACTTTACACGCCTTTGAGAACATTATGGAGAACTCTCAGACGTGCAGGTTTTTCTCACGATGTTTTCCGTCACCGTTGAAGCAAGTGATATTTTAATGTTTTGTCTGAACTTACACACGCTCACATAATTTAATGAAATTGTCAGATCCAGTATCATTTGTTAACGGGAATTCGAACGACATAATTTGAGTGTCAAACTCATTTCTGGCTACCACGCGTTCAGCTTTGGGTTTGTTGTTCAATACCGAATGGTGAAAATCGCCTTACATCTATATATATTTGGTTTTTGGTGGAAATGAATACTATGTTTAAATTCTTTTTTTTTATCCGCTACAAGTTAGCCCTTGACGGCAATCTCACCTGATGGCAAGTGATGATGCAGTCTAAGATAGTAGCGGGCTAACCTGTTAGGGGTATGGTAAACCCATACTCCTAATTGGTTTCTACACGACATCGTGTCGGAACGCTAATTCGCTTGGCGACACGCCTTTGTCGGTAGGGTAGTAACTAGCCACGGCTGCAGCCTCCCACCAGACCAGACTCGAGCCGGGAATCGAACCCAGGACCTCCAACTTTATAATGCGAAAGCGCGCGCACTGTGTCACGGAGGTCGTCAAAGTAGTAGTGTTTAAATTCTATAAGTATTAATTAGATACGTTTAAAATCCGCTTATGTGTGCTTACTCTATAACAACTACATTATGGATTACCATTGAATCAGATTATTTTTTCAGCCTTATAATATCCTTATCTGTATTATTCGGGAACTAGCATTCGATATAATATAAACAGTTAACTATCCTACATTTGTTTATAGATAGCGTAACATAAATTAGATAACGGCAAGTTATTCTAACCGCGATTAATTACTTAGATCAACTGAACAGACAATAGACGAGAATCCCAGATGTTCGTTTTTTTTACACGAATGTCACATTTGTTGCTTTTCACTAATAAGGAATAACAGTTGCTTGTTTACAAATGTTATAAATTTTTATTTGGTACAACTTCATGTACTATAAATATATGTATATATTTATCAGACAAACTTAGTTCTGTTAATTTTCGTAAATTACCATCTTAACGGCAATCTGTAAAAAATCAATGAGGATTATGGGTTTACCACCCCTACCCCTACCAGGTTAGCCCGACTTACTACACCATCACTTACCATCAGGTGAGGTTGCCGTCAAGGGCTAACTTGTAGAGGATAAAAAACAACAATGCAAAATACATTACAGCGTACCAGAATCTATATCATTGTATATCCAGCGGGCATACTCGCCCGATAGTTTAATGCATACATAGCTCAGTCGGAAGTTTCCTCACTAATCTATATATATAAAAGCGAAATACCACTGACTGACTGACTGACTGACTGACTGATGATCACGATATCTCAGGAACTATGGAACGAACGAACTTGAAATTTAGAAGGTAGATTTCTTTTATGAAGTAGAGGTCAGCTAAGAACCGGTTTTGAGAAAATCCACCCCTAAAGGGTTGAAATGGGGGTTGGAAGTTTGTATGAAAGTCCTTTATTTTTGAAGTTAGAGACATGAAAATTGGTAACTAAGTTTTTTATTATAAATGATAAAGATCTGTATAATCAATGTTACGAAAATCTACCCCAGGGGGGGTGAAATGGGGGTGGGGCGTTTTCATGAGGATTCTATGTTTTCGAAGTTAAGGACATGAAGTTTGGCATTTAGGTAATTTGTTTTAAATTATAAAATTCTGTATACGCAATATTACAAAAATCCACCCCTAAGGGGTAGAAATGGGGGTTGGAAGTTTGTATGAAAGTCCTATATTTTTGAAGTTAGAGACATGAAAGTTGGCAACTAAGTTGTTTATTATAAATAATAAAGATCTGTATGATCAATAATGCGAAAATCTACTCCAAGGGGGGTGAAATGGGGGTTGGAAGTTTTCATCAGGATTCTAAGTTTGGGACATGAAAATTGCCATTTAGTTTATTTGTTTTAAATAATAAAAACCTGTAAATGATATATTACAAAAATCCACCCCTAAGGGGTTGAAATGGGGGTTGGAAGTTTGTATGAAAGTCCTATATTTTTGTAGTTAGAGGCATGAAAGTTCGCAAATAAGTTGTTAATTATAAATAATAAAGATCTGTATGCTCAATGTTGCGAAAAACCACCCCAAAGGGGGTAAAATGGGGGTTGGAAGTTTTCATCAGGATTCTAAGTTTGGGACATGCAAATTGCCATTTAGTTTATTTGTTTTAAATAATAAAAACCTGTATATGATATATTACAAAAATCCACCCCTAAGGGGTTGAAATGGGGTTTGGAAGTTTGTATGAAATTCCTATATTTTTAAAGTTAGAGACATGAAAGTTGGCAACTAAGTTGTTAATTATAAATAATAAAGATCTGTATGATCAATGTTGCGAAAAACCACCCCAAAGGGGGTAAAATGGGGGTTGGAAGTTTTCATCAGAATTCTAAGTTTGGGACATGCAAATTGCCATTTAGTTTATTTGTTTTAAATAATAAAAACCTGTATATGATATATTACAAAAATCCACCCCTAAAGGGTTGAAATGGGGGTTGGAAGTTTGTATGACATGAAAATTGGCAACTAAGTTGTTAATTATAAATAATAAAGATCTGTACGATCAATTTTGCGAAAATCCACCCGAAAGGGGGTAAAATGGGGGTTGGAAGTTTTCATCAGGATTCTAAGTTTTCGAGGAGTCATGAAAATTGGCATTTAGGTTATTTGATTTAAATAATAAAAGCCTGTATATACGCCATATTACAAAAATCTATCCCAAAAGGGGTGAGAGGGGTGAGGGGTTGGAAGGTTACATGTAAGTTCTGAGTTTTTGGAATTAGAGAAATGAAAATCGGCAATTAAAGCATTACTTTTCAGTAACTATGACATGTAGGTATAAGCTCTTTTGCAAAATCACACATTGAAAGTGGAAACATAACGAATGAGAAGGAATTTTGTAGTTAGGCCCTGCTTAGGCGTAGACATCCGCTAATAATTTATGAAAATCCGCCGCAAAGAGGTTAATACCGGGGTTCATGTTGGTTGAAAATCTTATAAAGTTTTACTTCTTTGAATCCATTGGAATACTTCGTACTCCTTACTATCCAGACAAAATCATAGTAATATTATAAATGCGAATGTGAGTTGGTATGTTGGTTTGTCCTTCAATCACGTCGCAACAGAGCAATGGATCGACGTGATTTTTGAAATTATAGGTGAGGACCTGGAGAGTGACAAAGGAGAGTTCCCGTTGGCATTTTTACAACTTATTCTGACAGAATTTTAAAAACTTATGCCACGCGGGCGAAGTCGCGGGCGCCAGCTAGTCTATATATATAAAAGCGAAAGGTACTTACATACTTACTGATTAAACACGAGATCTCAAAAACTATTGTACGTATAAAGCTATAATTTAGCAAGTAGGTAGTTGATAGTTAAGAGATGTCAGCTAAGAAAGGATATTTGGAAATTCCAGCCCTAAGGGGTTAAAATAGGGGTTAGAAGTTTGTATGAAATTTCTTTGTTTTTAGAGTTAGAGTTAAAATATTTGCATTAAGATTAATAATAATAAATAAAAAACATATACATCAATTTTTTTTTAAATATTACCTGTTAGTGGTGGTAAAATAGGGGATGATAGTTTATGCTTATTTTTTAATTATGAAGTCTACAAGCTTGAAATTTTGAAAATAGGTTTCATTTAGAGAGTAAGTATAAGGTTAGAATTTTTTTTCATCCAAATCTACCCCGAAGGGGGTAAAATAGGGGTTTGAAGTTTGTATGAAAGTCCTATGTTTTTAATTTAGAGACACGAAAATCGGCAATTTGACATTTGCATGTAGCTTACTTTCTGAAGCAGGGCACTGGCCGAAAGGGAAACCTCAATCTCACGGAAAATCAGCAATTCTACGCAGACGAAGTCGCGGGCAACAGCTAGTTTAAAATAGTTTTAGTGAGTAAACTACTTTCCGAAGTATAGTCATCTAATAAGCAAGTAAAAAAAATTACTTACTTCTAAATAGCTTAACATTGTAAGTCTAGGACAAGTAATAACAAGTAGTTGAATATAAAAAAAACCGAATTACTCAGTTAAAATATGATCACATAGTTAAGTATTAGCACTTATTGTTTTTGTTTTATCCAACCTTTATATCTGGCGATTATAAAAACCGTTGAAATTATATATTGGGTCAATTCACTGATTGGTGTTCCTATTTAGTGTGAAAGGTCAAGGTTTTTCGGTTTTATTTGTCTTGAATGGTAGCGATGATTTACGAGTTAATTGTTGATCGTTCGGCTCAAAGGTAGAGGTTTATGCATCAGTAAAGTAATCTGCATTAGTTAATGAGTATTCAAATAGATGGCTCTTATTTTTTAAAAATCATCTTTTAGTCTGCCACTACCTCATCATCATCATCATGATCAACCCATTGCCGGCTCACTACAGAGAACGGGTCTCCTCTCAATTTGAGAAGGGTTTGTATATAGTCTACCACGCTGGCCATGTGCGGATTGGCAGACTTGACACGCCTTTGGGAACATTATGGAGAACTCTCAAGCGTGCAGGTTTCCTCACGATGTTTTCCTTCACCGTTGAAGTAATTGTTTTAATTGTTTAAAAACGAACTCCGAAAAGTTAGAGGTGCGTGTCCGGGTTCGAACCCCCGACGTCTGATAAGAAGGCAGACGCCCTAACCACTATCATAGCTCACTACCTACGAGGTAACTAAATGTTTGAGTCGTAAATGTATGCGCATAACATATTAAAAAACCTAGCTATTGTTTGCCAATCGATCTGCGTTTATTTGGTTGTTTTTAAAAATACCGTGACAACCATTTCTTATATGACATAAAATGTGTCCCACATGCATCTTCAACATGCAAGCTATCTTTATCCATCACTGTCAGACTCATATTTGCCGTGTATACGAGTTACACCGGAATCTAAAATACTTTAGCTATAAAATAATTTTCTTGAAAATCAGTGCTTCAAAAAAGAGCCTGACATAACTTCACAAGCACACACACACAAATAAACAAATAGAAAGATTGATATGTCTTAAATAACAATTTAATTTTTTTTATTCACCACAAGTTAACCCTTGACGGCATCTCACCTAAGTGGTGATGTGGTCTAAGATGGTAGCGGGCTAACCTGTTAGGAGTATGGTAAACCCATATTCCTAATTCGTTTCAATGCGACATCGTGCTGGAACGATAAATCGCTTGGTGACACGTCTTTTGTCGGTAGAGTGGTAACTCCCACCAGACCAGACTCGAGTCGGGAATCGAACCCAGGACCTCCAACTTTATAACGCAACAGCACACGCGCTTCGCCACGGAGGTCCTCAAAAAGTCGTGCAGCAGCGCTATTGGGAAAAAATTTAAATGGCGGACAGTATGTTCTATACTAAAATAATAAACCCCTTTATTATAATACCCGCTGTTTCGCGTCGGGGTTTAAATAAATAGAGTAGTCAATTCTAAGCGCACTTTCACAATGACACCTGATGTAGGGACTGATTGTATCATTCTTTATTACGTGATGTCTCTTTTAACACTTAGTGCCGTGTCTGCGTAGGAGTTTAGATATAGGCTAAGTGTTTGTTTCATGCCATTTCATCGATCATTCGAGTGCATGAATAGAGACTCTGTTATAGCTTAAATTTTGCAATACGATCGTCTACAATGAACTTACAAGCTGTATGCTAAGAACTGCGATAATAGCTAGGTTGTTTCTGACGACCTCCTCTTCCGACTTCCACTAGTTTGGAGAAACTTATGCTTCGGCTAAAAAAATACTTAAAAAAAAATTAAATTTACAGCTTGCATAAAAGCGAAATAAAAAGAAGATGCAAAATATTGAGTTATTATTTTAGATTCACATTGTTTTTTAAAAGTATTAAAATCAAGTTTCTGATTAGACGATCGCGATTCAAGATCAAAAAATTCTTATATTAATTATTTTATATAACTTCAACATTGTCTCAAAAGTTCGTAAATCTTACACGCCCGGGCTAGCAAAAGTTGTTCTAATACGAGTAGGTGAGACTGGTCCTTAAGCCGGGGTAGGTCGTGTTTGCTTCAAGTTGACGTGTTCTAGATACAATTAAAGTTATTTATCGACGGTTTAACTCTGCGTTACAACTGTTTTGCACAATTGTGGGTGTCAATACGCTTGTACGAATAGATGGACGTACTTTGTTTATGAATCATTAATTCAGCAAGAATATGTTACAGTGAATAGAATGTACTTGTAGGAATTTTTGTACTGACCAAATCAATATAAAATCGATAGTCATCTTTTATCTCTTTTCTCTTCTTCTCTACTTTTATTGTTTTCAGCACATTGAGCCTTCTTTGATCGAGTCCTCAATATTAAAATAAATACAAGTTCTTTAAAATATCTTACTAGGTTGAAATAAAAAAATCTATTTGGTAACTTAGCTTATTTTGGTCGTCAATAAACTATATAAGGTAAGCATACCTTATATATTATGTAATATTTAATTGAATGACAGAAAAAAAACTAAACTAAAAATCTTAAAAAATATCATAAATATCATATACTCTGTAGTATATATATTTTTACTTATTAATCTCTTCATTAATGCAATCTAGTTTTTTTTATAGACTACATGCTAACCTTTGACGGCTATCTCACCCGGTGGTAAGTGATGCACTCTAGGATGGGAGCGGGCTAGCCTGCTGCTATGGTAAACTCAAACTCCCAACTGGTTTCTACGCGACATCGTGCCGGAACGCTAAAACGCTTTGCGACTCGTCTTTGTCGATAGGGTGGTGACTAACCGCGGTTGAAGCCACCCACCAGAATCGAGTCGGGAATCGAACCTAGGACCTTCAAAAAACAAGGAGCTTTTACTTTGCAGCAGTAGCATTGTCAAATAAGGACACCGTACTGTTTGCGGTGTTTTTTGCAATGTATATTTAAGTGTATTCAATATATAAGAATTGTTATGACATAGATAATACGAAGAGACAATGCTCTTTAACTATTTTGTCTGTGTGTCTGTGTCTATTTATATGTACTTTAATTATAATTTCATTACTAGTAAGTTTATATAGTTATTATAGTCAAAATATTAAAATGGAGAACTCGCCATACTTGCATAACAGCCTCGTTTGTAAGGTCAGCCGCTTGATTCGCTTTTCTTATCATTTACTAGAACACAGCGACTTTGTTCAATAAAAAAAAAACTAGTCCAATTAATAAAGAATGTCTTTTAAATTAAACATTCTCCACAGAATGAGAGAACATTTTAGTAAAGCATGATTTAATGGAATTAAAGATTCAAAAGGTGCTTTTCTTCACACATTTTTATATGCAATCAGCGTCTACAAAAGGAACATCGGCGCGCATCACCAACAGCGCCGCACCCGGGCGCTCGCTTCGTTTGTCCTCTGTGGTTTATTTATTACTAGAACAAATTTTTAATTGATCTGGCCTTATCACGGAGATAAGCTAACAATGCAATTGAGATAATGGATCGTAAGTGAGAATTTATGTTTCAATACGAGGTGCTTTTTTGTGTCTCTCAAAATTCCGCGCGTTCTGCAACAGAAGTGTATCAGCTCTAGCTGGATTTAATGCGTACTTCTATTTATATATATCTATCTATATATATAAAAGCGAAAGGTCACTTACATACTTACATACTTAGTTACTGATTAGCACCGAGGACAAACCTCTTTGGTTAATTCGGTGCCTTTATTGTATAACTATTTATATTCCTTGTATATTAATAATAAATAAATAAATAAATAAATACTTACATACTGATTAAACACGAGATCTCAAAAACTATTGTACGTATAAAGCTATAATTTAGCAAGTAGGTAGTTGATAGTTAAGAGACGTCAGCTAAAAAAGGATATTTGGAAACTCCACTCCTAAGAGGGTAAAATAGGGGTTGGAAGTTGAATGAAATTTCTTTGTTTTTAGAGTTAGAGACACAAAAATATGCCTTGAGGTTAATAATAATAAAAAAAAACATGTACATCAATTTTTTTTAATATTATATGTTAAGGGTGGTAAAAAAGGGGATGAAAGTTATTTGTTACTTAAGTTGAGTTCTATAAAGCGCGGTTAATCATATAGCCATGTCTGACTTAAGAGACAGTTAAAACACGTAGCAAAATTATGTGTCCGACATGTGAATCGTTCAAACACCAACTTCGTAAGTGCTATACGATACTTTGACTCGACTTTCAATAAAATCTATGAATCATCTAACTAACTTTACTTAATCATTAAGAGACTCAGAGCGATGGTGGTTTTTTTTTAC
Organism: Lasiommata megera; assembly: GCA_928268935.1. Taxonomy (NCBI): domain Eukaryota; kingdom Metazoa; phylum Arthropoda; class Insecta; order Lepidoptera; family Nymphalidae; genus Lasiommata; species Lasiommata megera. The sequence continues at coordinate 16,391,873 of OV743308.1, read as the reverse complement.
CCACTACAAGTTAACCACTGACGGCAATCTCACCTAATGGTAAGGGATGATGCAATCTATGATGGTAGCGGGCTTACTTGTTAGGGTGTGGTAAAACCATACTCCAAATTGGTTTCTACGCGACATCGTGCCGGAACGCTAAATCGCCCGACCCGTCTTTGTCCGTAAGGTGGTAACTAGCCACGGCTGCAGCCTCATACTGGACCAGAATTAAGCCAGGAATCGAACCCAGGACCTCCAACTTTATAATGCGGCAGCGTACTAACTGCGCCACGGAGGTCTTCGTCTTACTAAAGGGACAGTTAAAACACATGACAAAATTATGTGTCCGACACGTGTCTCGTTCAAACACTAAACTTTTCAAGCTATAGTATACTTTGAGTGGAATTTCAATAAAATCTATTTATTAATCATTCATTAATCAGCTAACTAACTTTACTTAATTATTAAGAGACTGTGCGATGGTGGTACCTAACTAAAACATCTAGCTACCTAAAAGCTATGTTTAAAGTGGGCTGCTTAATAGACCAGGGCGACCCTTAAACCCTAGTAGGTTTAGTTTGAAGGTTTTAGCATTACTTATAATACAAAAAAATTGTACCACACTGAAAGTTCAAAATGTAGTCAATTTTCAATAGTTTTTTATTTTATATTTTACTATTTTATCAATTGTGATAATTATTAATAATTATCACAATTGATAAAATACATTCACAGTTCAAAAATTCAAAAATTATAATAATTTTAGAATTTTTGAACATATTTAACATAACGTGTATATATAGGTTTAAGCAATAGAGACTATTGTCTTTTGTTTAACTACATCGAAATTCTGCAACATGACAAAGATACAATCGTAAAAAAATTCAGAGCATTCTTTGATATTAAATTCCATTGTTTTAAGCAACTTCTTATATTTAACAGTGCTTTTAAATCTTGATAATAAAAGTTCAGTGCGCATTTTGAATGCTTTTGATTGCAATATTATTAAGAGAGGGGGAGGTTAGAAAACACAAGAGAGGGGGAAGGTTACAAATTGCAGGTTTTGTTTGTCTTATGTTAAATAATAATTTTGGAAATTCCTCTCTATTTATACGTCTTTACTTATTTGTTTTTCAAATAATCTTTATTCAAATAGTCCTTTAAAAGGCGCTTTTGACGCGTCAATAATTTACAAAGTAGTGATTTGATGGTGATAACTACATTCGTAATCTTAAAACTAAAGCTATGAGGGTTCCAAACGCGCCCCGGTCTAAGAAGAAGCCCACAACAAACTTAGCCAGGTAAATTTTCACTTTGTTATCACCATCTCACATGCCACTTAAAATTATATAAAGAGCTATCTTATTAGAGCAATATTTCACACCCATGCTTGTTCATCATTTACGTAATCCTTTACACTATAGTAGGACTTTTCTACAAGCTTACGTTTTATATAATCTTTTATTGTAGTTCATCGTAGTTTTATTTTAGATTATTTAATAAAGTATGTATATTTATTCCAAATTGTATTTTATTGTCGAAAGCCTAGCGTGCACGGTTAAACTTGTATGAGTATCAACACATGTTAACAATTCATATTAGCTGAACTCCGTAGGTTTTTTTGAGTTATTTTAATTGCGACAGTTTATAAAAACAATGAAGTTTTAATAACATGTTTCCGATTCGGGCAAATATGGAAGGTTACTGCTTCCATAATAAGCTTTAGATATATTGGTAAAATATGGTATGGAATGATTTTCGCCTACCTATACACTTTTTGGGTTAAACCGACGCCATGTCATTAAATGATTTCTAATTCAATTAACTAAGCATCATACCTAGAATATCGAATTCTTAGCACCTTTTGGCTTTAGCATGGTAACTAGCCTTGGCTAGCCAAGCCTCTCACCAGACCTAGGCCAGGTTCACCACTGCACCAATAAGTCGACTTATTAACTTAAAAGTAATAAAAATTATTCTGGTGGACTTTTTCTCCATACTATCATTAATTACCCTATAAGTAAAAAATAGTTTACAAATTATCCTCTCCAGGCATTTATAAAAAGAAGTTGAAAATTCAAGATTTCTTACCATATTATTTGGTTATTTTATTGAGCTACTTTCTTAAATTTGCAAAAAAGTTATTTAAATAAATGATAATTAAAAGAATCTGCATTGATACCCATTTTAAATTTAACAATTCTGAGTCTCACAACCCTCTACCCGCTTGCTTAAAAAGGTGTACAGAGTTTTTTTTTTACATAACAATATATAGATATTATTTATGTATATTTTACTTTTAGGTGCTCCTTTTTAAAGCGTGGCAAAAATGGGCACCAAGTTTTTCTCTTTGCGTATTATTAATAAGTGAACTTTATTGTCTCTGCATCTGTACCTTTCTTGTGGCGAAAGCGAACCATACGAGTATAAGCTTCTAAAAGGTATTTCCATCGCGCCTGTCAAGTCGTCGACATATCTCGAAATATTTTTTGAGTTGTGATATTTACGCATAACCGATTAGCGCACAACATTTCGTATTAAGGCGATTAGACACGGTGCAATCAAAAATTAACAATCTCAAGACATGTCTTATAACCGAAATTTATCTTATATCGTAAATACACCTGTCATGTACGTCCGGTCAACAGCTAACAGCAACCTGTTTAATGTTAAACATCGTGTATTTCAATATGGGCTAGATGTTGGTAGCAATTTTTGACCTTCCTGGCACATAAGTGGGCGTTGAGGGTTTTTTAGTGGGAGATCTCGGCTTCGATCCCCAGTAAGGTCAATTTTGAAATATATGATTTTGAATATTGTGTGACATCACGCTACGATCAATAGAGAAGCAGGAATGGGAAATGCTGCTAAACGGGAAAAAAATATTTGAAGTTTTTTTTTTACTCACTACAAGACCCCTTACCGGCTAGCTCACGTGGTGGTTAGTGATGATGTAGTCTAGGATAGTAGCGGGCTAATATGTTAGGGGTGTGGTAAAATCACACTCATAATCGGTTTCTACGCGACATCGTGTCGAAACGATAAATCGCTTTGCGACACGTCTTTGTCGGTAGGGTGGTAACTAGCCACGGCCGAAGCCTTCCACCAGACCAGACTCGAGCCGGGAATCGAACCAAGGACCTCCAACTTTATAATGCGACAGCGCACGCACTGCGCCACGAAAGTCGTCGTTACGTCAGCGTATATCTGTTTTTTTATGGTTGACTCACTTTAACCTTTTTAGTATTGGTATTTGTTCTGAAATAATGAATTGTTGTTAATGAAGTGTTTCTACAAACATGACGGCAATCATAGAGCAGCGCCATCTAGTTTTAGAATCATGTACGACAGATAAGAGATTGGCATCGCCCCCTCTCTTTAAGCAACACTAAGTGACGTATGCAGGTTCTTATAAGACTCACCGGCGCAGCACGGCGTATTGCATTCGGTTATTCGGATCGGTGGTCGAGTCGCGGTAGTGCATAGTCGTACTTGGTGGAGCATATAGTCTGCTCCTTATAAATTACCATACTTATAATTGTAATTCTGTTCTACCAAGAGTATCTGGTCTCTTTGCCCGAAACTACCCACGCCCCCGCCCCGTAATCATCCTATAAATATGATATTAGGTGCTCATCAAAATAAATATGTTACTGAGTATTTAATCTTGCTTGAATCTAAACTAGCTGTAATAGCCTAGTAGTTAGGACGCCCGCCTTCTAACCAATGATTATGATGAGGTTATACGAATTTCACTGTTAAGTAAGTAAGGTAAGTAATAAAACCAGGCTCACTCTTTTATGTGGAGCACAAAATACGTGGCTATGTGCGATTGTTTACCATGGAACCACCATTCACATAAAACAAGTTCCACCATATTGTTACGAGTTTTATGCGCTGGGACTATTTTGAACTGTTTATGTCACAAAGTTGAACATTAACATGAGTGAATCGTCGTAACCGAAACAAGTTTTTTGGTAGTCGGTGTAAAATGTGATATTTCTTCTCAGTACCGAACTGTGCGATTGTTGGGAAATATTAAAAACGGTCGCATAAAAGTTCACACTTAAATACATCGTCAAGCTGCTTAATCTCAAGTTATGTTAAGTTTGTTTTAAGATAATGTTACTCAGTGCGAAAGTAATATATTAAGTCTTAACTGAATAATACGATGTAATAATGTAATACCGGGAAATATGCGTCTGGACCATCACCATTGTCAATCCATTAATGTTCTAGTACGAGTAACCTTGCTAAAGCATGAAAAAATTTTGGCAGTAGTCAACCTGACTACGTGCGGGTCGGCATTCTTCACACGCCTTTGATAGGATTATAGAGAAATATTAGCCATGCAGGTTCCTTCAAAATGATTTCCTTCACAACAAAGTCAGTGATATTTTAAAAATAAAAACTACTTTAGTTTAAAACTCATATAAGCGCGAAAGTAGTAGGAAGTATATAGACTAGGACCAGTGCCCCAGGTCGACCAGTCAACTCTGTTCGCTGGTCGACCTGGGGCACTATATATATATAAGTACTAATATTTTTCGTGGATAACCTAAAAAAAATATTGCATATAAAAATATTTTCACAGCTATGGTATGAACTTAAGCCCGCGAATTAAGTGCAAATGAGCATCAAAACGTATACCGTTTCGCTTTACTTATCTTCCCAATCGCTCGTAAAAACTGTGATGATGTGATAACTCGCTGCGATGTTGCCGCACCACCTCGTAAAAAGGGCTGTTGTAAAAAAACTCGACGTTTCTTTCACATTTCACACTACAAGACGTTTAGCTATCAACTTTCTTTTAATATCAGCACTTTCATAGGTTTCGTGGCTAGAATTGACTATGTGGCGATAGCAAAAGTTTTTTGTGAGCTTTTTCTCTCACGAATTACCACACTTAAAATTATGAGCTCTTTCCCACACAAATAAAAGTAATGATCATCATCATCATGATCAACCCATTACCGGCTCACTACAGAGCACGGGTCTCCTCTCAATATGAGAAGGATTGGGCCATAGTCTACCACGCTGGCCATGTGCGGATTGGCAGACTTCACACGCCTTTGAGAACATTATGGAGAACTCTCAGGCCTGCAGGTTTCCTCACGATGTTTTCCTTCACCGTTGAAGCAAGTGATATTTTAATTTTTTTAAAAACGCACTTAACTCCGAGAAGTTAGAGGTGCGTGCCCGGATTCGAACCGCTGACCTCTGATTAGGAGGCTGACGCCCTAACCACTAGGCTATCACCGCTTCACCTTCACAGTAATGATAAATATATATAATTAACGCTTCATAGATATGGGTTCTAACCATACTGGTTTGTAACCTGTAGGTAGGAAACGATGGGACGTCAGCTCTCTATTTGTTTTCTATCTCCATTACTCATCCATTACTCTACTCTGTTTGAGTAATGCTTCTTTTCATTCTAGGGGGTCACAGAAACAAATCCCATCCTCATTTGGAATTCAGCGTATGGTCCGTTATGCCAGGATATTTCTTCCATGCACTTGTAAATTCTGAAGCCTTTAATCTGCCATGTATCTTTCCAGTTTCATTCAGGGTTTCCTCTGGTACTCAAGAAGATGTTGATATGAGATCTGGCGAACCTTAGGCTCGCTTACTCACTCTCTGTTCATATCATCATCATCATCATGATCAACCCATTACCGGTTCACTATAGAGCAGGGGTCTCCTCTCAATATGAGAAGGGTTTGCCCATAGTCCACCACGCTGGCCATGTGCGGATTGGCAGACTTCACACGCCTTTGAGAACATTATGGAGAACTCTTAGGCGTGCAGGTTTCCTGACGATGTTTTCCTTCACCGTTGAAGTAAGTGATATTTTTTTTTTTTAAACGCACATGACTCCGAAGAGTTAGAGATGCGTGCCCGGATTCGAAACGCCGACCTCTGATTAGGAGGCTGACGCCCTAACCACTAGGCTATCACTGCTTCTCTGTTCATATACAATCAGTTAAGTGCGAGTTTCGTTCTGTTCCGTCTAGTAGTATGAAACACTACTTTACTCGTATATTGGTAATATTCTGATGAAACAAGAAACACCGAATGAATACTGTACTTGTATTAAACGACGGACGGACAAGCGAACAGCGGAGGATGAGGGGTTGAAATTGTGTCCTTTAGCAGTATTCAGTGTACAGTGAAATAGATCAGAGGATAAAAGAGTTAATGGATGTACCTAATTGAATAAATTCTGTACTAAATTTTTTGATCATACGCATTCAATTCATATCCCAATTTAAGCAATAACTTTACTATAACCAGAGTTTAAAAACCCGTTCAAAACCAAATTATTTTTTTTTATTCAAAAACAACTGCCTCCCTAGATTAACCTGTACCATTAACTATAGATATTTCGAAATACGTATTATTTATATTTAAACAGTCGTGATTAAAGACGTTGCAACTTTAATGAACTCCTAACATATTAAAGGCCCATCAATCTTCCATGGAAATATTGTCCTAGCATCGACAAATAGGTGCTTTATAATAACGGCGGCAATCTTGTCATACATTTACTTTCATTTCAAATTATTTTGTACATTACTAATAGCGCTCTAATCTAACCTCGCAATTATGTCTATTATATTGTTGGATTGATTTGTGCTGGTAATAAACAGTCAATTATATAGCCTAGTGGTTAGGGCGTCCGCCTCCTAATCAGAGTTCGGGGATTTGAACCCGGGCACGCACCGCTAACTTTTAGGAGTTATGTGCGTTTTTAAGCAATTATAATATCACTTGCTTCAACGGTGAAGGAAAACATCGTGAGGAAACCTGCACGCCTCAGAGTTCTCTATAATGTTCTCAAAGGCGTGTGAAGTCTGCCAATCCGCACATGGCCAGCGTGGTGGACTATGGCCAAACCCTTCTCATATTGAGAGGAGACCCGTGCTCTGTAGTGAGCCGGTAATGGGTTGATCATGATGATGATGATTGCTTCAACGGTGAAGGAAAACATCGTGAGGAAACCTGCACGCCTGAGAGTTCTCCATAATGCTTTCAAAGGAGTGTGAAGTCTGCCAATCCGCCATGGCCCGCGTGGTGGACTATGGCCAAACCCTTCTCTTATTGACAGGAAACCCGTGCTTTGTAGTGAGCCGGCAATGGGTTGATCATGATATTACTATTTTATACTTGCTTAGTTAAGCTAACAGGTACTTAGTTACTGAAATAAAATGTATGTGGCTATTTGAATACTTTTTAAATATCTGAAAATGTGTGTTGTATTGTTTGTTGTATGAAATTTTAAGCCTACCCACTTTTACCCTAGAGGTAACCTAGAGGAAACTTAGGTATTCCTTCGATCCCAGAGCTCTCGGTTTTAAATTGGTAAAGACCAGGCCACTGCAATGTGTATTCACAAAAAATATGTAAACAGGTAATGTAGTGTGACTCAGTAGGGGGTGCTCACTTGCCTAGAATAAAGTACATCATGCCTAATTTAACTTTGCAACACACTCGTTTCACATCTTGCCCACTTACAGCGTACATATTCTGTAACCATCACAATAAATCGCACACTTCGTGTAGGATGAGAGCTAATGCCTTATTCTGCTTTCCTAGTAACTTTTCCAGGAAGTTACTTAAGGCGTGTATAATGATTAAAAAGAATCTAAACGATTAATCTCCTCTTTTCTCTGAGATAGCAGATAAATCTAATCAAACGATATTTGAACAATTTACGCAATTATGTCATCATGGTCAACCCATTTCCGGCTCACTACAGAGCACGGGTCTCTTCCCAATACGAGAAGGGTTTTGGCCATAGTCCACCACCGGTGGCCCTGTGTGGATTGGCAGACTTCACACGCCTTTGAAAACATAATGAAAAACTCTCAGTGTGTAGGTTTCCTCACAATCTTTTCCTTCACCGTTGAAGCGAGTAATATTTTAATTGCTTAAATACGCACATAACTCCGAAAAATTATAAGTGCGTGCCCGGGTTCGAACCCGAGACATCTTATTAAGAGGGAGACGTCCTAACCACTAGGCTATCACTGCTACTGCGCAATTATGTGCACTAGTAAAAATATTTTTTTGTCCATATAATTTTAGGTGTTTCAGGGTGCAAAATAATTTATCTTAATCCAACTAAAAGGAAAAAATAAATCAATCTATCAATCAAACAAAAAATTAAAAAGAAGCTAAATTATTACATTTAAATATCAACTCTTAAATTCTTGAATGTAATTATCCAACTAATAAATAACATAGAGGATCAAATATTTAATACTAAATATTATTAAATAATTCTGCATACTCAAAGTATCCAAACATACAATTATCCGTTGCTGAATAATTATTATCTTCACATATTAAATTAGTCATTCGATATATCCGTACAATTGTATAAACGTCGCAATTACTGGACAAAAGTAGCTAAATAATCTGATTTTCAATAGCAATTATTCCAAATGAGAGTTTTATGAGGTACTTCTTCATATGAGTACTGCACATCACCCTAATATTATAAATGTGATAGTTTGTGTGTAAGTTTTTATGTGTATGCTTGTTACCTCTTCACGCTAGAACCACTGAACCAATATCGCTAAAATTTTGAATTGCAATAGATTTTACCCTGGATTTAAGGATAGGCAACATTTTATCCTAGGAGGATTTCCGAGGGATTTGAGAAATACTGAATTTCGCGACCATGAGCTGACGACCTCCGTGGCGCAGCGCTTGCGCTGTTGCATTATAAAGTTGGAGGTCCTGGGTTCGATTCCCGGCTCGAGTCTGGTGTAGTGCTTCGGCCAAGCTAGTTATCACCCTAGGATGTACGATTCCGACACGATGTCGCGTAGAAACCAATTAGGAGTATGGGCTGGCCATACCCCTAACAGATTAGCCCGCTACCATCTTAGACCACATCACCACTTACCATCAGTGAGATGCCAAGTCAAGGGCTAACTTGTGGTATATACAAAAAATGAGCTACAACTAAAGCTATAGTGCCATAGCAAACTTCTTTGGTGATATATAGGGAAAGGGAGCGAAATGACAATGGGAAAAGAAATGAGACATGGAAAATACAGAAGGTAACATAAACAAAAGATCTATAAAGTAAACTGAAATGATTTTCTTTCATTGTTCTTTATATTGTAACGTATTTTATATTCTTTATATTGTAAAGAGCAAGTGGTCGGCACTTGCTCTTAGCCCGATAGCAAAAACACATCGCAAATAAAAGTAAAATAATGCGTACAGACATCCTATCCTCTGTATTTGGAAATTATTTGACATCGGTGAAGTAAAGCGGAGTTTCCTTTTGCATCGAAGCTCTATTATTCCGTCAATTGGGGACCTCCGCGCTTGGTATACAATTACAAGATGTGTTCATCGTCCTACAATCTGTCAGGCAGTCAAGCTAGCTGCAGCCAGTCCGTGTAAATAAAGGGGATTTATTCCGATACACCGTCTCGATTTATTACTATTTTGGATACAATGTTCCCTTGATACTCTATCAGTTCCCTTAACTCACATGCTTACGTGGATTGTATTAAAATTAATGCATTGCGAATGGCTTTTACTGTAATGTATTGACGTTTATTTCGCGTTGTAACACGTCAAACTCTTTGCCATTTACCACCACACAATCATTAGTATCTGTCCATTTTGCTTACAACATAAAATTCTGTATACATGAAAATTTCATTGAATTATTTTGTATTTTATGCACTTCGTTTACACACATAATTATGTAAGTATAATAAAATCAACGTATAATAACTTTTTTCAATTCTAAAACATTTGATAATCCAAGTGTCAAATGTTTTAGAATTTCTTAAGACAATATCCATGAAGCGGTGATAGCCCAGTGGTTAGGGCATCAGCCTCCTAATCAGAGGTTGGCGGTTCGAATCCGGGCACGCACCTCTAACTTTTCGGAGTTATGTGCGTTATTAAAAAATTTAAATGTCACTTGCTTCAACGGTGGACGAAAACATCGTGAGGAAACCTGCACGCCTGAGAGTTCTCCATAATGTCCTCAAAGGCGTGTGAATTAATCAATCCGCACATGGCCAGCGTGGTGGACTATGGCCAAACCCTTCTCATATTGAGAAGAGACCCGTGCTCTGTAGTGAGCCGGTAATGGGTTAATCATGATGAATATCCAACAACTTTGATTTGTCAACATTCCGTCCAACCCGGGATTTTTATCTAGCGTCTCGTGATATGTTGTATAACAGGACATAGCAAAATACCTACTAGTGAATGCCTTAATATCCTACTGACATCAAACGATCGCTGGACTGAAAGGTACTGGAAAGTTCGAACCGGCCATTATGATAAGGGATTTCGCCATTAAAAACTACTAGGTACAAATTGAAGGGGTGTAGATCTGTCGCAAGCGTGTTAAGGCGCCGCACGCGAGCGATAATGAAATCATAAGTCACGATCTGCCGGGCTCAATTGCCATTATCACCTAACTAGAAAACCAAGTCAAATTGAACTTTATGTGTTAAAGTTAAAGTTCAAATTGCCGCACAGTTATTCGCAGATTAGGTGCTTTATACGGCTAGAAAGAATGTGTTACAAAAGTTAAGTCAAGGTGCTCTTTATCTCGGAGTAAAATTGTTGCATTCAGATGTTATTAAGCGAGGGATGTTGCTTCATTTCATTCTTTGTGTTTCAATGACTGTCATATGGTTACTTGACCTTTGTCGCGCCTATATGACGAACAGTAATTATGTTACTTGCAGTCATTGTTCATCATCCAGTCTTCTTCTTCGTCGTTACACTCTTTGTAGAGCGCCTCACAGGAGGCGCCCTAAGGCAGACGTTCCCTTGGTTTCTTCGAGCCCTAGAGCTCAAAATGTCTATTGCTTCTCTCCGAAGCTCGCCAAACAGCCCGATTACGCTGTCGCAACCAATAGGGTTAGCACAGCTAACATTCAGTCCGAAAGGAAAAAAATGCAAGGACCATGATGTAGTTAGGCATATATATATAGAAGCGGTGATAGCCCAGTGGTTAGGGCGTCAGCCTCCCAATCAGAGGTCGACGGTTCGAATCCGGGCACGCACCTCCAACTTTTCGGAGTTATGTGCGTTTTTGAGACCCGTGATCTGTAGTGAGCCGGTAATGGGTTGATCATGATGATGATGATGATGATATATATATATATCTTGTTTTTGGTTTTTGGTTGACGTTTCAAAAAAACACCAGATCCATTGTCCATCAAGCGTACGAGACTCATACGAGTATGAATAGTTGTGCACGTACAAGTGACAACGCAATGCGATGCGCGCGCATTGTGTTGTGCGCATTCAGCTGCCGCCAGCGGATGCACCGTGCTAGATGGTAGGTTTAGTACGTACTCGACTGGTAATATGAATACCCACCTGTTTATCTATATTACTATTATAAAGGAATATAGTTTGTGAGTTTGTATGTTCCGAGTTACCTCCGGTACTACTGATCCGATTTTGAAATATCCTCTTGGAAGCATTATCAGCGTGTAAGATAGGCTATTTTGTATCCCCGAATTCTTAAGGGAACTACGTTAGCACAGCGGGGTAATACATCTCTTAAAATTATACAGTCTTTTTTTAACTTCTTCTCTCTCCAGTCGTTCCTTCGTTACTGAAGATCGTGGTCCTTTTTTTTTTTTTAACGTGGGTAATCCTCATGGATACCCCGCGTCCGAGGAGACGCGGCGGTTATGTCAGACTCTTACTGACTAAACCCCCACGGTGCATATCCTTTCCCGCCGCCTGGTGGCCGGGTCACGGGTTTCGCTCGCGCACACAACCGCAACAAGATCGTGGTCCTGGTGTCCTTGAAACCTCGTGCAGAATAATTGTTTCCGCCGGCTTCTATCAGAGGCTAGTCTCGCAATTGTGTGAAATTTGCACTTAGAGTCCCTCAGCTGATCTGTCCATCTGGTTGGTGAGCGGCCTCGCGATTTTTTGCTTTAGTTATAAGTTATTCGGTGACAACATGATTATCAAGCTTTTATCGGCCCACTGCAGGACACGGGTATCTTCACATCATGATAAGAGTAGTAGCCGTTGTTCACCACGATGGCCAAGAGCCGATTGGTAGACCTCACACGCCAATGGACTCTCAAGGCTTCCGGTTTCCTTTCCGGTTTTCCGGTTATTATTTAATTTGAAACGTACATAACTCATAAATTAGAAGTGCGTTTTGGGTGTCGAAATTTGTTTCCCGAAAGTTATATCGAAGTCTTAACTACCTACCATGCTATCATAACTGGCCACTAGAGAAAAAATACATAAATGCTTCGATACTCCTATACGAATAAATAAATAATTAAATTGTATTTAAGACGTTTTCATTTCATTAAGTCTGTATATTAATTGCTGACAAGCGCTACTTCAACAGCATAGATTAAGGGTTTTTAGCCTACATATAAATTTCAGTCTAATTTTACAAATCCCGCAAAAAACATGAATTTTTCGGGACGAAAATAAGCCTTGATCAATCTAGGGTATGTATATACAAATTTCAGACAAATCGGTTCTGTGTTTTCTGTGTGAAGGACACACATATGCACACACATACAAACATTGTTTTTTAAAATATTAGAGAGATTCTCATCGAATAGGTACAACCCCTTGCAGTGTCATCTTCTCTTAGAGGCCATATAGATAGTCTCGTGTTAACAGTCTAATGGTTCATTTTACATATTGTGCCATTATTTATGCATGAATGAAGCACTAAAAGGATGTTCAACAGGCTCTCCTCGGTCTACTACGGATGTTATGTGTCTGACATGGCCGCAAGTTGTTTGAGTCGCACAATCAGTATAATATTATTTATCTAGTATTGAAGAACTGTGATAGCCTAGTTAAGACTTCGACCTCACTTTCGAGAGACTAAGCTAATCTCGGATTGGCTTAAAATTTTACAGCCCCTCTTCGTCCCACTACGGATTTTATAGGTCTGACATGGCTGCAAGTTGTTTGATTCGTACAATCAGTATAATATTATTTATCTAGTATCAATACTAGATCTGATAGTATCAATATGAGAACTGTGATAGCCTAGTTAAGACTTCGACCTCACTTTAGAGGGACTCAGCGAAATCCCTGGCTGACTTAATATTTTACAGGTTTTCATCGGCCCATTACGGATATTCTGTGTTTGAAATGGCAGCAAGTTCTTTGAGCCGTACAATATGTATAATATTTTTTTATCTTGTATTGAAGAACTGTGATAGCCTAGTTAAGACTTCTACCTAACTTTAGAAAGACCTCCGTATCGTGACGACCAGTATTATAAACTGTAAGGTCTCGACTCGGGTCTAGTCTAGTGCGGCCAGTTACCACCCTTCTTCTAGGAAAGACATACCACATTGAATATTATAGTAAAGTAACTGGGTTCAATATCAAGGCCTGTCCCTAAATTGTACAGATATTTTATGAACATATAAAACTTTTATTAAAACAACAAAGGTGTATATAATATAATCAGCGCTGAATCTTTACTAACAAAGATTCCAAATAAAATATTTAAGCTCGAATACAATAAATCTCGTCTATAACATTATTGTGAAGAATAAGAATTACACCGATTCAAAACTTTGATACCTACTGAGACTTGAGACTGCAGTACAATATTTTTAAACAATACAATTTATATCAGATGACTTCTACCCATAAATAACGTGTAACAATTCCAAAAGAAATCACTTTATCGAGTTTTAAAGCGCCTACCTAAATAGTTATCGCAAAATCACAACAAAAGCTAGGTGAGTGCTCAAGTATTCATGTTTAACAAAGCTTAAACACGAATATTACACTATTTATTTGCCTTGACACCCACAGTAGAACATATGTTAATGCCATCACGTGAAGTGTTTAAAGAATAATCGCCTTTTTCTGTACCACCAATAGAGTTGGTTTTCCCTTGTGCATTCGTGCGGTATGTGGTCGAATCTATCCCGAAATGCATCATACGTAGCTACCATACATCACGACTACGAGACAATGGTCATACACTATAAATTTGATACGTCAGCGCGCGTTCGCGGGGCGTCCGAAACGCTCGATCTTTGATACCCTTTATAACGTAATAAATAACTCGGAGTGTGGACGAAGGCTTTTTTACGCTGGGAAATGCTTTTACGCATTTTCTCCAGAAACGAGGCGGATAGAGTTGCGCTATTTTCAGGGGGTATACCTACCCGAGAGGCAGCCAGAATACCCACTAAAACCCAGCGATGTTCCCAGACGTTGTGAGGTTGTTGGGTTACGTAGTCACTTGCGTCAGCGTCCGGGACTCGACCAGCTGTGCCAAGGTCCTAAGATAAAGATATATTTCGTAGACATGGGGTTGTAATTGTAGTTCTACAAGATTATGAAAGAAAACAGTTATCGTATTTCTAGCGATTTACCGTGACTATTTTTGGGTGCAACTTTCAATAAATAGGTACATTTTTCCTGGACATAAATTTTCATTCGCAATAGCAAATATTATGCAATAAACTCATAAACAACCGCGTCACATCGCCTCAATCGTAATTTTAAATATCCAAATGACAAATTTATCTTTATTATTTACATTAATTACATATTATAGATTTATCTTTAAAAAGAATTGCCATACAAAGTTTCATCCCCTATTGTATTGTACCCTTATAAGTAGGAATTCAGAAAATCCTGAAACATGTCTGTCTTCATTTCTAACCGAAAGGTACTGTACAATTTTAGAGTTTTTACGTTAAATTAAAAAATGTCAAGTTCAATACTAACTTTCACTCTCTATTTTGGACATTTTTAGTTTTAGGAGTAAGAAATCCTGTTATTTTATAAAACTTGTTCACTTCAATAACTTTAATGTAATAAGTTTACATAATATTTCAGTCTATGGCTAAATTACTTTGTTGCGAGTAAAAAAAAGTTCTCAAACCAACCCGTAAAAAATACGCCTCCATTTCCTGACGTAAGCGCTTAAAGAATATTTCAAATAAATTACGCACAAATAAACGCGCACGCATTCCGTGAAATCGTTACTCAATTCGCCACTTGCATTTCGAAGATCTCGTGAATACGCAGGTCCGTAATCGTACAGTTGGAATACGTATTACTTGGATACATATATACCTTGCGAAGCGGTGATAGCCTAGTGAAGCGGTGATAGCCTAGTGGTTAGGGCGTCAGCCGCCTAATCAGAGGTCGGCGGTTCGAACCCGGGCACGCACCTCTAACTTTTCGGAGTTATGTGCGTTTAAAAAAAAAAAAATATCACTTGCTTCAACGGTGAAGGAAAACATCGTGAGGAAACCTGCACGCCTGAGAGTTCTCCATAACGTTCTCAAAGGGGTGTGAAGTCTGCCAATCCGCACATGGCCAGCGTGGTGGACTATGGCCAAACCCTTCTCATATTGAGAGGAGACCCGTGCTCTGTAGTGAGCCGGCAATGGGTTGATCATGATGATGATGATGATATATACCTTGTGGGAGAAAAATTTACTATTACCTATTGAATGAATGAAAAAAAAATAGTCCTTGGGTACCCAACGTCCATGTGTTCTCCGAGTTATACGCCCCGCCCATTGCCACTTCAGCTTTGCAACTCAACCTTAAAGAATTTTAGACTGAGATTTGTATTAGAATAAATCTAGCGTAACGAGTCTTGCTAAAAAGGAATGTAAGGTCACATTGGAGTTGCCAAAGTATGTAGTGCAAATCCTGTTGACAAACGATAGCAACAATATCAAGGAAGTGTGCCCGGTTACACTCGTGCCATTTTTTCACTTGTAAAGTTCAATCTGCCAAATAAATCAATGAATGGCCGGTGAGCTCGTATTGAGTGAATTAAGAGTAAGTTATTTATAGTGAAGCTACGTCGGTAATAAATACAAAGTGCCGTTATCTCGTTATTGCATCACTGGGCGCCGATATTGATACCGGGGGAGTTTCTGTTGAACGGTACCTACATATGTTATAGTTTCCGATCTTTATACAGACAGCTGAGACGCTTTATTAAAGCCTAACTGAATTAAAATCGATGCCATGGAGATCGTGGAGACGTCTCTTAGTGGGACAATTATTTAGACGTGACCATTTAGCTGTTCTCTATCCTAGTCAAGTAGCGAAAAATGCAGCAATAATTCTCGTCGATTGTACAATTGCAAACTCTTTGGTTCTTTAGCCACATAGGGGGGGGGGGGGGCTCCCGCTACTGAGCACAGGGTTTAAGATTTTAGCATAATTTTGTTTGTTTTCTTGGAATTACAATTTCGACGAACACTTCTCTACTCTCTTATCTATTGTTTTAATTTTCTCACAAATGAAAACAGTAGATACATTTGAAATTATCAATTCCGGATAGGAAAATGCTACATATATAAAAAATAGTAAAATGCTAAATATATTCCAAATGTAAAGTTTTAAAATAGCATTATTTACGTATAGGTTAGATACCGAGGAAGCGGTGATAGCCTAGTGGTTAGGGCGTCAGCCTCCTAATCAGAGGTCGGCGGTTCGAATCCGAGTACGCACCTCTAACTTTTCGGAGTTATGTGCGTTTTAAAGAAAAAGGAAAATATCACTTGATTCAACGGTGAAGGAAAACATCGTGAGGAAAGCTGCACGCCTGAGAGTTCTCCATAATGTTCTCAAATGCGTGTGAAGTCTGGCCAGCGTGGTGGACTATGGCTAAACCCTTCTCATATTGAGAGGAGACCCGTGCTCTGCAGTGAGCAAGTAATGGGCTGATCATTATGAGATATCGAGGCTATCCCATAAAGCAAGATTTGAGTTAAATCAGTATAGGAATAAAGGTGCGATATCACAGAACGTTGTGAATTTTAATAAAAAGATGATCGGACATAAAATTCCGCTAACCTTATAAGTTATCGGAGTTACTTAGTTAGTTTTAATTAACTATACATGGTTGTACGATATGGCATGATTTTTTTTCATGCCTTGCTATGTCCGACTGTCACTTGGATTACCTAATACAGTAGTTTCGAGGCTAGTAAGATTTACGTGTTAGGTCATTTCTCTAGCAATAAAAGGATAAGGTTACTTAGAAGTAAGTCGAGAAATATTTTTACAACTAGTTAAGTGTTTACGTATTACAGATTGGAGCATTGCTGAATAAATTATGTTCAACTGTTTTCTCGATAAAACTCTTTACAACTATGTGTTAATAAACAAATAACTATGAAGTGATGAGACGTAGCAAAGTGTTGTATTTCAAATAACTGCGACTAATTAATGTTCAGTGATTCCTAGTTAAACAAGTAAAACTGGCACTAAAAATAAATGTATGTAACTAGTCATAAGAGATTATCGACCCGAACGCTCTATTGAAAGTATTCCGAAGTCATGGGAATTATCCCATACTAAATCACTGATTTTGAATTTTTCCTAACTTTTCTTTTTACTAAACAACCTATTGTGGTTCAATACAAAAAAAAATCGATATAATTCAAGAAGCGAACGGCTTTTTATTTCCATTATACAAATGTATAGATAAAACGATTAACCCAGTTGATATAACATTTACAAGTATAATAAAGTAAAATAATATATATCTATATCTGTAAGTGTGATAACAAAAATAATACCCGGCTTCTTGTAGGACACGGCGCGTTTAGAACCCTTACTCAAGCTTCAGTTTTAAGTGTACGAATGTAGTTATCATAATTTTCTCACTACAGTGTAAAAATATAATTGTAGATAACTGCTTTAAAAGTGCCTTTAAAACTTTGAAAGGTAATTTGAATGAAGTTTGATAAGTAATAATTTCGTTTTTAAGTATGCATTGATAGACTGATAAATCAAGACCCAGCCCAAACAGCTGTTAGAAAGCCTAAATAACCCTCAAAGGGTTTTGGATTAAAAGTTTCAATGACATTCCATTATGAAGGATCACATTAATTTATTCCACATAGAACCATTAACTTAAATTACTCAAGCAGAATATAATCGTATTTCTGAAGAAAGAACATTTAATAAGCACTTTTTGTTTATATATATAGTTATTATCGTGACTCAGTTATAATAAAATCGATCTTAGTCGGATCTCGACTTATATTTTCTTCTACAAAATCGAGAAACCCGTCCTTGTTAAGTATTTCAGAATAAGGGCGCTGTTCCGGGTGCCATCGTCCGTCCTCGACATTATTCGTTAACTTTAGCCTTTCATTCCAGTAGTTTGCGATGCGATTTTCAATCTGGCGGTAAGTGATGATGCAGTTTCATCCACTACAAGTTATCCCTTGACGGCAATCTCACCTAATGGTAAGTAATGATGCAGTCTAAGATGGAAGCATAGTAAACCCCACACTCCTAATTGGTTTCTACGCGACATCGTGCCGGAACGCTAAATCGTTTAGCGACACGTCTTTATCGGTAGGGTGGTAACTAGACACGGCCGAAGCCTCCCACCAGACCAGACTCGAGCCGGGAATCGAACCCAGTACCTCCAACTATAAAATGCAAAGGAGTGCGCGCTGCGCCACGGAGGTCGTCAAAATAATATATTGCTTCGTAAATAACCTTTTTGTAATATGTAAATGATAAAGTAATTATTGTAGGTTTAAAATCAAAAAGTGCACTAGTTTTTAATTAATTCGCTTAAAAGCACCAACTCAACATTTCGTTGGCTAAAAATAAGCAATAATTAAGAAGGTACTTTAAACATTTAGTTTCGTGACGAAAATTAAAGAAAATAGCGTGCGTACAAAGCTTACACCACGCTTACCATAGCATCGATTCGGTACTGGAATATGTACATTACAACGTACAAGAATTTACGAGTAGTCGCAGACGGGATCGTATATCGAGCCGCGGGTGGGATGGCACCATTCCTCTTTGACCGACATCACGTTGCGGGACCAGTGAGCCACGGAGCGGGACGAGTCAGGCATTACGGGATTTCGCAAAAAGCAAACCACTAGGGCACTGATACATACCTTTTTTAACGGGGACGAAATCTCCTGTTAGATAACTAATCCTTTTTTTATTCACTTCACTACTTGACGGCAATCTCATCTGGTAGTGATGATTCAGTCTAAGATGGTAACGGGCTAACCTGCTAAGAGTACGGTAAACCCATACTCTTATTTGGTTTCCACGCGACATCGTGCCGGAACTTTAAATCGCTTGGTGACACGTCTTTGTCGGTAGGGTGGTTACCACGGCCGAAGCCGCCCACCAGACCAGACTCGAGCCGGGAATTGAACCCAGGAGCTCTAATTTTAATATGTGACGCACGCGCTGCGCCACCGAAATCGTTAAAATCTTTCCGGATAAAGCACGTTCTATGTGAAATTCTTACTACTCTGTGGAATTTGTGTGTGTCTGTGGAATGTGGAATACTCTGTGGCCACTTTTGACACTTTTTGGGAAGGTCATGGATCTTCTAAGATCACAACGTAGAGATACATAACTGCGTATTTATAACTTTTATATAGGAGCAAGCAATTCGGTCTTATAACTGGTAGGTTCCGGAATGATACTGCGTGTTTCACTATATTAAAGAAGCTTACAACGTCTACATGTACAATTTCTCCAAACTATGTACCCCATCGGCTTCGCAACTTTTAAAACTATATCAGTAACTATTATGGTGAAAGGAAAAGTTGTTATTTAGTGCCCGAAATATACAACAAAATAGAAAGAGAGGGTAAAATCAGTGGGGGAGTCCTTAAAAAAAAAGATCATTTAGGTACTTAGGGACTTCCTAACTAATTAATTAAAAAAATATGTGTTACCAATTTCTTTTTCTTTTTTTCTGTTTAGTTGATAGAAATAAGAGTAATAATTTCATTAAACCTGCAACTCCACGTTGTTAAGTTATTAATTTGTATAGTCTTTGGTTAAGTTTTTAGTTTAAGTTTAGTTTAAAGAAAACATTAATGAGCGTTAGTAGGCGTTAGAGAAATGAAGTGCGCCAATTCGCCAACGAACTGCTCACTAGTTTGGCGGGATATACTACGAGTATTATAAGCCATATTTGTAAATATTATTAATAGAATAATTAAAAAGTCTTTTGTGAATTTCCCTACTCAACCAATTATCGTTAAGTGGCTAGCAAACATTCAGTTTAGAACCTTAGTTTACCTTGTTTATTTGTTATTTGTTTACGTCTAGTAATCGAGGAATGACGTAAAAATTTCGTAACTAATCCACAAACGTAACTGATAAACTATCGCATTTTCACTAGGACACACGCGTTCAATAACGGTACGTAAAAATAATGCAACCGAGAATCGTAGCTTACGGTGTAACATATATAACGAAATGCCAAAATTCCGTATAAAAGTATAACCAAGTTATTAAAGAGCCTTTAACATTCGAAAATAGTCTCTAACCGTTTGGATTTGAGTGCACTTCGATTTAGTTGTTAAGATTGCTGTGGCTCAAAAATACGCCTCCCACGTTTTACCGCCAAAAAGAGTTATTTGTCGTGCGCTAACCGCCGAACAATGAACCGTTAAGCATACAATGATGTCCCCTTTTACGTAACTGATATGCGGACAGGATGTTATCTGTATTTTTGACAATAAACCACGGTTTTCAATTAAATCCATTAACTTTAAGCGGATTGAAATGAGAAGACTTCCCGATTAAATTCCGTAATAAGACTTTTGCAATTGCTTCTGTTCAACTCCCAAAAATATTTTAGTCGTTTTTTTAATAGCGGTAACCCACGGTTACATTGCGAACATTTTTTATAATTATTCAGAATTATTTTTTTGAATGCTACTAGTATAGTCAAAAACAAGGAAAAATAATGCTTTTAACATTCTATGTGACTAGTGATAGAACATATATGAAAATATTTACGTTTGGGATTTCCATAGGGTTACCTATATCTGGTGACGATATAGATACATTTGGGTAATACTATTTGCATATATAAACTATACCAAAAAAAATGCACGTCATGTTTACAAAGCAACGTAGGTTAAGTCCCCCGTGAGTCGCTAAAATTTCCTCATAAGTTAATTTCCTAAAATTCCTAACTGAGTGCCCAACGCTTCCATGAGTGTATTTTCCCTTCCAAAGGAAACCCCTAAATTTCGAAAGGTTTTGTAATATTTATAATATCAGCACTCTTTCACTTAAGGATTACTTAACTTGACTTAATATTTGTTGGCATATCGCTGGTAATAACTTCGCTTGTTGTAGTCGAATACGTTTTTGTTAGGTAACTAGCTACCACCGAAGCCTCCTAGCAGGACCTCCAACTTTATAATGTGACAGCCCAAGCTCTGCTCTACGGAGGTAGTCAAAATATTTAGCAGGATATTTTTCGTAAAAAGCTTTAATATTATAATATTATTTTATGGTTTTATAAAATTCGCTAACTGAATACTAACACAACGAGGATTCCGAACTTCCGAGGCCTAGAACACCAACATTAGTTAGTATTGTTTTTGTCATAATCATCTTTCAACGTAGCTTTTAACGATGAAGCTAACGTAACTTTTTCCATCCAGTGCGTTTTGATCACCTGGTGGTAAGTGATGATATAGTCTAGTAAAATTCGAAGTTAAAGGAGGATGTTTTTTAACACTGCATACACCTGGTGATGATGCAGGCTAAGATGGTAGCGGCCTAATCTGTAAGGTGTATGGTAAACCCGAACTCCTAATAAATTGGCCCTTGACTGCTATCTCACCTGGTGGTAAGTGATTATGCTGTCTAGCGTTCCGGCACGATGTCGGCAGGCTAACCTGTTAGGAGTATGGTAAACCCACACTCCTAATTGTTTTCTACGCGAAATTGTGCCGGAACGCTAAATCGCTTGGCGACACGTCTTTGTCGGTAGGGTGGTAACTAGCCATGGGTGAAGCTGCCCACCAGATCAGACTCGAGCCGGGAATCGAATCCAGGACCTCCAACTTTATAATGTGACAGCGCACGCACTGCGCCACGGAGATCATCAAAATGACATATATTATATAGGAATTTAGTAACTCTAAAATTATGTTTTTTGCTAAATGGAGCATATGGGTCGACTAATCACTGAAATAATAAGTCGAATGACACACTGTAGGCAAAAAAAATATTTGTGGAAAATGTAATATGACCTTTGTAATAAATCTCATAATTATCTTGTTAAGTTAAAGAAGTCTCGATCTAATAAATCAGGATTGTTGGTAATAAATAACCGTTTAATATGTTGATATATTTATTGGCAAAGCTTTCTTTTCGGCAAACTTTCCAATTTCTACGAACCTGTTTTATAATTTGTCTTCCAACTTCAAATTTATGTAAGGGCTGTTAAAAAGTTCTTAATATTTATATACATTATAAAGTACAAGATTATCTGACTAATACTAGATTTTAAACTTTTTATATTTAGTCAAGTTTAAAGCCCATTCAGCCTATTGAGGTCTACAGGCTTTGCCTCTTATAGGAAAGGTATATCTCTTATATATTTGAATAAAGATTATTTGAATATGAATTTGAATTATAGAAATGATTCTCCACGTAGCTTTCGAGCTTTGGCTATTATTGTCACTCGTAAATAGTCTATTGACTCAACCCGGGACATAACTACTTTTGAACTCAGGATCTCATGATTTGGTGGTCTACACTTAGGTACCGGAATGTGTACCTAATTTTGTTGAATTATTGACGAATTAATTTTGTTAATGGCGGGTAATATAAGGGCTTCGATATTTCAAAGTTACAGTTTGGTAAAATTAAATCAATTCGTTTTGACGATCTCCGTGGCACAGCGCGTGCGCTGTTCTTTTATAAAGTTGGAAGTCCTGGGTTCGATTCCCGGCTCTACTCTGGTCTGGTGGGAGGCTTCGGCCGTGGCTAGTTACCACCCTACCGGCAAGGTCATGTCGCCAAGCGATTTAGCGTTCCACCACGATGTCGTGTAAAAACCAAGGAGTATGGGTTTACCGTACCCCGTAATAGATTAGCGATGGTAGCCGACCATCGTAGACCGCATCATAACTTACCATCAGGTGAGATACCGTCAAGGGAAAACTAGTGGAGTATAAACAAAAAAAATACATTTTCTTAAATAAATTTTCATTTCTTTTTAGCTGCTTAAACTTATTAGTATTATTTAGAGCTACAATGTAACATGCTTTTAATGTCATATGCCATATTGTTACCAACCCTAATGTTTAAGAGAATAAGACAGATAGTTCACGGAAGTATGTTTGCTTTGCAATTGATTTATATCTGTTATCGCATGCGCTCAGAGCAATACAAATATTACGAAACAATTTACATTTTATATTAATTTTTAATTAATTCTACGAACAGAATGTGGTAGGTCAAGGAAGATTTATCGTGTTAATGGAATTTAATTTGTGCTGGATGAAAATGAGTCACAGATAAAAATTACTACTATACTATTTAAGAGGAAGGTCGTTGTCTATTTCCCAGCTCCTGGCATGAGGATCTTATAGCCAAACTTCATGGCAACGGCTCCTTTAGCTTCCTTTGTTATCTTTTTCCACGTGACGGTGACACGGCTTCAGTAGCATTACAGCTGCAGAGTTAATAGAAAAGTATGGAATATCGTGGCCAGTGAACTTATGATCACTACTAGGAAGCGATAAGTCTGTCTTTTTATATCCAACTTCTTTCTTCATGTTTCTGTTTTCTTTTCAATCAATCAATCAGCCTATAGACGTCCACTGCTGGACATAGGCCTTTTCGAGAGCGCGCCACCACACACGGTCCTCCGCCTTCCTCATCCACCCGCCACCAGCGATCCTTTTCAGGTCATCGGTCCAGCGAGCAGGTGGTCGTCCTACGCTGCGCTTTTTTTATATAATTTCTGAATAATAATTCTGAATATATAATTTCTGTTTTCTTATATAATTTCTGAACTTGTTGTAGTGTACAAATTAAGTGTAATAATACATTTATTTTTAATATTTATTTATTTTATTTGCTAACAATTACAGTGATAAATAATTTTATGATCTCCCACTTTCCAAACTAGTATACACTGTATCTTGGAAAGTGGGAACTTCCCTCTATGATACAAACATATAATAATCATCATTATAATTACACTTTATTTGTACAGAGCACAGGTGTGCACTCAATATGAGAAGCTTTGGGTTTGAGTGGGTTTGGTCCACTACGCTGGCGATTGCGGATTGGCAAACTTCACATGCCTTTGAGAACATTACGGAGAACTCTCAGGCGTGCAGGTTTCCTCACGATGTTTGCATTAACCGTTGAAGCCAGTGATATTTTAATTGCATAAAAACGCACATAACTGCAAAAAGTGTTAGAAGGGCGTGCCTGGATTCGAACCGCCGACCTCTGATTAGGAGGCTGACGCCCTAACCACTAGGCTATCACCGCTTAAAATTCGTATAACCTCATCATAATTATTGGTTAGGAGGCGGGCGTCCTAACTACTAGGCTATTACAGCTAGCTTAGATACAAGCAAGATTAAATACTTAGTAACATATTTATTTTGATGATGACCCAATATCATGTTTATAGAAACACTTCATTAATTTAGAACAAATACTATTACTAAAAAGATTAACCGAAAAGTTAGAGGTGCGTGCGCGGGATTGAACCCCCGGCCTCTGATTAGGAGGCGGACATCCTAAACACTCGACTATCACAGCAACGAAATGCTTTTCACCAGGGATGTAGAGCGTTTGCCCCTCTATGCTACTCCAGTGCAGATTGGAGGGCTTTAACGATTATAATTTCGGGTATTTCATATAACAAATAACTAATATCGGTGACAACGGGCTTGAGAATCGCCAATTTCCTTTCTATTATTACGGCCTGACCTATATATGAATAAGGAGTTGGTATCCTTTCAATTGAACGATAACATTAACTTTACCTACTCATTTGAAGGACACTTTAGATTCAAAAGTTATACGAATTATGGCATGTCCTCCTCTTCCACCACCCGCTATTTCCTCTTCCACCACCCTCTATTCCAGGTCATTTCTGCAACGAATCTGCAAATTGTGGAACCAGCTTCCATCTTCTGTGTTCCCTAATGGTTATAATATGGGGATCTTCAAAGGGCGGATTAACAAATTACTCAAAAGCCAGCAACGCATTGGCGGTTCCTCTGGTGCTGCAAATGTTCATGGGCGGCGGTAATCACTTACCATCAGGTGACCTGCCTGCTGGTTTGCTCGCTATATATATAAAAAAAAATTAAAAAAAAATGTCGATTTGTATGGCGGTGTTGTTTAATTACGTGAGACAAATTCTGACGAAAGAAATAAATAAACCAATCTTACCAATTAATAACTCATGTAGTCGTTTGCATCACTGAAGAAAACAAGCAAAAAGTGAAGAAACCAAATATCGATTCATCACAATCGGGAAGCCGAGTGAGATTTTTATTTGTAATCGAATAAGCAGTTTAATCGATTTATATTTTCTTATTTTTTAATTAATCATTCGGATACCGTGTTAAGAGTAATAGGTTTTTAAATGTGCCCTGGTTCAGCCATACATCGTGCTACGTCGAAGCAAAGGGAATAAATTACCCGCATTTAAATATTTTTGTGATTATTGTGCGTGCATTTAAAGCTTCGCGCAATTAAAATGTTTGCATAACAATTTTAAACGTATCAATTGCTTGAAATTGTATAATAAGAAAATAAACTCAATTTGAAATACATTTTGGAAACTGGCTTTTGAATGGTCAATTTGAAATCCGTTGTCTTTTTATGTATATGCTGCCTTAGTCATACTGCGAGAGTGTATGGACAGTTTTAAGAGGGTACTCGATAAAAGCTGCGTGTTTGTTAGTCTATGAACCAACGTTACCTGAATCTGACAATACTGCCATATGAAATCTGAATTATATGTATAAATGTCTAAATTAGACTACTTTTATTCGCCTTCGCCTTCAAAACAAAAAATTCAATAGCATAAAGTTTTTGCTTATATAGATATACACTTAAATACAATAAACCCTCTTGCAATTTTATTTATAATTTTTGAATTTTCTCAATGACTAAATTTAAGAAATACAAGACTTAAAACAGCTACCAAGCACATTTGCATATTACCATTAAATTTGAAATGAGGAAAGAAAAATTAAATTTGAGGAATTGAATCTTTTAGAAGTAGTTTTTATTAATTAAATACGTTTCAAAATTACTTTTAATATAATTCTTACTATTTTTTAACAAAACTTAATTACCATCTTCAAAACGCATTTAATGTAATTTTGTTGACGTTTTACCATTTCCAAATAGGATCTAAATAGTTGGTTATATTAACATACTATATGATGTTGATAAAAGTCAGTCAGTCAGTTCAGCCTCAACGAATAAAAATGTATCATTAGCAGTAATCGTACCTTAACACTAAGTTTACTAGAAGCTACAACTTATATACTTGTAAGTCGATTTTATCAAAATTTGGAGACTAAATTATTTGCTAAATAACGAATGATAAAAGAAAAGTTTGTCAAAACATGGTTCTGTGAGTTTACTTAAAGCATATTATCTAAGTATTGGTAACGTTATTGCTGCAGAATTATAGTCTTTAGTACTTTAAGGAATAACATATAAAAGCTTATAATTTTAAAATAATACTGCTATCCTCGTTGGTAGGAAGCCCAAAGGGATTTTAATACTATGGTTCGAGGAGCGTATAAATAAATTTCCTAAACACTTCTAGTGCTGCATACGTTTATAGACAGTGTTAATCACTACAAATAAGGTTTGAAAATGATATCCGTTTGTAATAAGCGTATTTAATATTGCTTTTCAATCTAAATTTGACCTTAATGTGATTGGCTATGTCTACGGTTCTTGTTCATAATAGTCAGAACAAAATGTTTGTTACGTCACATTAGCTATCTATTAACACACTCTCGTCTTGCGATTAGAATGTAATGGACAATCAGACCCCAGAATTGCAGTGAGACAAATTAATTGTCTTGACATTAGTTTAGTAGGACACGATGATGTCACGAGCTCTCAGAAGGTAATATCTAAGCGAGTTCAACGCTCCCCCGTAACCGCCTTAAAAGGGTCCCCACATTTGCAAAATGACTTGAGGAAATTAAACATAAGTAATATTCCAAAAATGTCGCTCGTGGAAGTGTTTGTACAACTGTTCTTAGACGACGAGAAAACAAAGGCTGTATTTGTTAAGCAATTTTGTGAATATAATTTAAAATGTTGTTTTTGTTTCTTTATTCATTTTTATGCATGTATAGCATATATCCCTAGTGTTACACATACAATGGTGACGAAAATAGGCTATTTGGAGGGTAGTTTTCAGAAATTAAAAACATCCCCGTATATATCGTTTTAATCACCTCCCTCGGAGGAAGAGACCCACACCTCGTCGGGTCATTAGTCAATGGCTAACAATTTCCCACAAGAGAAATTGTTCCAGGATGCGCCGGCACGATGCCGCGCTTCCTCTCAAATGGGATCCACAGCACTCCACACACACACACTCCACACACACACACACACTCCACACACACACACACACCACACACACACACACACACACACACGCACGCGCGCGCGCACACACACACACACACACAGACACACACACACGCATACACACGCACACGCACGCACACACACGCGCACACACGCGCGCACACACGCACATACACCCACACTCATACGCACACACTCACACACACACACATACACACACACACACTCGCCCACACACACATATACACGGTTTGGAGTTTACCCGACCTGGCACTCCAACTGTATTATTCCTATCCACCCACACACCCATACCTAAAGTATTTTTATAATCTTCTTGTACCTATATAAGTGTATGATATTTTAGCACTGTTTATTTGCAAGCACGTTTTCTTCCCTTTTTTTAATTTATTAAATGTGAACTTGTTGATAAACTAAATACATGAAATATTAATAATTGTTCCGTTAAATTTAATCACACCTTACATATTTGCATTTGCATAATAATTGTTTATCCATACAAGTACATCTATTCTTAATGTCAATAAACGATCAAGTAACTTCATGGTATTACCCGGCAAGTGCTATTATAACCATAAACGAGTAGAATACTGCGACCCCTTTCTTCGAGCCCTAGGGCTCAAAATGTCTTCTGTCAGAGCTTCTTCCCGAAGCTCGCCAAACAGCCTGGTTACGCTGTCGCAATCAAAGGGTTAGCACAGCTAATAGTCAGACCGAAAAAAATATATAGAATCCTGCGCGGTGTCTTATCAGATGCTAAATCACAGGGGTAGGTTGGCAACTAAAGTCTATTAAAAAGGTTTTCAGTTAAGAAATTTTCTATGCTGATATGATGGTAACAAAAAAAATGATGTGGATTTGACCTGCGCGAATTGAACCCTCTTAGCTTTACTTTTAAGTTGTCGAGTGTAATTATCACCATCACTTCACGAATAGAAATAATTGAATGAACGATTCATAGATGCCTGTGATAGGTTTTGTGAATAAAGCTATTTTTGATTTGATGTCTTTTGTTTTAAATATAACTAAAATTGTTTTTAAATATTTAGATTTAATAATAATGTGAGATTTATGATTATATTATTAATGTAGTAGAGTGCTTCTTATTCTCTGATCTCGGCTGGTTTTAATTTCATACTGGGTTGCCAAGTAAATGCAGCCTTGCCTTGATATTATATACTTGATAGTTTTCTACCACCTGCAAGAACTTCCTAACTATTCTTCATCTTTGTTTATTGTGGATGAAGAACGTTATCGTTTTATTTCTTTCTGTATTTTTGATAACTATTCTTTGTAGTTTTAGCTTGTTTATTTATGTTGAAATGTTATTTAGGAGAACTCGCCGTCGTCCCCAGAGACGCAAAATTTCTGGATTTTTTTTTAATCCACTACAAGTCAGCCCTTGACGGCAATCTCACCTGGTGGTGTAAGTGATGATGCAGTAATGGTAAGGGGCTAACTTGTTAGGAGTATGTAAAACCCATACAACATAAGGTGTAGGTGTATGGGTTTTACATACACCTAATGATGTATGGGTTTCTACGCGACATCGTGCCGGAACGCTAAACCGCATTGCGATACGTCTTTGTCGGTCTTTTGAGGATGGTTAAATTTATAATTAAAATGTTTCTCTTGTACCTTGAACAATAAATAAAAAAATAAAAACTATTTGAAATGGCAGCTTCTAACAAGATTACGTATAAAGATTCTTCCAGTTAATCAAATTGAAATTATAATAATATAATATAATAAGATAATAGCGAATTGTCGTGGAAAGCACTACATATATATTTTGTAGTCACTAGATTCTCATCATTATTTTAATTTAAATTTAATTTAAAAAAAAGGTCCTAACTAAGGGAATTTCTGCCATATAAAACAAGACAAATCAATTAAATGAAAGCTTAAAAAAAGGGCATCGTCACGGATAGCAGCATACCTTAAAGGATGATAATGTTAATACGTTAACATTTTAACCCAAACCATGACTGTTCTTTAAAGTTTACGTCCTCATTATTATTTACCCAAGGTTAACACACCTCTACATGCTGTTGCAAGCGAGTATCACCTCTATACCATCACAATAAGATGTAATGTATCAAATCATATTGATGTTTTAAGATTGTAACGACACCTCATCAATTTGATCTCGATGGGTTTTGCCCTGGCAAAAGTTTTTATGACGTATCAAATGTGTCCTTCATAGATATTCATACCTTCAAATTAATATTTGCGGTGAAAACGTTCGGACATATCCTATGAAACCTTTCACAAAAACCTATTTTTGTGTATACACCTACAGCTTTATCATCACTTATCGATTTGGTATCTTCATTAGCTTATTTATGTTTCACTGTTGGACACAGGACTCCTGGCTGGACTAATTCTGTTTGAACGGCTTAGGTAATAATCCGATCGACAGACTCTTATTTAAAAAACTTTCACAAAAAATTGTAATCAAGTGATAGGAGATACGTCAAGTGGTGTTATCAACATAAAAATGCTTAGGGCTAAGTCATGACATCAGGCGAATGGTAGATTTTGTACAAAAAAAAAATTGGACTGACGTGAATAATCTTAGCATTATGCCCGTCTAGTTTCGAACCCTTTCGGGGCTCTTATTCATGAGCTTGTTCGCGCGTAGCATGGAACAGTGTGTACGTTGCTCTCCAGATGATTTGAATATTTCTGAATGTATTAATTGATACAAAATGAACAGCATTAGTTTCGTTGAAACATTTGACTTAAAACGCTGTGATAGCCTAGTGGTTAGGACGTCCGCCTCCTAATCGGAGGTCGGGGGTTCGAACCCGGAGAAAACATCGTGAGGAAACCTGCATGCTTGAGAGTTCTCCATAATGTTCTCAAAAGCATGTAAATTCTGCCAACCCGCACATGGCCAAACCCTTCACATATCGAGAGGAGACCCGTGCTCTATAGTGAGCAGGGCAATGGGTTGATCATGATGATGATAATTTCACTAAATGAATTGCATTAATATGTTTAGGCACCTAAACTATTCACACATTCATGTAATTAAAAAAAAAAAGAGATAAACCTTGTTAAAGCAATCATGCCAAAGCTTTTTTATTATTCGGCGCTGTGATACCGAACTCTTTACAGGAAGCTCTACCATTCATTATAACGAGGTGATAAAATTTATTATACCGATACCTGTAAAAGAATTTCGCCCCAATAGACGTAGCGTAGATTCTAATTTGCTTAATCCATGAATAAACATACTAATAGGTATATGTGGACGGCAGATATGTAAAAACCTGTGACATCGATGTTAGGTGGGAATGAACTGTGAAGGCTAGCAAGTTTAAGAACTTAAACATGTGTACCTAATACCCATTTCTCACAAAGTATTATTACATAAGTTATCATACCCATATTTTAACATTTTATTGCATGTCTGTGTAAAAAATAGATATGAAACGCCGGTGTTGTTTCGTTAAAAAGCTTTTAAGTTTTGCGCGAGGTTGATGTCGTATTTGACATGTTTGACTTTTGATTACGAGGACCTGGGTTCCATTACCAAACCGTTCCAAATATGTTAGACTCTTGGTTTCTCTCCAAAAAAAATATTTATCTTAAACTTAAATGAATAATCATCAGTAACATTATATTACATTATTTGTTCATTTAAAAGTAAGCGTTATACGACATATTTTGACGACCTCTGTGGGACAATGCGTGCGAAGTATTATGAAATGGAATGTCATGTATATGTATATATATCTTGATATATATATATATATATATATAAGCGGTGATAGCCTAGTGGTTAGAGCGTCAGCCTCCTTATCAGAGGTCGGCGGTTCGAATCCGGGCACGCACCTCTAACTTTTCGGAGTTATGTGCATTTTCAAAAAAATTAAATATCACTTGCTTCGACGGTGAAGGAAAACATCGTGAGGAAACCTGCACGCCTGAGAGTTCTCCATAATGTTCTCAAAGGCGTGTGAAGTCTGCCAATCCGCACACGGCCAGCGTGGTGGACTATGGCCATACCCTTCTCATATTGAGAGGAGACCCGTGCTCTGTAGTGAGCCGGTAATGGGTTGTTCATGATGATGATGATGATAATATATATCAATATATAATACCTTAATTGAATTATGCTTAATTTGCGATATTATATCCTGAATTGTATTATAAATGCGAATGTGAATGTGCTAGCATTAAATCTACATGTGTTTAGAAAGTAATACCAACCTTTGTATTCGAGTAACCATCTACTACAAGGTTATTATTAATAGATGGTTACAATCCATTTACTTACTTTAATACTGTTGCACGAGAGGAACAGATATTCATTTGTAATTTGTGTATGTTTGATGTTTTGATTTTGACAGCTCCATTAGGAATGATTATCTCTTCATGAAGAGCCCCTGCCCATTAGAGGCTCGGGTAATTATATAATTAGTGTAATTGCAGTTTATTCTTGAACAGTGTCAGTTTTGTTCGGGAGACCTGTTTGACTTGATTATGCTATTACATTCTAATTATGACGTATTAACATGATAGGTATTTGAAAGTAGATACGGCAGGAATTTAGTCGAAGGATATATCATTTTAGACAAATATCTTTATAGAGAGGTATGATAGCCTAGTAGTTAGGACGTCAGCCTCCTAATTAGAGGTCGGGGGTTCAAACCCGGGCACGCCCTGACCTAGGCTCCTATAACTTTTCGAAGTTATTTGCGTTTTTAAGCAATTAAAATACCACTTGCTTCAACGGTGAAGGAAAACATCGTGTGGAAATCTGCATGCCTGATATGTTCCACATAATATTCTCAAACGCGGGTGAAGTCTGCCAATCCGCACATGGCCAGCGTGGTGGACTATGGCCAACCCCTTCTTCATTTTTACAGGCGATTGGTGCTCTGTAGTGAGCCGGCAATGGGTTGATCGTAATAATGATGATGCATAAGATGATGGAATTATTATGAAAACGCGACTTCACTCGCTTACACCGTCACCTATGTGGCGCAACCGAATATCGAATCGACGACATTTAGGCCAATGCCAAATGTCAAAGCGATGATACAGAATAAGGCCGCCTGCATTCGGAATTCGGATATGATTTAGTTTGCATACAATTTCCGTCACTCAGTTGGTACCTTAATATGCCACTATGTGAAAATAAAGGTCGCCAGAGATTTTTGTAAATACATATTTTTAAATTGCAACACTTCAATGTTAAAACTTGGTCTTTAATGATTAATCTAAAGGACGTTGTACTTTAATATAATATATATTAACTCCTACCAATAAATTTATCAAATAAAAGTGAATGCGAGAGAAGAGTTCAATACATATTTTTATATTAAAAATATCGTCGTTAAATCTAATAAAAGAAATTAAGAACTAGCTATATAGACTGAATTATATAAATTACTCATAATAAGTTTTGGTTCGAGTGCTGTTTTTAAAAACAGCACTCAAGTGAAAATGCTGATAATATAACTGTAACTAAAGAACCTTTTTTATTATATACCAGCTATATTATAACGTTTAAAGATCTGTACGGTTTACACAAAAAAGATATTCATACCTTAATATTAATAGTTATAATAAATTTAGATTTCAGGTGTAGCCCATATGCATTTCAATTAAAATAATAATAATAGCATCATCACTACACAAATTATAAGAGTCAATATTTAACCGTATAGAATTATCTCGATATTACGGATTATTGGAGATAAACATTACTGTTCACTTTACAATAACGTATTTACGTTACAAAAATTCGTTGATAATTAAACAGCCTTATGAACATCTGATGCTTGAAGGTGCATCCTACAAGTAATTGTACCTTTAAGTGTAAATAGTCTTGTATGTTTAATTGTTTATTACTTGTCGTAGGCTGTTAACGATGAATCATTTTGTAATCAAGACGTAATATAAACTAAAAGCTAGCTATTAATTTGATATTATTCTTGCTGTGACGTCACTTAGCTATCAGCCAATATCAGCGTCGCGTATTGATTTGCTGACCTCCGCAGTGCGTGCGCTTTCGCATTATAAAGTTGGAGGTCCTGAATTTGATTCCCGGCTCGAGTCTGGTCTGGTGATAGGCTCCGGCCGTGACTAGTTACCACCCTACCGACAAAGACGTGTCGCCAAGCGATTTAGTGTTCCGGCACGATGTCGCGTAGAAACGAATTGGGAGTGTGGGTTTACCATACCCCTAACAGGTTAGCCCGCTACCATCCTAGACTGCATCATCACTTGGTGAGATAGCCGTCAAGGGCTAATTTGTAGTGCATAACAAAAAGTATTATGTGTGTTTATAATACAAGTCATATACTTAGTAATGAAACCCTTTCTGAGTGCTCCTGACAAACAGAATGTTCCTGTCTTGAAATGTTTGTAACACGTAGCGATAATTAAAAAAATCTTTCTTTATACTATGCTTCTTCAATACATCTTCATCAGCACCAGCCTAGTGCACACCATTCATGGAACAGGCTTCCTCTATCTAAAGATTTTTTTTGTACTGTTATAAATGTTGAATATTATGATGAATGGATATTTACCTAATCTGGCTAGAATGGTATTTTAATGTTATTTTAGAATTAAACGTGTATGTGTTTCGTTATAGTAATAAAAAACATTTTAGATTAGATTTTACATCAATAATGATAACTATATCCGTAAACTTAAAACTAAAGCTATGAGGGTTACAAACGCGCCCCGGTCTAAGAAGAAGCCCACAACAAACTTAGCCAGGTAAATTTTCTTTTTTATCACCATCTCACATGCCACTTAAAATGATGTTAAGAGCTCTTATTAGAGCAATATTTCATACAAATATATAATAATGCATTTTCACGTTTAGTCATTTGTAGAGTTGGGTATAACCAGAGTCATAATGTTGTACAATAATGAGTGGGTGGGTACATATAGAGGAACATTTCTCCCGTTACGTGTCAACAGTTGTGGGGACACCGATATATTTTGAGAAGAACTCCCCATAAAAGCGGGGGGTGGGGTCAATATACTTGTAACTTTGTATATAAATTTGTGAATCATATTTAACAATATTAGTACACTTCTTTCTTTTAAATTTTACCTATATTCAGTAATTTGAAAAACTTGAGAAATAATTAGAAAATAGATTACTTATCACTCTGTTCCAAGATAAGATAGATAGTAATAAAAAATTGAAATTGTTGGGTAATTTTGATAAAGACGTTATCTCAATAGGAAATTCGAAATTATTATTTATTTAAATCCAAGCTGTGATAGCCTAGTGGTTAGTTCGTTCGCCTCCTAATCAGAGGTCGGGGTTTAGAACCCGGGCACGCACCTCTAACTTTTCGGAGTAATGTGCGTTTTTTAGGCAATCAAAATATCACTTTCAACGGTGAAGGAAAACATCGTGAGGAAACCTGCACGCCTGAGAGTTATCCGTAATGATCTCGAAGGCGTGTGAAGTCTGCCAATCCGCACATGGCCAGCTTGGTGAACTATGGCCAGACACTTCTCTTATTGAGAGGAGACCCGTGCTCTGTAGTGAGCCGATAATGAGTTGATCATTATGATGAAATCCAATGCCACCAAACTCAATAATTTTCAAAAAGGTCACAACAAAGCATCAACGTCGTGTTGTATTGTTTTTAAGTAGTCGTTGAATTAAATATACTCTGGTAATAAAGCTAAAAATAACTTTTTAATCAATATCTATCGAAACTTCAATTTCCAATAAGAACGGTCAGGCTATTTCATTGAAATAATTAATAAAGAAATGCCAAGGTCACACCTGCGGAAAAGAACTAGCCAAAGTTGACAATGACCCGTATGAGTTGTCAGTTCGACACGTCAGGACCGAGATGGGTGTTTCAGTGACCTTACCCATAATGTGGGAGAAATTACAATCGTCATTTAGATCCGTGTCTTACCTTCAGTATTTTGGTCTAAGGGACGAGTTTTAGGCGAATTATCTCGCTATAATATGACGTCACCAAATATCATATAATCTGATATTTGATATGCATATGATTTGAAAGGTATTTTATTAATTTTTAAACCACCAAAAGCATACCTTAGCTAAAAAATAGAATATTTAAATAAATAATGGTTTTTTATTTTATTAAATTTCACTAGCCCTTGATACCCTAGCTAAAAATTAGAATATTTAAATAAATAATAGTTTTTTTATTCACTACACCCTAGACTGCAAACTTATTTAGTGATAGGTGATGATACAGTACGGGGTACATAGCAGTTGTAATAAACATTAAATAGCTTCGTCTTTGTAGGTAACTACTAAGACGTGCCACCAGTAAGGTGGTAACTTGCCACGGCCAAAACCTTCCTTTAGACAAGCCCAGAGGAACTTTATATAAAGTAAAGCAGGGTATAGAATTCCGGACCTCCCACTTAGAAGACCATAGCGAAGTGTTAGAGAGGTGAACGTGGGAGGCTTGTCTGCTCGTTATGACATATTAGTGATACCTAAACTGACATGACATGTAAGTATACCCGTGTCTTCAAGCACTGGGTTGGACCCAAAAGAAAAAGAAAACCCAATGCCCGATAAATTTTTTTACTGCTCGGCAATGGTACATCGTTATCTTGAAATCCCCCTAATAAACCCATCTATAATAAAGAGCCGAAGAGGCAGTTTATCTTCACTAGTACGCATCATATCAACCCGCCGAATCTTTTAACTTACGCACCAATCACACTCGATAGCAAGGTGATTAGTATTTCGGGCGCGGATGGTGGGAGCCGCGCGCGCAGTCTCTCGCCGCCAGCCGCCCCGTGCGCCCGACGCCAATGCGCGCGCCTTACTGAAGCGCGTAATCCGAATCCGACCTATTTCTCTGAAAATTTTCAAAAATAGAACACAGTGTTTATGTCCTACCAATAGTGCAACAGTGTTGTGTGCTTGCAATAGTGACGCTAAAGGCTTGCTAATAGCTGCAATTATCGACTTTCACCACAGATTTTTTGCAAGCGGTAAGTTTTAGCTTATTTTTAATCGATTTCTTACGCAATGGCAATTACGGAAGCGGTGACAGAAAATCAATGACACGAAAAATCATTTTTTTTATCCGATTGCCAAAAGTAGGTTAGCGGTATAACGCGTATGCATTTTCGTGATGACACTCCATGCCTCTGTCAAATCGGGATTGATTTTGATGACTATTTTTTTCATCTTAAAGAAACCTCAATCTCTTGATAGCATGGGAATTTAATGAAAATGTGTGGAAAATTTTCAATGATATCTCAGGACCTATATGGACAAAATGTCAATCAGTGATTTTTTAAATCTGTATAATATAAAAAATATGTAGCCTAAATATAGCTTTCCATATTAGGACTATTTTACGCATGTATTTTTTTATAATCATTATTATTTCTTGAGATTATTTCGCATGCAAACAAACACACTCTTCAGCTTTCTAATAATAATATTAATAACCCATGGATATTACTTTTTTTTATAGTGTACGTAAAAATCGTTGCGTTTAAATTAGACGTGCGTGCGTACAAGTAAATTGATGCGGAACTGGATTTGAATACAAACGTTTAATATAAAGAATCGCATATTAATTACGTACATCAAATACAATTTAAGGTAATACAATAATTGTTTGAGTTTTAAAAGCAATTTGTTGATAATTACTTCGAGTTTTTACATATCCGATATATTGGATATCAACGATAAAAGCGCGTTGATGTCTTTGCAATAGTGCTACGATCGGGATGAACTTGAAACCAACAGTTGGAAGTTTAGTGTTAGAGTTAAAAGTTTAACATGTTCAAATACAGATTACGTCACGTTCGTCTCCTGGGACAGGCAAACAATTTTTAGGTATTAGTTTTTTCTATTCAAAATTTTCAGTACTCAATGGTGGTGTGAGCGTGTCTTGTAGAGCACGTGAAACATATGGTATTATACAGCCCGGTTACGCTGTGGCAACCAAGACAGTCCGAAAAAAAAACGGTATCATCGTTAATATCACTCTCCTATATTAAAAACCGAGAAATTTCACCTGAAATGAACGTTTAAAGCTTTAAATCGCGAGCTCGTAATAGAGGTTTATAACACGTAACTTTTTCTATCTTCCTGGTTAGGTCAGTTTTACAAGATATAATGTACCTTAAACTAACTGTATTTACTGAAACAAAGAAAATATTAATACTATACATCTACAAAATAGAACTATAAATGCATACGGTTATTCCTTGCGAAAGTTTCTTACTCGTGAAATATTGAGGCATCAGTCGATAGATGGCGTTGAACCTTTAAGTTACCGTGTTATTACATCATAATACGAGAATAAATTATTATGACCTAAAGTCACGTATTTCATTAAGTCATTTCATCTTGTGAATATAGACTGATTCTTAACATTTTCAGGGTAAATTAAATTAGGTAAAACTTAATATTTTTTTTTATTTAATTAATAACAGTGGGTTCGTGTAGTTCAAGCTATTTGGGCATCTTTTGCAACCAATATACTCGTAAATATAGAAAAATGAATTTATTTCTGTTATGTTTCCAATAACTAAACAACTGAAGAACTATTGAAGTATTTATTGTTTTATAATTTGTTGATTGTGTTTAAAATTTCGGCAAAAAACTTGGGCGTTGATTGCTGTCGTCGTTATTTGTCAAAAATTTTAACGATTTTATAATGATATACAATTCCGTTAAACAGTGGTGCAACCTTTGACTTTTATTAATCAATAAACATCGTTTTAAAATGTATAAACGTAAGTGAAGTGCAAATTACAATACATTAAATTTAATGGACTCCCAGCGACCTTCGAATGGCCATCTTAATGCCAGCAAAAACATTTGACCAGTTTAGGAGAGTAATAAAATATAATAATTAATAGGCATGTATGTAGTTTTGTTATTGTCAAATGTTTATATATGTCATTTTATATGGTATATCTATATATAGCTTATAAATAAAATTTAATTAAACGTTTAAAAGCAAAACTTATAAGTTTGGTTTAAATTTAAATAACATCAAATATACTGAATTTTAATCAAGAGGTTTTTCTACAATTCATTAAATGCATGCAATTTTTTTGTTTGTTCGTAATGATTTTTTTTTATACTCACTTTGCAATATGGATTAAAGATATTTAGTCCAAAAAAGATTGGGTTTCCTCGAAAGTATTAAACCACTATCACCGCTTATGAATTTCTTCGTAAAAATACAGAGAATTCATTGCAAAATCTAAAAAAATTGTATCCTAACATACAAGTAAGCCACAGTTTAGCCTCTTAGGTCACAGATAGTTACGTCACGTTTATAAGCAAAAGTTGTTATGACAACTTTCCTTCGAGGCTTCTATTTACCTTCCTCCTTATAAATGTTTTATAAGGAGGAAGGTAGTATTATGCTAATACCTAATAAATATGTTGCGACTAGCTAGTATTCAAAATTTATGCACGTAAACTTTTTGTTTTTCCGTCTTCGATCAAAACTGTACTAGATATTCAATCCCATACAATATGTAATATAAGAGTTCAGTTATTATTTTTTGCTCAGGCTATTAAACATTTAAAACATTGATTATAACTTACTAGCTAATGTAAAGATAATAACAGGTTGAGATTTTTTAAATGGCATAGTGAATAGATGAAGTAAAAATAT
Source organism: Lasiommata megera (assembly GCA_928268935.1). Lineage (NCBI taxonomy): Eukaryota > Metazoa > Arthropoda > Insecta > Lepidoptera > Nymphalidae > Lasiommata > Lasiommata megera. The sequence continues at coordinate 16,352,823 of OV743308.1, read as the reverse complement.
AAAGTTTATTCTCTATTCAAAGGAAAATCTATTATTTTTTGGTAATACACTAGCCTAAAGGCTGCCTCAAAATCCTTCGGGATGACATATTCCGAATTCGTAAGCATATTTAGTAATTTATTAAAAAAATTCCATTTGCTTGAAGTTTTAAAGCTTTTATAAAAAAGACCAGGGCAATATAAATGGCAAAGACGTCTTTTGTATAAGTACAATTTTTGTTTTTTTTTTTCATCCAATTCAGCAAGTTTTTGTGTAGCAAGTGGTGTAGCTAGTTACAACCTAAAAAAAAATAGTATAGTTGTATATTATAGAACCTTTTGAATATCGACGACTTGGTGGGAAGTGGTAGCATGTAATTCCGTTGGCAGGTTCTAACTTGCCTCTTGGGGCAACCTGTACCATGTCATTATTGGTATAAACATTCATTGAACGATTCCGAAAGTCCCACGCTGCACGCCCCTCCATCGAATTTCATCACGTCGCCTTTGTACTAAAGAATAGAAATTAACATAAAAACAAGCCCGCCTAGTAGCTGTCTGTATCACTTAATACAACGTCGAAGAGTCCAAAATTCCATGTTTCGGATCTCGTACATTTGTGATAATATACACAAATATATGACAAAGGAAAGCTAATGGGCCGTTTAGCCGAATAACGTTTGGTATTGTACGTCGATGACAATAATATGGTTACAGGTATGGCAGTGTTTGATGTAGGAATAACTTACTGGTATGACACTTCGGTTGTTTGCCTACGGTTCATGAAGTCCTGGTCTATCTTTTTTATTATATACACTAGAAGTTGGCCCTTGACTGCTATCTCACCTGGTGGGAAGTGATGATGCTGTCTAGGATGGTAGCGGGCTAACCTGTTAGGAGTATGGTAAACCCACGATCCTAATTGGTTTCTACACGAACGCTAAATCGCTTGGCGTCACTTCTTTGTCGGTAGGGTGGTAACTAGCCACGGCCGAAGCCTTCCACCAGACCAGACTCGAGCCGGGAATCGAACCCAGGTCGTCAAAGTTCATGTTCATGAAGTCATGGTCTATCTTCGAACTAAAATTATACTATAAAACTCTATCAAGACATCACAAATTTGTCCAAATTACTTAAAAGCAAGTTAACATTTTCACATAATGTTTGAACACATCATAGACATCTGTTTACTAGGTTTATACGAGTATGTTTAAACATTTTTGAATTTAATATTTATTTTTATTATTTACGATGTCCTATAAATATCACAACAGGATTTTTTTGTGTTAGTATATTGTAAACACGAAAAATGTTAAAATGATGATAGGACATTTAAACAAGTTAAACTTACAAGTTATAAATATATATTATAGTATAAGTGTACATATCGATTCAGTGCAGTTAATTTGGTACAAAATATTATTTTTAAGGAGTTATTTATATTTCCCTGTTTTATCAATCTCAACGAATGTATATGTATGTACTAAGCGATTTACATATTACATACGCATAGAGACGCGTAATATAGCATTGTTTTACTCACATTTCCGAGTTTTAAGGTCATCGGAAGAACATGATTTAATGAGTGTATTTTACAACAGCACTATTATCTATTTTCCGATTCGTGAAACGGTGGCCGAATACGCAGTGCCAATATACTATGCACTTTAAAAATATGAGCATTAGATTTCAATATTGACTGCAGATCCTTGTTTGCGTATCCGGTACTTTCAGACGATTTTCCAAATTATCCTTAAAATGCAGTTGGTATGCATTTATTGTGTGCACGTTTATTTTGCGTGTTACGTGATATTTGATTGATTGTTAATTTCAATTAATTTAATAAATGGCGTGTTTTTATCAGTTCAGTTCAGTGTTACCTCATTTGTTTTAGATATTTGTTTTTTTTAATGTTACTTCATTAAGGTGATGTGAGATATATATATACTACGATTAAGCCTGTAAAATTGCAGTCCCATATAAAAAAAAATCTAATTAAAAACGGCGTCATACTTTTTATAAAAAAGTTTAATGAAACTAGCTTGACTTAAAATAAAATATTCTGTCACATTTATCGCTTTTTCAGAGTTGAAGAACACTGACTTTGGTTTTTTTTATTAGAAAATAAACGTAAATATTGTCCATAAGCCTGGGTGCGGTTTTATTTTTCATAAGAGTAAAACTTGAGTTGAACATTTTTATTTATTTTATTCCAGTTTCTCTCCAAAATTGAATAAAATTTGAAGATAACACAGTAAAATTATCAAGCTTATTTTATTTTTTCGTACACATAAAAATTTTATGAGTCTTCTGCTAATAAATCTTATAAAGAGCTAACACTTAGGCACTTAGCATTTTATTTTCATTGCAACCAAAAAGGTTGAATCTTTGGTATTAAGATAGATAAAGCTGCAGCCATTTCAAACTACGTATATAGTTTATATTTTTTGTTGACAAGTATGCTATTTTTATGTAATTTTTTTATTTATGTAAGACTACAAAATTGTACATATTGTACTCAACATAGTAAATATGTAATTTTTAATATCTTAAATTAGTTTGACAACTAATGGCTATATAATAAACTTAGCTTACTAGCAAGCTTCATCAACGTTATTTTTGCAATAAACTGTTGATTCTCTATAATTATGATTATAATAGACATCACATAAAGAAACAATTTAGAACGTAAGTAGTTTCTTTTTTAGTTAACCTGTCATTCTGTATGAAATTTTATACATCTATTGTACAAATATTTAGACATCGTAATCCACACAAGTATAATAAAAACGAACGTTTCAAAATATATATGTGCTATATAACCATATACATGAGTACCAAAATCCGGTAGGGAACCCTTCGGCATCATGGAATTTAGAGTTCTATGGGCTGAATAAATGCCGGCTTTTGGGCCACATGAACCGCTTTTTAAGAAACGATATTATTAAGTTATTAGTTATCTGACGACCATGGGCCCAGAGTCCCAAACGTAATTAAGTCTACGGTTTGACTTGAGGCTTTCATTATTATATTTATAAAGCGTTGTTAAAAAACGATAAAAAGATAATTTAGTCTGAAAAGGGCCAAAGAAACTGGTCGGTCTCGTGAAACTAGATATATAAAAATCGACGTTGTTTTCCGTAATCGTGTAGGTGCTATATTCATATTGATAAAACATGTTTGATTGGCGTGATAAGGTCACATCTAGGCAAGGAGTTACGATTTCAATAAATATTCGATCGCAATGCTCTACGCAATTGTAGTTCTTTTTGTTCTAAACTTTGAGGTCGTAATAGCTTGTATTTCTGCGAATGCTGTAGAAAAAATTAACAATTGTAGCTACGTTTAGGTTGTTAAAGATAATTGAATATGATGTTCCATTTAAATGACTTAACTTAGAAATTCAGATAAAAGGAAAAAAATGGATTAACGGTAATTAACTATTGTGTTTTATTAGTATTAGACGTATTTTTAATCTGCTTTAAAAATGAAGGAGGTTTTTTATTCGAGTTTACGTATTCCATCACCGATTCAAATGTTTTAAGAATTATTTTATTATTTATATACACATTAAGCGGTGATAGCCTAGTGGTTAGGGGGTCCGCCTCCTAATCAGAGGTCGGGGATTCGAACCCGGGCATGCACCTCTAACTTTTCAAAGTTATGTGTATTTTTAAGCAATTAAAATATCACTTGCTTTAACGGTGAAGGAAAAACATCGTGAGGAAACCTGCATGCCTGAGAGTGCATGATGTTCTCAAAGGCGTGTGAAGTCTGCCAATGTCTGCCATGGCCAGCGTGGTGGACTATGGCCAAACTCTTCTCATATTGAGAGGAGACCCGTGCTCTGTAGTGAGCCGGCAATTGGTTGGTCATGATGATGATGAGACATATTTTTAATCTGCTTTAAAAAGGAAGGAGGTTTTATATTCGACCTTACGTATTCCATCACCGATTCAAATGTTTTAAGAAATATTTTATTATTTATATATACATTAACTTGGCTTTGTTTAAGAATTGAGCTACAGTTAAGAAATTATGACTGCGGGAATTGCGTAAAATCTTAAGCAGTATTTGTATTACAATACATAATAAAGCTCTTAATTAACTTTATTTACTTTATCCTCTTCAGTAGAGATCTTATTAGATTGGTGGGCACGCATTTTTGGATCCGGGTTGGTGTTCTAAGGTAAATGAACTCATTAGTGACGATTAATATAGCACATTATCGTCCTCGGTCTATTAATGTCCCACTTCTGAGCACAAAACTCTCCAATAAGAAAAGAGAGATTATTAGACGCGTACTGTATGCAGTTTTTAGAGATTTAATCATTTAAATTAACACGATATGGGCTGGTACTGAACACCATACTGACACCCATAAATCTCTAGTTCAACCTGGGAATCGAAGTTAGTGGCTCAAGATGCACAACCAAATAATGACTGGACTCGTAACAAACATACTTATTTCGATTCCTGCCCAATCGTGTATAAAGTGAAACCTCAGAAACCAGTTGGCACCTGACACGTCCCAATGCCACTCGCAGTTATTTAGACAAACATTCAAAGGACGTGTTATACAATATGTACATAAAAACTTAACGTTAATACTAAAATGAAAAACGATTGCACACTGTCGCTACGTGTTGACTTAACAGGACTTTTGATCAATGATTGTGTAATGCGTGAATGACTTGTACACGTCATAACTTTGGTTAGACGTAATGACAGTCATTTATCATTATAGAGTACTCGAATTTGTGTACGATGGAATAGGCCGTATGCTCATGAAATCTTTGCATGTAGGAAAGGAGATAAAATTACACGTGCAATAAATTGGCAGTTGAAAGGTTTCATTCGAAATGTCCCACCCCGTTTAATGCGGGTGGCCTCGAACGACCAAATGCTAGTTGAAGATTAAATACGTGCATTTAGAAATAACATTAATAGCTCATAATAATGGAAACAAATTAATGACCATCAAAGCTATTATCTATTAAATATAGTTGGTAAAAAACACTCTAATACCAAATAAACTTTAAAAAACAAATTCGTCTTTAAGATAGCTTTCATAAATAAGACAACTAAATATTAAAACAAAACATCTAGACAAGACTAAAATAACAAATGTTTGATCGTTTTTAATTAGTGATATTATTTTTTGGATTAATTCCAACTTTTAATTAATATTGCAAGAAAAAAAAACTATTGAAAAGAAACATTGATTAGTTTCGAACCAATAAAAGAGCCAAACATAATATTACTGGTGATATATGGTAGCGTCCTATTTAAAACACATAAAGAAAATTAACAATCAAACAAGGAGATATAAATTAAAACGAAGAGGATCTCGGGCAAGGGTACAAGTCAACCGGATCCTACAAACTAGATTCTAATCTCGCACCCATATGAGAATATTTTAGATTCATAATAAAAAGCCGGTATTATAATAACAATAATTAAGAAAATGATGTCATGTATTTAGTTTACTATCTCGATAACTCGATTTTTTTCTAAAGATAATCTAATCTTAGGTTAAAGCTTATAAGTTTTCTTTTTACTCACTGCAGGTAATTATCTTTGGACTCTTGAGTGGTTCTATTAGATATTTACTATGATTATAATAGACTAGCTGGTGCCCGCGACTTTGTCTGCGCAGGATTAGTGTTTCGAGTAGCGTATATTGGCGTGGCGTAGAAAAGAACTAACATTAAAATTATCACGCAGATGAGACATTTTTTCCTACTTACTTGACACTTATCGACATATTTTTGGACAACTCACGCAATACCTTCATAAATTGTAGCCTATGTGTTATTCTGATATATATAAGCTATATTATTGTACAGTTTCATAAAAAATCATTCAGCAGTTTTTACGTAAATGTGTAACAAACATTCAATTCGATTCATCATATCATACTTACAAACTTTCGCATTTATAATATTAGTAGTAGGATAACTTGGTTGGACTCGCGGTTTCACTAAAATTCGGCAAATTTTTATACAGATTTCAAATCCCACTGTATTATTCTTAATCTTATCTGAAAAATCTTAGCTGACACTTAACTTCTATCTGATCTATTTATTGTCTTGGAATTTGTGTCGACTGTAGCAGTAAATCACCTTTTCGTTTTACGTATACAGAAGAAGAAAACTTAAATATAAACATATGCACAGAATATTACAAAAAATCACTAAATTAAGTATATTCAAGTAATTTATTGTCAATATCGAAATATACAAACAGAATATTAACTTATTAATTACTGTTTTTAAGGTACTTGTATAAAACTTATTGTGCCTTTTATTTTTGCAATGTTTAAATGTTAGGCGCTTATAACTTCTATTGAATTAAATCTAAATAAATAATAGCATACTTTAAAAAATATTTCGATTAAAATATTCTCGGACATCGCAGTTGAATAAATAAACATAAATATGCATATTATATTATGCTACGAGTACGTCCATAACGTGTTAGATCACGAAGTCACCACGTGATGTTATATTTGCGAGGAATCGATATTTTTTATAACACTAATTTAGTGTTTTTGTGTATTTGCGATTAATAAATTTAGGAATGAACCAGGTGAATAGCATTGAGAAATGCATAATCATCATTCATAGATATTTAATAATAAAATCAAAATATTGAGGCATATTACCACAATCTGTACTAATTTGTATAGTATCGTCATTACGTCAACTTATATACGTCCACATGTCCATATTACTTGCAGGTCTTTATGTAACATCTGTATAATTAAGTTAATCAGTGTATAGTTAATTTTGGTGGTTTGTTCTTGTGTAAGGAATAGTAAGGGAGCATAATCACTAAACTTTTTAAACGAAACTTTATATTACATAAAAAATATTATTGGAGTTTGATTATACAATATTTAAAACATGAGGCCCCCTTTAGTGACACAGTTTTTTCCTGGAAAATTATAATAATACCAAACCTATTCCAAATGCTTATGAAGTTATGAAGCACTTTGCTTCCTGGGTATTCCAAGTTAGACGGAGGCAGATTTTAAGTCATTGGGTATTATTATAGGCGTTAGATTTTTTCGTCCCATAGGATTGTATAATCACTTAATGTATAGGCGTTAGATTTTTTCGTCCCATAAGATTGTATAATCACTTAATGTCAGGTATGCGCAAAGCCCTGGTTTAAGTATTCCTATACTGTAAAATACCATTCACGCTGGTTTGATTGAGAGCGTTTGCCACATCATCACTAACCGAAATCAATCTAAATACCAAAGAAACTTTTATATGTTATAAGGGATTCTTGCCCAAGAGCAATAATATTTGTAAATCCATAACATCCCCACCAAAAATGAACTAACTCTCGTTAAAATATTGGCGACATTCTGTTTTTAGAATCGCGCGTAAAAATAAACATTATTCTTTCTTTAGGTTCTCCACCGTTGCCGAGTGGCACCGATCGATACGGCTCTTTATGTATAAAATGTTGCGATTGTGTGACATTTTGGAAAACTCGTTATACCTATCGTGTAAAACCAGACGTCCTTACTGCCTACAGTCACCTTCATTATAATCAAGTGATTGGAGCGAGCGTATTTAATACGGTTGTATTAAATGAATACGCCATTTAGATGAGAATTGAGAGTTAAATTCAAGGAAGCGTTACATTTTTGCACATTTTGTTACATGACAAGGAATATATCGTAGATATTTGGAAAGCGGCCAATATCTAATACAAATCGATTGTTTTGTATAAAAGAGTGCGCCTATCATAATCAATCAATTCTCGGCTCACTACAAAGCGTGGGTCTCCTCTCAATATTATAAGGATTTGGGCATAGTCCACCACGGTGGCCATGTGCGGATTGGCAGACTTCACACGTCTTTGAGAACATTATGGAGAACTTTCAGACATGCCGGTAATGGGATGATTATGATATATAGCTATTTGTCTATAAAAACTATTTACGTTAGGCTTACTTACGATGTGCTAAGAGTATTATTATATATATTTGTGTACACATATATATTTATTTTTCTCCTCCTCCGACGACCTACGTGGCGCAGTGCACGCGCTGTCACAATATAATGTTAGACGTTCTGGGTTCGATTCCCGGCTCGAGTCTGGTCTGGTGGGAGGCTTCGGCCGTTGCTAGTAACCACCCTACCGAAATAGATGTGCCGCCAAGCTATTAAGAAGTCCGACACGATGTCGCGTAGAAACCAATTCGGAGTGTGGGTTTACCATACCCTGAACAGGTCAGCCCGCTACCATCTTAGACTGCATCATCACTTACCATCAGGTGAGATAGACTTCAAGGGCTAACTTGTAGTGTAAAAAAATATATATAAAGAACATACAACAACAGCTTAGTATAGAAACGTTCCTCATATCCGTTTTCTTAGTGAAATTCTTCATTCGCTTTAATAATGTTTATGTTGACTTTCTAACACAGTTGTATTTTACCGATCAGTTTCTCCTGCCGCGTTTTAGCCTCCAGCATTTCTGATTGTTAATGATTTTATTGCACTAAGAAAACGTGTTGAATCTCTTTAAAAAGCTGACTGATTTATTACTCACAATGGCAATTAAGCTTTATGCGCTATCTATGAAATATATCTTTTTTTCAAATTATCTAAGTATATTTTTGTATGTAGTTTAAACATACCTTGTATGACCTATCTCACTTTATAAATTCACCTTACTCACATCTAAGGGTAGCTAGAAGAGATCTCTTATAGAGATAAGCTTTCCTTTGTATACTTCTATACTTGTAAGTGTTTGATATCACAACTTTGGTACATAAATAATAAATAAATATGACAGACAAGTTTCTGTGATATATTTAAATATATTTCTTTATGTGTACGTAATGAGGTACGTAATAAATTGTTTATGTGACGTAATTTTAACTCAAATGCTGTTTTTTGGTACAAGGCTTTAATAAACTTACAGCCCTAACCAATTGTATACACATTTTCTTTAGTAAAGTATTTTTTTGGTTTGGTATTAAGCCTCATACAGTGGTTTGCGATCAATTTAATCAGCTCCTTTAACCTATCGTGCGAAATTTTAAATCATTATAATGTTAAATAAAAAAAAAAATGAAGCGGTGATAGCCTAGTGGTTAGGGCGTCAGCCTCCTAATCAGAGGTCGGCGGTTCGAATCCGGGCACGCACCTCTAAACTTTTCGGAGTTATGTGCGTTTTTTTAAATTAAAATATCATTTGCTTCAACGGTGAAGGAAAACATCGTGAGGAAACCTGCACGCCTGAGAGTTCTCCATAATGTTCTTAAAGGCGTATGCAGTCTGCCAATCGCAGATGGCCAGCGTGGTGGACTATGGCCAAACCCTTCGGTAATGGGTTGATCATGATGATGATGATGATAATCTAAAATCATCATATATCAGTCATTTATGTTGCTTCCATGCAAATTCAGTCTGCTATCTGATAATTTCGATTAACATTGCACATTTATAAGTGTTGCCTATATTCGTGTTTGCACAACTGATATCTTATTTACCATTGGTAGTCTGCTATGTGCAAATTTCAAGCTTGTTTTAAGTCTGACAATATAGCATGCCTGCTTGTACGCGAATGACTGTTTCCCGCGCTCTATATGCAAAATAACGCCCCACAAATGTAAAGCCTGTCATCCCGTCCATACTAAGTTAACACAACTTGTGATATAGAGAAATAAATACGATCATTTTAATTTTTTTTTTTTATACACCACAAGTTAGCCCTTGACGGCATCTCACCTGTCGGTAAGTGATGATGCGGTCTAAGATGGTAGCGGATTAACCTGTTGGGGTATGGTAAGCCCATACTCCTAATTGGTTTCTACACAACATCGTGCCGAAACGCGTCTTTGTCGGTAATATATACGTGGTAACTAGCACGGCCGAAGCCTTAAACCAGAATAAATATGTCATTATTATATTAAACTGAACGAACTGCTTAGTGTATCGACGGATGCTTTGTATTATGGTTCATACTTATATATTGCATTGCATAGGATGAAAGATATAGCTTAGAATCGATATGATATAAACTTCAAGGAAGAAATAGCGACGATAGAATATTTTCCATATTATACCCATTAAAATGTGCCATGAAACATTCACGCCAAGTGAAAAATAATTCTAATTATTTCTTGTTACAAAGTTTAGTAAATTAAAAAAATAATAATTATAATACATGAAATATGTGTATTATAACACATCGATGGCGGCCATGGCGACGATAATAAATATGGCTGCCGCGAGCTAAACTCCACATAAATAAATAATACTAATTAGACTTTCATTTATTACTAGTTTTTGTCTTCGGCTTAGCCCGGAACCAAACGCCGTTACCAACAATATCCCATTAATTATACGAATGGTTAGAGAACGGCTGAACAATAAAGTGCCTTCAGACAAATTGACAAAGAAACGTTTGATTGTTGTTTATTGTTATATAAAGTAGGTATTAATAGTAGCTCATTAATTATTAGTATTTTATAGACTTTCATTCTCACCACACTATTTTAAAAAGAAGGATTATAACTCAACGTGCAGTGAAGCTTTGGAAGTTCGTAATGGAGACTTTAATCACAAAAAGTGAAACGAGCAAGCGGAGCTGATTTGCAATTTGGCCAAAATTAGAAGGTAACTTTGCGCCATCTGAGATTCACTACGAGACTGAAGTTTGTCACTAATGAACCCGTTTTAATACCAAAATACCCTCCAATATAATATATCGTGATATGTTCAAGCATTGTTGTTGATGTTGTTCATGATTTTTTTATAAACATAGTTGTAATGTTGTGAACTATGATACTAGGAGAGCGTGGTACTGCCTATATTACAAATTCTTTGTTGATTTGACGTAATTACTTAACGCGTTAACTGGGGTTATTCAACCGCAGGAAAGCAGGAGAAATGCGGAGAGATTCGCGTTCTTAACTACACGTGCACGCTCTGGGTATGAGGCGGAACATTTTCATTGAAATAAAATAATTGCTCTAATGTGTTGCATATATATTTTTTTAATTACCAATCAAATTAACGAGTCTATATTATTCACATGGTCTATAAAAATATACTCATAGGAATTGTATGTAAATAATGTTTTATCTGATAGAAGGTTTAGGCCGTGGCCACGTAGTAACCACGCCATAGACATACAATTTAGCGTTCCGTTATGATGCCGTTTTGAAACAGATTAATTAAACAGAAAATGATATTTTCTTTTCCATTATAAGTTAGCCCTTCACGACAATCTCACCTGGTAGTGATAATGCAGTCGAAGATGGCAGCGGGTTAACCTTTAAGAGTATGGTAGACCTAATAGGTGTCTACGCGACATCGTGCCACAACGCTAAATCGCTTGGACATACGTCTTTTGTCGATAGGGTGGTAACTAGCCACGACCGAAGCCTCTCACCAGACCAGACTCGAGTCGGGAATCGAGCCCAGGTCCTCCCACTTAATAATGCAACAGTGCGCGCGCTGCGCCACTTTGGTCGTGGAAAATGATATTATTTTAACAAAGCCGTTCGCATTTCTACACTACCGGAGGATATTGTTAAGATGAACTTTTTGAGGAGCAAAAAATAATAATTTTGAAGTAAAATGCACTATCACTTTTTTTTAATATTATTACATATACATAGGTATATAATATGCATTCGTTTTATTCAAGTGCGCAAGAAAGAACCAAAGGATCTCTCTAGCATTACTTCAAAGCATTTTCACTTTCCTTTATTACTCAATCCCATTACAGCTATGTGCATCCGAATAAGGAATCCAGAGTTTACGGCTCAAAATCGTGCACAAGGCAAATTCCGCCACAGTGTGGAAACAGTCGTGACGGGCGGTTACACTTTGTGTAATTTTTTGTCGGTTATTAGTTCATGAGGTCGCTTAATCTGTGGTTAAGTGAATGAAGTAGCTGGAACAGTTTATTATTACAACTTAGTTATCTCGCAACGCCCGCGTTTCTAACGCTATTCAAAAAACTATCCCAGCCGAAACCGATAGTTTTTTCCGTACGTATTTTTTTTTTTTATACACTACAAGTCAGCCCTTGACGGCTATCTCCCCTGATGGTAAGTGATGATACAGTCTAAGATGGTAGCGGGCTAACCTGTTAGAAGTATGGTAAACCCACGCTCCTAGTTGGTTTCTACGCGATATCGTGCCGGAACGCTAAATCGCTTGGCGACACGTCTTTGTCGGTAGGGTGGTAACTAGCCACGACCGAAGCCTCCCACCAGACCAGACTCGAGCCGAGAATCGAACCCAGGACCTTCAACTTTTTTTTTATAATCTGACAGCGCGCGCGCTGCGCCACGGAGGTCGGCGTAAAAGTATTTTATAACCTTCTCTGGGATTCAAGCTATCTCCAAGCAGTTTTGTTAAAATCGGTTTACTTATGAAGCCTGAAGATAAAATCGTTTTATGGAGTTATTGTTGTTTATTATTCAAAGATGAAAATCCTATGAAGTAACCAGAATGAAAGCAAAATCTGTACCCAAGTAAAAAGTTGCACTTAAATAAACTAATGGATAAACAGTCGCTTTTAATATGATAGCTAAATAGAATAGATATCAGTAGGTTTAATCATCATGATCATCATGATCAACTCATTGCCGGCTCGCTATAGAGCACGGGTCTTCTCTCAATATGAGAAGCGTTTGGCCATAGTCTACCACGTTTATCATAGAATTTACACGCCTTCGATAGCATTATAGAGAACTCTCAGTTGTGTAGATTCGATAACATTATAGAGAACTCTCAGTTGTGTAGACCTCACGATGTTTTTACTGTTGAAGCAAGTGATATTTTAATTGCTTAAAACGCACATAACTCTTCTAATACGTTTTAACCACTAGGCTATCACAGCTTCATAGGTATTTAATTAAAATTAAATTCCATGAATTAAATATATATTTTTTTGGTATGGTTAAAAGGGTATATATAATAATTTCTTTGAATCCGTCAAAAAAACATCTGTTTCAATTTTAGTTTTGAAATATGGCGTGGTCTATCTTAGCTTTAACGAGTTATCGTGGATCATGACATATCTTGAATCATAAACTTTTCACAAATAATCCTTTTGATACAATAACTTATATTGTAGTTAGTCGATGATGACAACTATATTCGTAAACTTTTAACAAAAAGTACGATGGATCTAAAAGTGCCCTATAAGATAAGAAGCCGACAGTAAACTTAGCCGGGTAAGTATTCTTTATATTTTTACCTAAAACTATTTAAGCACAATTCTGTTAGAGCAATATTTCGAAAACAAGTTTAAACCGGTTTCTTTTATTTCACTCAAAATAACTAATGATCGATTCTTAAAACATTGACAAGGCCGAAAACCTAACGCCCATTATTGTCTTGCAATATATCTTTATTATATTGTTGCTGGGAGATTTTGTCAGGGAAATTAATGAGCGGTAGGTGGGTGCAGTAAGACCTCATATAGGTCTGCAGATCTCAGGTAGCATAATAAATTATCGTTTTAGAAAATCATTTCAGTGGTTTTATTACCATCGCATGTTGGATTATAAAAAAATATTCATTTAGAAGAGATACCTTGACGTTCTTATATACAAAGCAAAGGTCACCCATGAACCAGACCACACTAGCCGGAAATCGAAGCCTCCTTCTTTACAATACGACAGCGAACGCCTTTGCCACTGAGATCGTCCAAACCTCTACCTTCTCGGTGCAAATTCGTATTGAACATAATAATTAATTAATTCTTATCATACGCGGAAAGTACCACAGTTAAAATTATTTACAACTAGTCATAATATACTGAGAAGTGAATGGAAATGATCAACAGAACGTAATTTTCACGTGATGTTGAATCTCGTGTGTAAACTTTATTTCCAAAACAACATTACAAACAACAATATCGGAAATGTCAGTAACGTGACATGCCGCCATTTTCTTTAATGCGCCAATAAAATTGATCGAAAACATACCGATTTCAATACACCTTCCGTTTTAAAAGACTAATGACTCCTTTGAAGTTTAAGCGATAAAATGAAATTATCGTAAACGTAATGATTATGTTTTTAAGCAATTAAAATATCACTTGCTTCAACGGTGAAGGAAAACATCTGCGCCTGAGAGTTCTCCATAATGTTCTCAAAGGCGTGTGAAGTCTGCCAATCCGCGTATGGCCAGCGTGGTCAACTATGGGCAAACCCTTCTCATATTGAAACGAGACCCGTGCTCTGTAGTGAGCCGGCAATGGGTTGATCATGATGAATGATTCTTAATCCTATGAGTATCTAATCTTATGAATTACAATGTAAATAATAATATTCATATTCAGATATTGGTATCCAGTGACAGGCCGCAAGAAACAGTAAGATACGGTCGGTGAGGTAACCTTGAGCCAAATATAAGTTGTACAGGTATAATTACTAAGGGCATTTTAGAGTAGGTTCGATTGTTTTCTGTTGATATAAAATTTATAACTATATGCAAATTATCATATTGTGAAATATTAAAATTTGGTATCCAAGCATCTCTTAGTTTATAATTTAGCCTTTAGTAGAAAAAAAGGATAAAATAAAAGTGTTTTATTTTTCGTAGTATTTGCATCAAAATCCGGTCATATGTGAACGTTTAATTATTAATTACATACTTTATAATTATATTAGTAGTAATGACGTGGTATTACTTTAGTGTAAAATTATTGTCATATTTATTGATTGGAAACCTTAATGTGGCAATATCTAAATATAGTTATGATTTGACGAAATTCTTCCGATTTATTTACATCCTTTTATCTTTAACAATCTTATTTTACTCCAGAAAAAACTCTCCAAATCCCTGTCTCCTGTGTTAAAGGCAATCTGGACTCAGATATGGAACACTAATTGGCTGACGATGATGTATAGACAATATTTAAAATAGCGGTTGTTTTTATATACGAACAGAATGTTATGAGATCGTTAGTCAAAAGTCAGCTGCCGTCATCTCTTGACGCAATATAAGTGGACGAGTGATCTCTCCGAGATGCTCTGTTCGGTCCTGTTAAGCCGATCAATGATAAACTATGGACACTGTTGACATATAACTAAATGTAACGAAAGAGAAATAATGTTTATTGCACCGTGTTAAAAATAAACCGTTTGGTAAATAGAAACTGTACGTAACGAAATAAGGCTTATGCCTTGAGAAGGGATTTGTGTCAATTACGTGTCATTAGAAAAATATAAGTATAGGAACACCAGTTCTCATTTTATAAATACAGATCATGTATTTGGTTCCACATTTTTAACTTCAAACTTGAACCTTGAACTCTTAAAAAATTGTTTCGTTGGCGATCTAAAATAAAAAAAATACTTACTTAAAATATTTTGGGTACGTAGTTTTTTATTTATCAAAGCTTTTTGATATACAATAAGTTGCCCTTCCAATAGATTCGAATACTCTTTTAGGGTTCATGACACGAAGCTTGTTTCGCTATGACATCAAAGTCTTAATACACCAACAATGACGGTTTGTTACATCTTGTTACAAAGTTAATAGACGTCAGATAATGTATTTAGTTACAACTTATAATTGTAAGGTCGTAGAGGGGCAGGTCCTTTCATTGCAGTGTAGGTAAAAAATACAATCGCATGTACAAAAAAGTGTCGTGAATTCCTATGAAAGGTCTTATGACATTTTTTCTTTTGTCAAGCAATATATATTGTATTTTTCTTTTACCTTAAAATAACAATAAGACACAGGTTATGCTACGTTTATGAAGTAACCGGATGCAAGAGCATAGTTACCGGAACTGAATGCCAGTCATGGTTTTCCGTGACCGTTTTGGTATACAATAACATTTATTATATGTGTGTGAAGAGTCGATACGCTTTCAATGATTTTTCATTGTAATTTGACATGGAGAAAAAATATAATAAACAGCTTAATATTATTTAATATTTTTTTTAGATGTTGCTTAGTTATAAAACTAGTATATTTTTATCAGTTATATGCTAGTTATTACATTTAAGCTTTGACAAGGCATACTGTACTGAGAACCATACTTAATGTTAGCGAAATACCTATACATACTTGTATTACATTTCTTCTATTATTTCTATATAGTTTGACCACTTTTTTATTACACTAGCGTTTAATAACTGAACCTGATGGCCTAGTGGTTTGGGCGTGCGCTTCCTAAACAGAGGTCGATAGTTCGAATCTGGGCACGCACCTTTAACTTCTCGGAGTTATGTGCGTTTTTAAGCAATTAAAATATCACTTGCAAGCTTGAGATTTTATAATATTGTCAAAGGCGTGTGAAGTTTGCCAATCCGCATATGGCCAGCATTGTGGACTATGGCCAAACCCTTCTCATATTGAGAGGAGACCCGTGCTCTGTAGTGAGCTGGCAATGGGTTGATCATGATGATGATAATATCTGAACTATGTCGAATGACATGCATGGGCATAACGCTTTTTCATTACGTGACGATTTTTATGTCTTACCGAAAGCCGCATCAATTAACATTGTTCTAAAAGTCTCGATATGGTTGTGTTTCCTATTAACATAATATTATTAATTGAACATCTATCTTATCTTAAAACCACAGTTAGCATCATACTATCGTAACTTATCTCGAAAGCCATTACGGATCGTTGACTGGTACCATCAATCATTTTTACCTAACGCGTGACGTGCGGGTAATGGGCGTCAATCAAATAGGAAATGGTTTATATCTGTCTCGTTTAGGGCTCTATCACATTGGAATTTCATTGTGAAAGTGCCCTGAACGGGAGATAAATACAGAATGGTTTCATGTCAAAGTCACGAGTCTGGATCTAGTATCACCTCTTTGCAAGTTAAATCGAAGCTTTAGCTTTTTATTAAATAAATATGTTTTATTTGTCATGTCAGTTCTACATTTTAATCCTAACAAGTCTTGGAATGCGCTAAAAACTATAATACACACTTCCAAAAACGGTTTTTATATAGCAGTTATTTACATTCACTTATCCGAATTAAGGTGCTTTGGGTTCCAAAAACCAAAAACATGAGCTAGGAATCGAACTCAAACCCTCCCAACTATGAGTCTGCGTAAATACAACGCTCACGTCTATGCCACAGAGTAACTAACTCTCTGGATTCTGACAAACTAAAAGTTACGGGCGTGGAATGTCAAAATTAGTTAATTTTCTCTTTAACTTTTCTGAGACTCTGAAATGATTCTAACCTTCGATCAGTAGTATACTAGATATGCTGTTGTATTAATGACCATTTTATAGTATAATATATCGTATAAACAATGTTATAAAAAAAAATCGTATATCGTTATAAAATTGACAGTAAGTATCAGTGAGAAACAAGAATTAAATCTCGGATTTACGACAGTTGCATAGTGAAAAGTCAATTTGCCAGGGTTGGACGTCCGCAAATGAAAATTTGCCACGAAATATCTTGTTTTAGGCACAGAAATACGTATATTGAATGTTTTTTACACCTCGTCAGAAAACCATAAACAAACAACAAAAGGTGGGCATGACCTCAATGGCACAGTGTTTATCGCTGTGGTCTTGAATGTGAAACGTCCTAGGATCGATCGCCAGCTGGGACAATTTGGAAATATATCATTTCTTAAATTTTCAAAATCGATATAACGTAGAAATCAATTAGTGGTACGGGTAATTGCCAAACCCTGCTTTGAGTTAAAGGGTTACTTATGAATTAAAATAGTTTTTTTTTTTGTATGGAATTGTACTTTTGTATATCTAGTACATTATTGATCGTAGCTCTTAAAACTGTATATCGGACTGGTGGCCGCATGTTTTATAATGATGTTAAGGCGAGCGTGAAGATACGGTGAAAGTAATCGATTTGTATGCATACAAACTGATCGTACTATGGACGGTAATTGGTTATGTAATAATTTATACCGGTAGATAAGTAATTTGGTTGTATTTTCTCACTGATTGGATACGCTACTACGGGTCGGGGATTTGAACTTATTTATTAACCGAAGGGCTCCGTCGGACTGGGACAAATTGTACGCAACGTTGATCGTTGAAGTATGATGAAATGGGAAAGTTGTGGGAAAGGGGAAGGGGGGAAATGTGTGTGTGTTATATTAATAAGGCTAGAAGTCTTGAAATCTACACCATTCTTATTTATTTCTCTCTCACGATGGACTTGTGGGATTTCATAACACCGAATTAAATATTCAATCAAAATTTAAAAGGTTTTTATATTAAGAATTCTTGGTTATGTTGTTTCAGGTATGTATCTCAACCGAACCGGATTATGTTAAGTTGTGAAAAAGTAAGATTGCTTCATGTCACCGCTGAACGAGGTTTGTTAAAAAACAAAACATGATGACATCTCCGTACGAATTTTTTAGAAATTACAATGGGATGATGATGATTATGAACCCTTTTTTTTCCCCGTGGTGGAAAAGCTTTATAGCTACTTCCGTCCCTTGGACAGGACGGAGGTTATGTGGGACTCCCACCCATGGATGGTCTACCCGAACTAAAAACCACCACGGCATGTCTCTTTCGCTGGTTTTACTGGACGCCCGGGGGACCCATTGTATACTTCCCGGACGATGATTATGAACCTACATTCGAAACCTAAAACTAAAGATAAAAGGGTTCCTTAAACGTTTTGGTCTTTAACAGCAAACCTAACAAAAACTTATCTGGTTTTTACAAATGTAGTTATCATAATCTGACTACAGTGTTAAGAATTCTATATACGTATCAATACCGTCTTTAAACGGCCATTTTGAATTTAGATTATTTGAATTTGAATTTAAATTTGCTTAAAGTTTTTTCAATGGTCAAATCATTTTTAATTAAGAACGTTGCATAGGACATCTGTCAGATTTGTTTTCTCTTGCTAGTTCTTTAGTATTGAAAGATCGCTGAATCAAAATGGCTGTCAATATGTAGCAAGCTTATCAGGCACAATATATCTGCATAGGGACTCGGCTAAACCCTGATTGCCTTGATTGTACAACTTATTATTATGTAAAAACTGATAGCGAGGCATGATTTTGCGAAAAAAATCCACCATTGCAAAAGAGATCGTGCGATGTCGTTTTTCAAAATCTTCATTCATCAAATGTGTAAAGTCACACACTTGAATACATTTGTATGGATGAACTTGTGTATGGTACGAATCCATCACTTCATACAATGTAACCCACAAAGAAATAAGTAGCTTAGTAAAATTTACAATAGCTATATTGATGATTTCACATAATATTGATTGCCTTTTCATTATACGTACTTATTGTACAGACTTGCGTTGGAAAAGTAAGATTTTGCGTTTTAAGAAATATATTGCGTTTTAACATTTTTTATGTAAATATATCTCTCATTATTGAAAGAGGTTGATACGTTTTGACCATTTATTTATTTATTTGACCGTGGTTTATATTGAAACGGTGGTAGGCTAAGTCCGTTCCGTCTCCTTAAAGGGTGGTACAAAGGCTTACTTAATACCATGAGGCATTTTCTTCCAGTTGTGGTGATTTTCACATAACCATACTAGATGGTGCGACAAGCATATAAGTGAATCCTGAATCACGCTATCGAAGTTTTCATACGCAAGCGCTATATATACAGCTTCCCAAGTTTAAGGGTTTAGTTTTGCCTGATTTTTTGAAACAGGATCTTAAATAACTTTTACCTAACGCACACATGTGTGACGTCATAAAATGTCCTCACAACAATGATGTCGATGGGCACACGCCATACAAACAGATTTATAGTTCTGCATACAAATCGAGTGAAATGGTAATAGTATGTGAAGTCAATGTAAAGTAAACATTTTATCTAGAAAGTACTGTGATCATTATATGAGTTAAAACAAGTTTTTTTAGTTTTTTAAGACTATACAGATTACAAATCTGTTAATTAATTAAATTCACAAAGACTAATATAAACAAGTAAATAAGTAGTAATAATAAGCCCATGATGTAATATGTATTATTATCTCTCTCTCTCGCTCTTTCTCTCTCTCTTAATATAAAGTGCACTGTGCAGATTTGCCTGTTTTACGCGGATCACAACAAAATAAACTTAACCTTCAATGTAGACTGAGGTTGGTGATGTACTTTTTTAAATAGTAATTATACATAATTTAATACAGTAAAGTTTATCAAAAGAGAAATAAGGTAAACCGACAGCAATGAAAATAATAATATCTTATGAAAAAAATTACAAAAAAAAAACATGTTTTCATAGCAAATGTCAAAAACTAAGATAATTTATTTACTTCTTATGCAATATCTAATTATTAATAATGTTAATTTATGGGAAGGTTGCAACCTGTGACCTTCCGGTTTCCAGTGTTCATATACCGTCTGCCGCCTGGTTATTATAACTGGTATCAATTAAAATTTTAATTCGATTTTTATGCATATCTAGTAATTATATGAAGATATTAACACTTCACTAATGGGATCACATAATAGGACGTCCTAGATGCGTTTATAATTAAAACGTTAAAATTGTTACAATTTATTAAAATTCGATTTATATACATATAGGAAATACATAATTCAATGATTTAGGATCGAACTAATACGTTAACATTAGCGTGGCAAATATATTTTATTAGTTCAAAGGTCGTAAATCTAGAGCATCCTTTTCGGCATTTAAAATATTTTAATTCGATGTTATCATATATTTTATATGTGTAATATTATATAATTAATAAATATTAAGATTGACATATACGTTTGAAGTCTCATATATATTATAATATTTAGGCCGTTTTCCATTCGTGTCATTAACATGTGTAATGTGTATAAAATTATATAGTATGGCACATCCATGAGTGGAAACAGTTTCCATCTTGCAAATGTATTTTAAATCTCGAAGACGTTTTCATTCACAATTATGTTGCTAAATAATAAAGCCACTATTTTTAAAGCGTGAGAATTGATTGATGAGTTATTTTCTTTTATTAAATATTCGTTAAATTTTATGATACGAATGTAACTATTTTTGTTTCTATTAGTTCGAACCAAGAATTTAAAAATATTCGGTCGTAAATGTATAGAGGAAAAGAAATCGTGAATGAAAATATTCGTGCCATTACCATCGACAGATAGCCCACTAACTTCATTTCTGTGATCATATTTACAATAAACGATAAATTGGGCGCGAAATAATGGCTATAAAACAAACCTATTAACGTCTTATCACCTTTGTTGGTAATAATTACGCTGTCATTTTTGTTTTCCATTAATTTTTTTTTATTTTTTTTTATTTTTATTCATTTATTTGTAATCAACAGCGTTTAAAACAATTTATTTACATTTCAGACTTAATGATAAAATAAGGCCAAATAAGATTACAATTTATATAAAAGAAAATACCAAACAATAAATCTTTAAAATTTAGCAACATAATAAAATGTTATGATATTACAAATGTGTGTGGGTGTGTGTGTATGTGTTGTAGTTTACACACTAGTGTATTCGTCTTGTATACATTTTGATATATTTTAGTTGCTTAATTCAATTTTAATTTCATCATTGTGTAGTTGTAACTCACAGTAGAGTTTTCTCTTTTAAAAGACTGGGTAAAAAACTGCACTGTTTTATATTAATTGTCAGATTCAAAACTCTTGATATTTACGCATTTTACATAGCATTTGTCTGACAACATAAAGATTAAGAAACATCCCATCAACATTGCAACCCTTGCATTTTTTTGGGATACATAAAAATCCATAAGCTCTTTACAAGAAATCACTTCGATTCGTTAAAATTTGGTATGTGATAGAAAGACAAACCTAACATTCGACTTAGTTATAATATTAACGGGAAAGTGATGAATAACTAATCTATACTTATAATATGTGTGTACATATTATAAGTATAGATTAGTTAATCATACCCACCACCCAATCATAGTCCTATGATTGGGTGTGGGTGAAACCGTGACCACGGTAAACAAAGAAAGTAATAATATGGTGGAAGTAATGAAAACTCTTTTTCCATATACACTTTGACTATGGCGTATCTCACTTTCATCGGTCCGCGAAGTGTAACTAAAATAGGGTATGAAGTTTTCTCCTCGAGTATTCACGCTAAACAAAAAAAAACGGCATAGTTGGGGTTGTATTATCTGTATAAACTTGTAAACTGGTCATCTGATTAATAAAAATCGAATACCAGAAGAAAGGTCGCTCCGGGTGTTTATAATTTCATAAAAAAAAAATACAAAGATTGAATTTTACCCAACTCGCGTCGTGAGGAGTGGCGTGTTACAAGTGTGCCGAGGTCTTTATACGGATACGGAGATTTACGGCCGCGACAAAGTTATTTACCTTTATGTATTTTCCCATGAACATCGATACGTTCACTCTCACTCACGACGTAAATGGCATGTCGTTTCGACGTGCGCGTCGATAACGCGTCGTCGTCGTTACGTGGACACTGAATACCCATTGTGTAGCTAGATCGAACAGATTACGGTCGCGTGTCCCGGGCACGCGTCAACCCGCGTTTCTTTTACAAACACCGGTATAAGATATTTTTATCTCAATGCCCACGTATAAATGGAAGTGAATGTTAAATCCACGGACGTTTAAAAGGTTTCGATTCGTTGTTTTTTTTTTATATCTTCAAATCGATTTGAATAGGCGACGCAGAGACTGAATATCGAGGCGCAAGTTAACAATAATCCTAGTGCACTTTTTGTTTTAAATACATTGGTGAACGCGGCTCATATTTTTTAGTCAATATTTGAATGCTGTTGACATCGAAATTTGTTATTCAACGTGACTGAAAAGTAAAGTTGAGCTCTTCTTTGAACTTATTTTAAAACAAACAAATTCCTTTGTACTCGCCTTCTTTATTGTTTTCTTTGTTATTAAAAGACATATGAGGGAAATTTTCTTTTTAAATTCTAAATAACTCTGTATTTTAGTTAGTGGATTTAATTTTGACATTTTGTAGAATGTAACTTGAGCAAGACAAGAATTTCGTAACATTTCTAACAGGTTGACCACCGATCGTTTTCAAACAAAACGTATAATATGTCAGTGCTAAATGACTGTTGGTTCATTGCATATTTTGTAACGATTCGACACTTTTTCAGTACCTAATCCAAGTGAAAGCTTAGTAAGGAGCGATTGGAAATAATAAACCACGTTTGTGCATGTCTAATCCTCACAAAAATACTGTTTGTGGAGTTAAAATATATAAAAACAAATAGGATAGCGGCATTTAAATAATAAAGGGAAATTAGAGAGCCCAACCCAATACCTTGGGTAACAACGATGTCTACGGGTCACTTCAACATACGTCATATACATATATGATGTATAATATAGGTAATTGGTGTTGAATTTTCGAACTCATAAATATGGATGGTAGCGAATAGATAATTAAAAGGACACACAATTATAATGTTCGCGTGATAAACTAAGATAAGATCGCTCCGCCCACTTTCCCTGATACAAAACAATTAACTGTGAATTAAGACTGATCAACTGATTTAATCGATCGTTTATACTAAGCAAAGAATAATAAATCACAGAGGCTATTCCTACCCACCTTTGTTCAAATTACACTAACCAAAAAAAAAATATCCCAATCTATATTCTTTGATTATGTAAGTTTATAGCTGTGATAGCCTAGTGGTTAGGACGTCCACCGCCTAATCAGAGGTCGGGGTTGAAACCCGGACACGCATCTATAACTTTTCGGAGTTATACGTATGTGCGTTTTAAGCAATTAAAATATTACTTGCTTCAACGGTGAAGTAAATGATCGTGAGGAAACCTGCACGCCTGAGAGTTCAAACACTTCCCATATTCAGAGGAGACCCGTGCTCTGTAGTGAGCCGAGAATGGGTTGATTATAATTAATGAATATTCTTTGATTATACCATGCGTCGCAGAAAGATAAGGCATCTCTGGCTGAAAATCTTGTAGTGTTTTATCCAGAATATTTGCTTCAGGCACATTGGAATCAGTTTTCATCTACACTATTTCTATTAGTATTAATACAGTACTTTGAGGGGTGAACGATCAAAACCTTCCTAAGCTGGCACCACATTTCCAGTTGCTCAGGTTATTAATTAATCAATCTATCATCAATTAATCATGAACATTATTTATAACTTACATAGTAAAGCCCACAACTAACTTAGCCGGGTAACTATTCTTTTCGTTATCACCATTTTACATGTCACTCAAAATAAAGACAGAGAAGATAAGCGGGGATAATCACTTAGGTTTGGCTATCATTAATTTTAAAGATAACGGATGTAACATTTATTCCTGTAACTAAACTGAAACTTTTCATTAAAACTAAAGTTTCAACTTCTCGGTATTATATCATTAAAAAATTTGTATCCTTACGTTTATGTTTTCCTCTCAACAGTTGTTTTTAGATTGGCAAGATATGTAATTAAATCCGAACAGTTGGTCGTTTATAATTAGGTAACCTGAATCCAACCTAGACGAATGACCTCACAGCTAATCGGGGAAGAATATTCCAATCACGATCTGTGGTTACATATATTCACCTACCGAGCAAAATTAGCGTATTGGTGATTTAAAATAGCAGCTGATTAGAAACATTATATAATATAAAACTTAGAAACATTATATTATTATAAAACTTACTAACACTATAAAAGACACAATCATCGGCCTATTAATTTTTAAGTCCACAGCTGGCCACTGGTCTCCCCATAGCATAAACCCACAATGCTTCAAGAATTCAAAGAATCATCGTAAATTTGCTTATAATTTATACAAGTTAGGCTATGAAACCGCCCGCGTTATATTTTTGTCTGCTGTGACCTTGATTTCCCCACGGTACCATATGAAGGTGGGAATAGCAACATTTACAGCAACTCTTTTTTATTCCAGAATGTTATGGAAAATCCTGAAATTGAAATGATTAAACAAGGTATATTATTACATATTAAATTTTAGATCTGAAAGATGAATCAACTTCAAAGAAAAAATATTTTTTTTAATTAGTCGCCATCTAATTTAGCTATAATAAATTCAGTCCTTACGCCAATATATTTATTTTATACACCACAAGTTAGCCCTTGACGGTATCTCATCTGATGGTTGTGATAATGCGGTCAAAGATGGTAGCGGGCTAACTTGTTAGTGGTATTGTAATCCCATACTCCTAATTGCTTTCTACAGGACATCGTGCCGAAACGCTAAATCGCTTGGCGACACGTGCCTGCCGGTAGGATGGTAACTAGCCACGGAAGTCGTGACTAGTTACCACCAGACCAGACTCGAGCCGGAAATCGAACCCAGGACCTCAACGTTTAAAACACAACAGCGCACGGGCTGTGCCATGGAGCTCGTCAAAATTGCTTCACTATTGCGTGTTTATAATATTAACCTACCTACTTGACCTTACTAAATATAAGAACCATCTCTGCATTAGCATCTAAAAAACGTATGTTCCAAAAAATAGTATCCAAAGCGCCAATTTATAAATAACAACTATTTTGAATTTATAACATAACGGATTTAAAAAGCCTCAAAAACTTAGCAATTTAGTCGGCTTGGATTAAAAATCACAATCAAAAATGGTTTTATCTTTATAAATAAAAGAAGAATTTATTTGTACAATATAGTCATTTTCATTACCTTCACGTCTCAGCTTCCTTGGCGGTGGACAACAAATGCAATGAGAGGCATTACATCACCCATATTTATATGTGATCTACAAATTAATTAAAATGCTATTTCTAACCCTACACAATTTTCCCATGCTACTAATGCAACAAGTCATGTAACTTGCGGGCATACGATTAACTACAAAAGAGCACGGCGCTTTAGCTATAGCTCTTACTGGTGTTGACTTAAAGACTATTTTATTTGTGACAAAACAACTCATCTATTGTTAACTGAGCATGTAGACACGTGTCATAGTTAACATACTTCTTAGTTCCCGTCGTAAATAACTGTGAAACCAGTCATCATTTTGTTCCATTAGTCAACTCTATGCAGTCCCTTGAGAGTTTTCGCTGCAGTTTTTTCCACACGCTATACAGATTGGCATCTTGATACGTCACTTTACTGTTAAGTCACTAATCCCATTTTGATATGTGTCAGTTGATTGACTTGCAGTAATTATTGCTTTGTATGAACACTGGACAGGATGAAGTTTTGATTTAAGTTTTGATACTTAAATTAATTAGCGGTGATTGCCTAGTGGTCAGCCTCCTAATCAGAGGTCAGCAGTTCGAATCCGGGCGAATCCGAAACTTTTAACTATTCGCAGTTATGTGCGTTTAAAAAATAATATATCACTTGCTTCAACTGTGAAGGAAAACATCGTGAGGAAATCTACACGCCGGAGAGCTCTCCATAATGTTCTCAAAGTCGTGTGAAGTCTGCCAATCCGCAAATGGCCAGCGTGGTGGCCCCTCTCATACTGAGGGGAGACCCGTGCTCTGTAGTGAGCCGGAAATGGGATGTCCATGATGACTTAAATTAATATTACTTTGTCCTGATAAAAGATGAAATATTAAATTATATATTGTCTATTTAGCAGGTTCACGAAATTCTATCGAAAATCTTTTGATATTCTATTTAATTTTATTGGTATACATGAAATTGGTGTTGTGTCTCCCCCCATGTCTCTGAGTGCACGATAGGAACGTCGCTCTTGGATTTTTTCACTAATATAGTGATAATAACCATATTAGCCCACGATCCGTATTAGAGTAGCCTAATGGGTACTCTAGATAGGAAGGGACATCTGTCCACAACAATGAAGCATTAAAATGATAAATGATGAAATAAAATCACTTGTTTTTGTCTTTATCGTTAATTATTAGATATATATTATAATTATCATCAACATTATTAGGTACAACTCATTAGCTTACTACAGAGCACGGCTCTGCTCTCAATATGAGAAGGGTTTGGCTATAGTCCACCAAGCTGGCCATGTGCGGATTGACAGATTTCACTCGTGTTTGAGAACATAATGGATAACTCTATGTCGTGCAGGTTTCGTCACGATATTTTACCGTTGAAGTAAGTGATATTAGAATTGCTTAAAAAAGCACATAACTCCAAAAGAAGTGCTTGCCGGGGATCGAACCCCAACCTTTTATTAGGAGGCGAACGTCCTAACATTATATACCAAAGATTTATGTCATGGAACAAAAATTCGATACAGTTACTTCGGCGGTGTAAGTGCGATATGTGTTCTATACCACGCTTTATATTCAAGGAGCGTGCAATAACGGTGATACTTAATAGGACCGTCGCATCGGTATTGTTCCTTGGTGGTTATATAATATTGATATGAACACTCTACTATTAATATGCTGATATTAAAGCTTAATATTTTATTTTATTTTCTAAACGTAATAAAAATTAAGGATAATAATTTTAAATTAAAATAAACGACTCCGTAGTTCTCTTGTGCTTTTCAAAATCGTATCATATCGAATTATAAAATCATTGTGTTTTAATTCACACTGAATGTTTTTCAATAATATCAATCTGAATGAAAATTAAATAATATTAAATATTTTGTTTTGAATAAACCGTACCATCCCCAAAAGCAATTGGCCCCAGCGACACATCGTTGGGGAACCTGCATTACTGAGAGCTCTCCGTAGTGTTCTCACGGGCATGTCAACCTTATACACCTGCACTTGGCCAGCGTAGTTGACAGCGGCCCAAACCCTTCTCATGATATAAGGAGACCCACGCCCCGTAGTGGTTTGTAATAGGATGATGAATTATTATAAAGAAATAAGAAAGGTTATTGGAATTAACGGTTAGCTGAAATTAAAGGAAAGCCTAGACAAATTAGGTAGGTTTGAATAGCATTTGTTGTGGAGGAGTGCGCGAGGGTCCCCTTGACCCAGCCACCTTGCTACGGCGAAGGAGCAGCACTAGAATACCCACTAAAACCCAGTAATTTAGTGGGTATTCTAGTCGCCACTATGGATGCCGGGGAGTCCCAAATACCCCGCTGGAAGTGGCGCAGTTCTGCTTGCGTCGCTTTTGGAGGGGATGCGTAAACCTAGCCGATAATAAACGAAGCCGATACAAATCGTGTTTTTGTCCCTTTGCTATTGCTGGACAGAAATATTTAAAAAAAAACTTGCGTTTATCATTTGAAATAATGTTTAGAAGAATATCTTTACAAAGTATATAGTAGCATTCATTACAAAGTAAATTATTTCGCTATTGATCTGTTCACAATGAGTTAGCCTGGACTGTATGAAAAACTACAAGAGAATACTGAAGCATTTTTCCTGTGGATAAATTAAATCCAAAATATAAATATAGTAATACAAAGTATATTATTTCGCTATTGATCTGTTCACAATAAGTTAGCCTGGACTGTATGAAAAACTACAAGAGAATACTGAAGCATTTTTCCTGTGGATAAATTAAATCCAAAATATAAATATATCGAGACAAAAACACTTAAGAGAGCAATCTTATTAAAACAAGAATCAAATTTCAAATCCCACATTACAAAAGCGCCGCGTATGATATTATCGGCACGTGAATCGCGGAAATTTGTCTATCTGTATCAAAACTAACTTCCTAGTTCGCAATTATAAACGCAACAACTGAAATATACAGTTACAAAGGTTTTATAGCTTTATGCGAACTTTATCTTTAACTTGAATATATCTGCTTGCTATCCCACACAATGTTTCGCCACAATATGTCTACCTCTTCCTTCCTCTCACTTATATAACCTCAATTTTCAAAATTATGAGTTGAACTATTTACAGGCTTCCGTTATTTTTCGTATCACCTTATAATATATTATGTTTCATCATGATCAACCCATTCACGGCTCACTACAGAGCACGGGTCTCCCCTCAATATGAGAAGGGTTTGGCCATCGTCCACCACGCTGGCCATGTGCGGATTGGCAGACTTCACACGCCTTTTTTGAGGACATTATGGAAAACTTTCAGGTGTGCACGTTTCCTCACGATGTTTTCCTTCACCGTTGAAGCCATTTAATTGCTTAAAAACCCACATAACTCCGAAATGTTATTGGTGCGTGCCCGGGTTCGAACCCCGACAGATCTCTGATTAGGAGGCTGACGTCCTGACCACTAGGTTATCACAGCTCTCTCTCTCATATTATGTTTAGTCGCTATCAATTCTCGCGCTAAACAACAATTAACGATTTTAGATTACAATGGAAGGATTTTTTTTTAATGAAATTATTCATTATTTTTCGTTGGTGGTGATGGTGTTTGTTGTGGTGTTTATTAAGAATCAACACATAACTGCCAAGTTTATTAAAATTTATTAATAGACTTTCATCATCATTATCATGATCAACCCATTACCGGCTCACTACAGAGCACGGGTCTCTTCTCAATATGAGAATGGTTTGGCCATAGTCCACCACGCTGGCCATGTGCGGATTGGCAGACTTCACACGCCTTTGAGAACATTTTGGAGAACTCTCAGGGGTGCAAGTGATATTAAAGTTTTTAAAGACGCACATAACTCCGAGTTAGAGGTGCGTGCCCGGATTCGAACCGCCGACCTCTGATTAAGAGGCTCACGCCCTTACCACTTGGCTATCACCGCTTAATAGACTTTATACATATATAAAAAAAACCGTTTTGTTCGTATAGTAGTAGATAAGCTGCCAGCCGAAGGGAATCGAATCTGAGACTTAAATCTTAAAGGCATCGTTCAGTGTAGCGTACGTTGTTTTATTCAAATTAAATTTTTGACTAAATTGCAACCGATTGTGTAACATTACCAAATTGCATTAGATAATATCAAAGAATTTTTTACTTTCATGATTTCAAGTTAACTTCGTAGATACGAAAATTTACCTTACGAGCATTCACAATTACGGACAGCCGTTTCAACAAAGCTACCACGAATGCACCTTTCTCTTTCACTCACATCACATCGCTAGTCGGCTAGAGAGGGATTACCCAACAATATAACAATGTACTTGCGTCTAATGACTGGATATTATAAGGTTAAAACTTGAAATTTTTATGTTAATAAGATTGCGATGTGCTGTTCTAATTATTTC
The DNA here is from genome assembly GCA_928268935.1 of Lasiommata megera. Classification (NCBI taxonomy): domain Eukaryota; kingdom Metazoa; phylum Arthropoda; class Insecta; order Lepidoptera; family Nymphalidae; genus Lasiommata; species Lasiommata megera. Next base: position 16,322,802 of record OV743308.1, on the reverse strand, counting down.
ATTAGTTAAGAGTGGTAGCGCGTTGTGTGTGGTCGTGTTGTGTTGTTGTTTCGTCGCTGTTGTTGTTGCGATTGTTGTTTGTTGTAAACATGGATTTGCGGAATCACAAGTTGTTCCGGCTGCGGAATAAGACGAACCTATCGCGTTCGTCGTCGATATCTACGCCGAGGTATGTTGCGGTGAAAGTTTTTCTTTTGCGAACACGTTCACGGTTAGCGAATTTTTATGTAAGACTTAAATGTCTCTTAGGTATACTGGTTGGCGGGTTCTGAGTTCGATTCCCGAGTCAGATCGAATTCGTATGTTGAATTTTCAGTAGCCTAGAGTTACAATATAGTGCTATTCACTAAGTAGAACACTTACGTGTATTGGTTAGAGTTAAATCCCACCAACCCAGGTAAAAGCAGTATGGTGGATCATGCTCAGAAAACCACTTTCCTAGTAAGATCGAATTCGTATGTTGAATTTTCAGTAGCCTAGATATAGTCCTATTCACTAAGTAGAAAAACACGTCTATATGTTGGTTATAGTTGAAGCCCACCAACCAACACATGAGCAGTATGGTGGTTAAGAAACCTCTTAACTCATCTGTGCTTGCCAGCGAATCAAAATCAAATCACAGGCACACATGAAGCGTTCAAACATATTAATTATTGTGTGATGGTGGAACTATACAATTGTTAACTTAAAAACTAAACTGAATCCAAACGCACTCTGGTCTAAGAAGAATCCCACAATAAACTTAGCCCTATATAACAGTGGAACCTTAATAACTAGGATATGATGATGATAGCATATTTTCAGGTTCTAAGTGTATTTGCTTGTGAGATGTTTATTAAGACGGGTGGGGGTTTCAAGGGTGCCTGAACAATATTAGAAGGTTTATTACTTCGAAATATTTGTTGAAGGTCACAGAATTTAGAGTTAGGTATAACTTTACAACTTGATGCCGTATTTAACCAATTAAACTGTCATAAATCCATCATAAGCATAAGGAGGTATTAATATTAAACTAGTGGTACCTTGACTTCATCGTACTACTGTTGAAGTAGGTACATTTTTGCCATATAAAAATGTTCATTCCCTACACATATCACCGCGTCGCATCGCCCGCCTGCGTTATTGCTTCCTCTTTTTTCTTTTTGTTTATACCAAAATTTAAAATTCCAATTTTTATGGATTTAACTTCAAAAATGACAGATTTCCTTAAAAAGTTTAATCCCCCTTTTACCCCTTTAGAATTTGAATTTGAAAAAAACCACCCTTATTACTAACTAACTTACTAACTCGTTCACGTAATAAAATTAACTTCTTTACCAAATAGGTTTAATGTAGAGTCAGGATTTTTCTTTACATATATTAAGATCCAGAAGGGTTTGACTTGAGACACATTAGAATAAATAACACACTCTGTGGAAGAGAAAGTGGGATGGTGAAAGTGAAAAATAAATATAAAGTGTTATTATGTAAGATGGAAGGTTTATCTACTCTATATTAATAATCCATAACAATACCTGTTAAATATGCGAAAAACGTACCTGTTTGCCTGCTGAAACACTTTCGATTTTACCCCCGCTAAAATATTGAACAAGGAAACGTGAAACTAAGTTAGCATTGATATGAAATAATAATATTAAATCATGGATCTTTTTGAAAGTTAGGTATATAAAATCTATATATTTTGATAGCCTAGTGGTTAGGGCGTCAGCCTCCTAATCAGAGGTCGGCGGTTCGAATTCGGGCACGCACCTCTAACTTTTTGGAGTTATGTGCGTTTTTAAGCAATTAAAATATCACTTGCTTCAACGGTGAATGAAAACATTGTGAGGAAACCTGCACGCCTGAGAGTTCTCCATGATGTTCTCAAAGGCATGTGAAGTCTGCCAATCCGCACATGGCCAGCGTGGTGGACTATGGCCGAACCCTTCTCATATTGAGAGGAGACCCGTGCTCTGTAGTGAGCCGGTAATGGGTTGATCATGTTGATGATGATGATTTGAATTAGCTAAGATCACGTCTGTGAATAATTATTGTGTATGCATATACTTTTCTTTACTCACCGATAATCACTATCTATTTGCAGTAATAATAGATTATTATTATAATAATATCATAGCCATATATAATATTTTATCTTTTATTAATAAGACAAGATGATTAGTGCATCCTTGGTAAACTTATAATAATATGCAAGTCAACGGAAATACGTATTTTCAATCATATTAATAATACCAATATAACGTATATCTTCTTGATATTATTAATAATGTTTGTGTATTTTAAAAAAGTAAAACACATGTTTTTTTCACACTATAATGATGAGTTGTCTAAAATTTGGAATGCATATAATTTATTAATACCATGAAATTCCACATGCATTTCATGCCGTAAATTTGTTAAGGTTCCACAAGAATAAATATAACCGGATTCCAGCAAAGTCACTGGCAAAAGGTAGTTGGTCCAAATAATGAATGACACAGGGGAATATATAAATCAATTTGGAAGTATCAAAGTCGTTTACCCATCCAGTCAAAGTCTTGGGTAATGTTGAATCAACTGTTTTGCGATGTCGCAAAGTTAGGTAAGTCACCCTCCATGCTCAAGGCTTCTATTTCAACGACATTTAAACTTTTAAGTAGACTATTACGGTACACTGTGCAATAATATTTAAATTGTAAAAACACTTCACAATTACCGTACTCATATCATATTTTCAGCATACTGTCTAGTTACAAGTGGTAATTTCATTAGACGTACCTATTTGTAATTTTTGTTTTAATTTACGCACTGGCTGATCCGGCAATCTTTATACTATATATATCTAATATGTATCTCGTTCTGTCAATCGAAAGTATTGAAATTTCTAATAAAAACACCGAGTTTTTCACAATATTTTGGTTGCTCCTTTGCGGTTTGCGGTAATAATTGTTGTTGTTAGGTTTAAACCACCTATAGTATAACTAGGTTTGGGTAATAATTGTTGTTGTTAGTTTTAAACCACCTATACATTAATATAGTATAACTAGGTTTGAAGAAATGTATACGTGTTATCCAAGCTATTCTGTTATATTTTTAAATTAATTCTATGCTTTTATTACTTTATCAAAGTGTTGAAAAAACCCGTGAGATCTTTTTAATTTTAAGAGATATTCGGATGCAAAAATTAAATTGATTTCAATAACTTAATAAGAAAGGAGACGTACCAAATTATGTTGAAATATTTTTAAGTGATTTAAACACAGTAATTTAGAAAAATCAATTGTCAAAATCAACGTAGGTAGTATTTAAAGTATTAGCGATAATATTATGGCCCACCTGGGAGGCAGTTCTTTCAACTTTGTATATAATAATCTCATTTAGGCGCAACTTTTGGCAAATGAAATAGCCTTGATATAAATTTGACATGCTAATCAGAGGGCACAAAAACTCTTATATCATTTACATTTAAGCTTCTTATATTATGGGATTGTTTTGTCCCTGAAGCGGTTTATTATAAGCCTGTGGAACGAAGCTTTTGAGAGCTTTGGGAGTTCAGCGGTTCTAATAAACCAATTTTAGAATATACTCCGATGGATGTGGGTGACTCCAATAAACATAATTCAGGGGAGCAAATAACGACGACTCGGTAAAAGCTCCCAATACCTCGTTAAGCGTCCTCAAACACGCTCATCGCTAGACCAACAATCAGTCAATAATATCTATGATACTATTAAACTAGTCATAAATAACATCTTAGTCTATCGAAGAGAGGTTTTCTTCCTATTTGTTTCCCAATTTCTATAACAGAGTGTGTCACGAATCTCGGACTGTACCTCACGCGAAAATTATTCATATCATCTCAAGTTTATAGTACCCTAGTACTTTTATTTTACCCGCTATACAATCTTAGATGTTCGAAGTTGGGTTATGTTCGATGGGAATATATAAATGGTATCAAAGGCCAAACACATACCACAACTCTGAGGAGCCACTCTGTTAACGAGTTGTGGTAATGACTTACCATCAGGTGAATCGCATGCTCGTTTGCTCAAAAAATACTCGATGCACTCCGAATTTAACTTCGATGTATATAATATACTCGTATATATAATCTTTCCTTACTTTTTGTAGAAATCCGGTTAGGTTAACAAAATTACGTAATTCGACGTTAACACTGTCACCATTAATGGGCTGGCAGAGCAACGTTCAAATTACGCGCTTTACACATAGTTTGGGTGAAAGTCATTGGCCGATATTAAACTGAATTAATTCGTATTCTATTTCGTAAGGTTTAGATTATGCAACGGTATAATATTATTGTTTTTCGCAATACAAAAGCCATAAACGTTTAAAACAGATTACGTAAAAAAATAATTTAATTGAATTTTTATATGTTCACCCTTTATTATCACCTTTATAACAGCTTTGTAATAGTTATGAAAAAAGCTGTCATAGCCTAGTAGTTAGGACGTCCGCCTCATAATCAGCGGTCGGGGGTTCAAACCCGAGCACGCACCTCTAACTTATCAGAGTTATGTGCGTTTTTAAGGAATTGAAATGTCACTTGCTTCAACGGAGAAGGCAAACATCATGAGGAAACCTGCATGCCTGAGAGTTCTCAATTATGTTCTCAAAGGCGTGTGAAGTCTGCCAATCCGCACATGGCCAGTGTGGTAGACTATGGCCAAACCCTTCTCATATTGCTCTGTAGTGAGCCAGCAGTGGGTTGATCATGATGAATAGTTACAGCCGGTTATTATTAAACGTTATATCTAAACTACAAACTCAATTAATTTTACCTCCGATTTTTTTTTTTCTTTACGGAGAAAAACATATTAAGGTATTTTAACCTTATAATTATGTGAGATAAAACAACAATAGCCTACATTGATAAGCAAAATTGGACCTAATTGTCTAACCTTGTAGACAATTTTCTCACGACCATACACGTAAAAATATTTAAGACCACAGCAGTTAAAGCCTTTTTTGGCAGATGCCGCTTGTCTTAATATAGACCTAAATTACTTCAGGCCGTTACAGACTCTTTGTCTTCGTAATAAAAATCATATTGCAGCTACTGTAACAAGAATTTAAAAATGCATTTGATATTCATTGGATGTGCTAGTTAATGTGTCTTGGTTGGTTACGAAGTTGACAGTCGTAAACAAAATTTATGGCTGGTCTGATTACACACCGAATTGTCGGGACTTCGTATTGCTATTCGTCGGTTAGTCGGTCAATTCGGTCGGTTATTCGGCATACATTTTTCTGCCGATTATGGCTAAAAATTAAAATATCACTTGCTTCAACGGTGAAGGAAAACATCGTGAAAACCTGCACACATCTGAGAGTTATACATAATGTTCTCAAAGACGTTTGAAGTCTGCCAATCCGCACATGGCCAGCGTGGTGGACTATGGCCAAACCCTTCTCATATTGAGAGGAGACTCGTGCTCTGTAGTGAGCCGGCAATGGGTAGATCATGATGATATAATGATGATGATGGCTAGCCGAATAATCGGTACAAAAACGTTTATTAAATGTTAAATTAAATTTTAATTCTCTAGTTTGTTTATATCTTGTTAATTCGTGGCAACCTGATTGCGAGATTTTCATTATATCTATCCATACCTTTATCCTTTCGAATGGTATAAAATTTGTTTTTCGTCTTGTATGTCAAAGTAATAGTTGCGATATCGCCGTTTAGTTTTATTTCGCCATTCTTTTAGAATTTTTCTAACCGCGCTGGACACGTTTGTTTTAGCTGGTTACAATGTGTCTTATCTCCCTTTTTAGGCTGCAAGCATAATATTCAAGATAATAACTTCTTCTTCTTCGTCGTAACACTCTTGGCACTCAAATCTGCAGATTTGAGGGCCATAGGCCAGGGGACAAATGTTGGGGATTCCCAAAATCTCATATTCCTCATGATATCCAGTCAAGATGAGTGGAATCGATATGCTCAGATGCTCAAGGCAATAATGATCATGAGAGAGGAATAAGAAAAAGCAGAAAAGAAGAAAAGTGAGACAGAATACTAAGGAGAGTTAGCATGAATGGTCTTAGAGCGGTTCCGTGTTGACTTATTTTAGTTGGAGTTATTTTAGTCGGTGCAAGTCGGACACGCTCTGCCGCGAGGCAGTAGTCCGTAGGAATTTTTTCCTCCCAAAGAAAAAAGACACTCTTGGCAGAGCGGTCGTGGTCATCACGAAGCAATGTCGTTGAGGGCATATGTTATACGTCTCACAAGCCACTTCTCTCCGCTGGCCGAAAGCCTAGTGCTCTCGTGCAAAGGCACGACCTCCGTGGCGCAGTGTGCACGCTGTCGCAATATAAAGTTGGAGATCCTCTCGGGTCTGGTCTGGTGGGAGGCTTAGGCTGTTGCTAGTTACCACCCTACTGACAAAGACGTGTCGCCATGCGATTAAGCGTTCCGGCACGATGTCGCGTAGAAACCAATTAGGAGTGTGGGCTTAACATACCCCTAACAGGTTAGTCCGTCGATAGACTGCATCATCACTTACCACCAGGTAAGATAGCCGTCAAGGGCTAACTTGAAGTGTGTAAAAAAAGGGGCCTCCCACAGTAAATAATAAAAGATATCACATAAAGGGTCGTGGAAACAGTTATAGAGAGATAAAAAGTATTATAGTTTCCCTAGGATACAAGCTTCAGATATACATGGACAAATAATCAAACAGCCTTGCCCTTTATTGCAATTATATAATATACGATATTAGAAGAGGTACTTAAAAATACGATACAATGTAGGCATACAATAATCGGCTTATTTTGTGTTACTGCATAATCCATATCATATCCGGTTACTTTGTCGGTAATAGGTATCTATTTTTGGTGTTAGAGGAAATAAATAAAATTGTTGTAGTACATATTTCAGTTAATGTTTTTAAACCGCCGGTGAGAAAAAGTCTGCCTTGACTTCGATTTAAAGTTAATCTTATAAAAACTGCTTGGGAGCGGACTGTACGCAAGAGTTTCTTGAGTTAAGTAACGTTGTTTGTTCGTATGAGTACGCTATTATGCCACGTGTTGTTTGATGTTTCACCGTGTATCTAAGGAATTTGGCCGAGATAAAAAGAAGCTTCTAGAATGCAAATAACGTTTAATCATTGCGATCACCATCGTATATCATTAATCTACAAAAGGCTATTGTAGGGATCTTGTAATTTGTTCCGTCTTCTTTACTTATCTTTGTCCTTCTTTTGTTTTTTTCTTACCCAACCAATGCCAATACTCTCGGTTCAGTGATTTAAACGTTGCATGGTCGACCTGTGGTGCAGTGTTTCGCGCTATGGTCATATTAGAGTCAACAGATAATTTTGAAATTTAACTTTCTTATTTTCTCTGGTCCAGTGAGAAGCTTCGGTCGTGTCTAGTTACCATACTAACGACAAAGACGTGCCACCAAGCGAGGTAGCGTACCAGCGTGATGTCGCGAAGAAACCAATTAGGTGTATCGTTTTTTTTAAACTGCATGATCACTTACCACCATATGATATTGCCCTCATTCAGTCATGATCAACCCATTTCTGGCTCACTACAGAGCACGGATCTCCTCTCAATATGAGAAGGGTTTGGCCATAGTCCACCACGCTGGCCATTGGCAGACTTCACACGCCTTTGAGAACATTATGGGGAACTCTCAGGCGTGCAGGTTTCCTCACGATGTTTTCGTTTACCGTTGAAGCAAATGATATTTTAATTTTTAAAAACGCACATAACTCCGAAAAGTTAGAGGTGCGTGCCCGGATTCGAACCGCCGACCTCTGTTTACGCCGCAACCACTAGGCTATCACCGCTTCATATATATATAATAGTAACTATGGTTTGTTGTAATAATGAAGGTACTTATATGGCGCCTTAAAAAAAAATCAATTCCTAACAATTATCGTATTAGTATGTCTAACAAAGGTTATCTTGGATTGGAAACAATGCGTTTTTTGTTGTTGTTCACTTAAATCAAATCATGCAGGAAAATCCTAGCACTTATTATTTTGGAAACGTACCGGCGTCGTACATAAGATGAACACCATTCATTGTGTTGTAAAAAACCAACTCGTTAGACAAATAAATGTTCTATTTGACCTAATAGGTCATAATTAGCCTTAAAAAGAGTTATCTGAAGTGTAATCAGCTTTTTAAGGCAGTTCTTTTTTGCCAAAATTTTATACCATTAAAAAAACTTACATCATCATCATCATCATCATTTCAACCGATAGATGTCCTTAGGAACAAACAAAACCTACAAAAGACTACAAAAACCCTACAAAAGACCTATGTCCTGCTGGACATAGGTCTTTTGTAGGGAGTTCCAATGGCCACGGTCTTGGGCCGCTTGTATCAAGCCAGCGGCTCCCTGCGACTCGTTTGATATCGTCTGTCCACCTTGTTGGGGGTCGACCAACGCTACATACTATGTTCAAAAGTGTAGGTCAAGTTTCTAAATTTCAAAGAAAACCCATGCTTTATTTGATCCAACATGAATGGTTTCAGTGGTGGTGCTCTTACCTCTCATCAGTCGATTATAAGCGACAACTCTATGGATTTTTATATAATTGCATAAATCGCAAGTTGAACCACTCGAAACTCTACTAGTATATTCAACGGTCACACACTTGGAATGACAAATGGCGTGTTCCCAATTTTGGTAACGTAACACCATTCAGGTATGCAAAAAAAGAAAATTTGAATTCCGATTCGGAATCTAATACTTGAGTCCAACTCATTGATACAAACAGAGGACTTCGCGTGATTCATTATCAATCTAGAGCATTTAGAGTACAAGAGCTTTAGACATCCTAACTCTACATTTGTTCACTTGTGAGCAATAATTCCGACCCAACCAAGCGCTTAAATGATGGTAAACAAAAATTATGGCTACCAGCTATTTCCTCTTTTTATTTGTGTTGTTTTTATTTAGTATTATAATTAAGTCTCGAACATTTTTTAAAATTGTTTAATATTTATGCTACTTTTTAACCGGACAAACTAGAATGCTGTAAAGGTATACCTGTAATGATAATTGTACTCAGACTAGACAATTTATTATAATGTATTATTTTTAATGTTACTACAGTGTATTATCGATGGTGTATCATATGAAATAATAAATAAAATAATAGTGTAGCAAAGCGCTTCATTCTCGCCCAAGGGATATAAACTACGAAACGCTCAAAGTCCTTACGCTACCGCGCAGTTATATAATGAGGGTAGATCAACTAATACTCTGCAACATAATGCCGTCTAAGATGAAAGAAGGCTAACGCAACATCGTTCCGGAACGCTAAATCGCTTGACGATACCTCTCTATCGTTAGGGTGGTAACTAGCCACGGCCGAAACCTCCCACCAGACCAGACTCAAACCCGGCTGGGAATCAAACCCGGAACCTCCAACTATATAATATGCCAGTGTACGCACTGCGCCACTGCGGTCGTCAAAACGCCATAAAAAAGGTGTTTTACTGTTTTATAATCTTCTAAGCGCATCTGAAATGTCAGAGTGACCCACATGGGGGTCACGACGGCTACCTGTTATCATGCAGTGCAAGGAATTCCAAATCAGTGGTGAATTCGCGAACCACGAAATGTCACCCGATGGTAACGGCAGATAACGCGTAAGAGCGTATAGCGGTTCGCGTTGACTCCACAGTGCATCATTATTCAACTCGGGAAGTTAATTCGTAAGGTTAACAAACAATGAATCAGATAATAAACATATTTTCCTTATGCGAATTTTTTATGTGATAAGACAGTAGCTTTTACGTTTAAAAATTCAGTCGTGAACGTATTTTCATGTGTGGTTTCTGTTTTGTATTCACTGATAAGTTGACGCTTGATAAGAGCGAGGTGCCTTAAAATATGCAAAGCCGTACTTTTATGTCCGTTGGGTCATCTTAAATGCAGGTGCAAAAAACTCCTTTCAGAACATCATCATGATCAACCCATAACCGGCTCACTACAGAGCACGGGTCTCCTCTCAATATGAGAAGGGTTTGGCCATAGTCCACCACGCTGGCCATGTGCGGATTGGCAGACTTCACACGACTTTTAGAACATTATGGAGAACTCTCAGACATGCAGGTTTCCTCACGATGTTTTCCTTCACCGTTGAAGCATTGATATTTTAATTGTTTTAACTTTCAGCACAAACAGTTGTTATATTTATATTTTCACACTGCTATTTTAAACACGAAAGTGTCCTTATATTTGTAATTTTTTTTGTTTTTCATTACAAGATATCTCTTGATGAATCTCACCTGGAGGTAAATGATGAATGACTACATCGCTTTTAGGTGGGCGGCGCATACGTAACGTTTCATTTGGAAAAATAAAAAGCGTCTAGCCACTATATAGTTAGAGAACCTAGACTAGTTTAAAAAACATCACAATTACCGTTCTGACATAAAAACATTCATGTCTATTGTCTTGAACTGTAGCCAAGTGATAACCTGCCTAGATTTCCTCGAAAGCCCAGTACGTCACAGCAAGCATTTCTTGCCAAATTGACCTTGGAACTGCAGATAAAAATAATCACTAAAAATTTAAATCAAGTGTGTTAATAGAGTGCATTTGAGATGGCATAGTTATTGTTGGTATAAGTGTTAATAATAGAATAATGATTCAACTATGAAGCGGTGATAGCCTAGTGGTTAGGGCGTCCACCTCCTAATCAGAGGTCGGCGGTAAAATTCGGGCACGCACCTCTAACTTTTCGGAGTTATGTGCGTTTAAAAAAATTTAAATATCACTTGCTTCAACGGTGAAGGAAAACATCGTGAGGAAACCTGCACGCCTGAGAATTCTCCATAATGTTCTCAAAGGCGTGTGAAATCTGCCAATCGGCACTGGCCAGCGTGGTGGACTATGGCCAAACCCTTCTCATATTGAGAGGAGACCCGTGCTCCGTAGTGAGCCGGTCATGGGTTGATCATGATGACTCAACTATGTACATGTACAATAAAGTGACATAATGAAGCTGTGTTTGAATGCGCTAATCTCAGATATACTTGCCTTAAAAAATACTCAACAACTTAAGCGTAATAAAGCTAAGCAAGGAACATTTCTAAATTCTCTTAATAATAAAAATATAATTTTGTCAGATGATGTCGCTGTGAAGAACGCTCTTTTATTATAATCCAGGTGACCCATCCGGTTGTTCGCTCACGATAAACTAAGACCTACGCGGCTCATACTCGAAAAAAGTGGGTTGACAGATAAAAGCATTCGTATCGTTTTTATTTAACTTGCTGTGACCCGAGGTTTCACCCGCGTAGTTCCCGTTTCCGTGGAAATACCAGGATAAAATATTGCCTTAATATCTATAGCCGTCTTCAATAAATGGACTATCGAACATCGAGTTTGTTTAACTAGAAAGAGTTTTTCACATCGGACCCTTATTCCCCGAGATTACCGCGTTAAATAACGGAACACACCTACATTTCTTAGAAAACAGTGAGTGATAATTTAATATGTACTTTATTGAATAGCAATAAAGTTCAAATTGACTTTACATTTTATTTAGAAAACGTTTATATGGGGAAAATAAAAGGACTGTTTTTAGGTTTTTCCTAGCAATTATTCGAATTTTTCTCACTTTTTAGGCCTTCCCTAGACCTCCACGAACATTTCAAGACCAAGATAAGATAAATTCGTTCAGCCGTTCTCGAATTTTAGCGAGACTAACGAACAGCAATTGATTTATGTATATGCAGATATATTTTTTTTCAAAATAAGAGAAACAAAAAGAACTAATTTTTTCACTACTTAGATTACTTTGACGACCTCCGTGGCGCAGCGCGTTCGCATTTTAAAGACGGAGGTCCTGGATTCGATTCCCGGCTCGAGTCTGGTCTGGTGGGAAGCTTCGGCCGTGGCTGGTTACCACCCTACCGACAAAGACGTGTCGCCAAGCGATTTAGCGTTCCGGCACGATGTCGTGTAGAAACCAATTAGGAGTATGAGTTTACCATACCCCTAACATGTTAGCCCGCTACCATCTTAGACCGCATCATCACTTACCATCAGGTGAGATGCAGTCAAGGGCTAACTTGTGGTGAATAAAAAAAAAAAAGATTATCAGCGAAAACATATAATATACTTGTGTATAGTAAACAAAGGTCAAAAGAGCAGACGAGATTTGAGGCGTTTTCGGCTAGACAGCTTTGATGTCGTCCTTCAAAGTTTTTCGACCGCAGCTTTATCGGTTACACGTATGGTTTACACGTTTTTGGCAAATCTGGCATTTTATTTGGAATATACGCCTACTTAGTTGGTACAAATGAACTTTAACTAATGCTTTTGTCAAGCGAGTTGTAGAATTGTTACCGGAGTATAATAAAATAAGAATGTTATATATGAACGTGGAAGGACAAAAGAGTAGAGGAAGACCAAAGAAGAGATGGATGAATTGTGTAAAAGATAAGATAAGGGCAAAAAAAGAAGAAAGAATAAATTCTATGTTCACTAAATTAACCAGCCCTCATTAGGATTGTACGGTGGATGTTTCAGTAGAATAGGTTCAATAGTTTTTTGCGTAGAGAGATATGGTAGTGGACTGTAAGGGTATTCCCACATTTCTAATTGGTTTATACACGACATTGCGCCGGAACACCGAATCGCTTGGCGACACGTCTTTGTCAGTAGCGTGGTAACTAGTCACAGCCGAAGACTCCCACCAGACCGGACTCGAGCCAGAAATCGAACCCAGGACCTTCAAGCATATAATGAGAAAGCGCACGCACTGCGCCACAGAGATCGTCAAAACATACTAAAAAACAAAAAAAATACATAATCTGGAATCGCAAGCGCCGCCTAGCGAGAGAGAAGATGAAATATAAAATTTGAAGAGAAAGGAAGAAGAAAACAATGAGTAGAAATACGGAGAGTAGACGTTAGCTCGTATATTCTTGGATATTAAACACTAGAAATAAACTATACTTTGAGGTAGTTCATGATTTACAATGAACATTTAATTAAAATTTGCAGGATGAATTATAAAAAAATTAATTGACACTTCTTCGCGGATTAAAGCAAATTAAGTTTAATATTAACAATTGTAAACACTATAGTGGATTGTAAATAAATCGACAATATTCTGAATAGGTAAAACAAAGTTGTGTAAAATAGGACCTTGGAAGTTTTTATACACTATCCACTAAAAATACACACCAAAGTTTTTATAACACCGAAGCGATAAAATAATCGAGTCGAACTACGCCTATTTTGATGGCCGTTATTATATCGGACCTATAATCTGAATAATCCGAAATAATCCGTAATTTTGTTCATGGAATTTGGATGCGTCTAGGAGAATGAAACGTGGACGCCGATACGTTCGCTTTTGACTCGAAATTATGTAAGCTGATTGGCGGCCTCTTTATGACCTTAAAATATGGGACGAGATGTTGCCCAGTGGAGCATTGCTAAATTAGCAACGAATAAATTCTATTAAACTGTGTACGTGGGCTTATTGACAAGGTTTAGCTCAAACACTGAACCAGTCTTGGTGTTGTATAAATTGATAGCTCGCATCCTTTTAGTATATATAATTAAGCCGTGATAGCCCAGTGGTTAGGGCATCCCCCTGCTTTGGGTTTGGGGGTGCGATCCCGGGCACGCACCTCTAACTACATTATGTAGGGTAGGCAGAACACGTCTTATTCTTCCGCTCACTTTTCTCATATCCTCTTTTACACAATCTATTCATCTCGTCTTTCGTCTTCCTCTACTCCTTTGCCCTTCCACGTTCATATATAACATTCTTTTGGTGACATCACTTTCTTCCATGAAAATTTGATTTTTTTTATCTACTACAACCCTTGACGGCAATCTCACCTGATGGTAGGTGATGATGCAAACTAAGATGGTAGCGGGCTAACCTGTTAGGGGTATGGTAAACCCATACTCCTTATTGGTTTCTACACGACATCGTGCCGAAACGCTAAATCGTCTGGCGACACGTCTTTGTCAGTAACACTAGTTACTAGCCACGGCCAAAGCCTCCCACCAGAGCAAACTCGAGCCGGGAAATTAATACGAACAAAAATAGTTAAGAGTTCATCACTATATATAAGTAGAGGAACTCCTAATTCATATTTCTTATTCAGATTACTTTAAATACGGTAAAGAGATTGTTGCATAATTAATAATCTAGTTGGAATCTCTAGAGATATTATGAATAGGCTTACGTCGCGACGGCCACGTAAGTCTGTGAAATGTAAATTAAATAACAAAGCCACGTAGTTTTGCAATAAGAAAATTCACTGTGAAAGTTCATATTTATAAACAGTTGCATTTTAATATGAAGCAGTGGTGTGGATAAATAATAAAAGAAAGTGAAATTTATTTTATTACGTTCTTACCTTAATTAAGTATAATTTTTTAAGTGCAGTAACAATATATTATGTGTTTTTTTTGGTATTACGTTTAGAAATGCTTAGGTAAAAGTGTAGAAAATATTTTTTTGTTTATTTCTGCCAACTGTTATCTTTATGTTTTTAATCTTCATGATTAAAAACATAAACTTCATAGGTATCTTCTAGAAATTTCTACAATCGACATTGTAATTTAGTTTGCGTATGACATAGCAAAAATATAAATAGATTTCTATTATATGTTCTCTTTCTGTAATTTGAGAAAAGCGATTTAGGGTAAAGTTAGAAAACTCGGTTTGAACTAAGAGGACTGTAAAAAAAAAAACTTCAAATTTGAGAGGGTTGATTGCCATAAAACTTTTCTATCTACTACTGTGATATCACGTGTGAAGTGAAACTCGACTCAAATAATTTGCAAAGCTTATGTTATACCTATTTCGGAAAGTATGTCATGTTTGTTAGCACAGCTTGGACTAAGAGAGATGTCAAATTTCTTTACGCTAAATTTTTGGCAATGAAAGCAGTTCGAACTACGAAATGTCACTGTCAAATTATGCGTTTTTTTCCAGGTTGAGAAATCACAAAAGCGCAAATTATGAAATGAAAAAATACAGCGTTGTCCAATCAAGCCGTTAATATTAAGCCAGTAAAACAATTATATTGATTCGATCGTATTACGAGACGCGCCCAAAATTAATAATAACTTTACAAATGATTACAACGCGCAGTGACAAGGCCGTTTAAAACGCGCCAATAAGTATAAACGTATAAATGAAAAAAACGTAAATATCGTGTCGAAAAGCGACCGTGAACTTATTACCCACTATGACTTCATTGCTTAACTCGGCAGTGCCGTAGATTTTTATTGACAAAGATTTTCTTTAAGTCTATCGCACATTGCACGCAGTTAATGGACCAACACGTTTTGAGTGATCCAGACAAACATGGCGTCATCGCCTAAATCGACGTAGCGAGTGGCGGCGCTGAATAGTCCTGGGTCTTTTTAGCCGACCCTAACTGCCAATAAGACTAGGTATTTAGTAACGTATATTACAAAAACATAACGATCTGATTCCTGTGTAACTTAAAAAGAATATTGTTACCAAATATAAAACTAAATCCGTTTAGATTTAACGAAGATATCTATCTACCTCTGTACTCTAAAAGCAATGATAGTAAATGTGATACAGTGATTTTCACCCGCGTTCCCAATAAATCATGTCGTATTATGATTATCTTCTATGAAACAAGTATTATAAAGTGAGTCTGGTGGGAGGCTTCGGCTGCGGCTAGGTACTACTCTACTGGCTATTACGCTACCGCCAATTTAGCGTTTTGATAGATATGATGCCGCGGAGAAACTAATTAAGAGGATGGGGTTACTGGCGGATTCTCCCTTGGTGCTGCAAATGTTTATGGGTATGTTATCACTAGAGATCAGATGACACATGTGCTCAATTGCCTAAAAAAACCGTTTTTTTTTTTTTCATGACTACGTCAAAATTGTTCCGGCTAGTAATTGCCCTTCCGAAATAAATGTCTTTAGCTTTTTTTATGTATTATATATGCTTTTTTTTTATACACATTACAAGTTAGCCCTTGACGGCCTATCTCACCTGGTGGTAAGTGATGATGCAGTCTAGGATGGAAACGGGCTAACCTGTTAGGCTTATGGTAAACCCACACTCCTAATTGGTTTCTACACGACATCTTGCCGGAACGCTTAGTCCCTTGGCGACACGTCTTTGTCGGTAGGGTGGTAACTAGCCACGGCCGAAGCCTCCCACCAGATCAGGAATCGAACTCCGACTCCAACTTTATAATGCGATAGCGCGCACTGCGCTAGGGGGGTCGTCAAGTAAATGCTTATAATGTATATAAATATAAATGTGCGATCAGGTTCATACTGGGTTGCGTTGAGTGAACCACTCACGGCTCTTGCTGCAGTGTGCGATCAACATAAAAAAATATTTGTTGCGAAAATATTGTTTGAACCAAATGGACAATCAACAACGAAAATTGTATACTCCCTGGAAATAGAACGCGACCAATCCTTGAAAGAAATGTGTACACATTTCTTGTTTACAGTTTACGTACGTTTCTCATCCACTATGAGTGTTAATGCACGCGATTATGGTCCGTGTCATCAAGTAACGAGAGCACAAAATCGCGTTAGTAACACGTAGCTGTAAAACATAATAGACTTGTAATTAGGATCTCAAGCACGTTGTCATTTGACTTGGAAAGCGGGACTGAGGAATGTATTTTTTTTTACTTCATTTTCGAGTGTTGCAATGTGCTAGTCTTTGTACGGTCATTATACTTGTACACTCAAATGAATATTGCTTAGAAGTATTACTGTTCATCTTAATAATCAGCCTACTAATGACCTTATATTAAAGTAGTGCTCATATAATCAAGAGGTCAGCAATCGCTATTTTCTTAATGCAATATTATTTTATATAGATTATATGTTTTTAAATTTCAATGGTTTTAATAGAAGCAGGCCTTACTTTGTGGAAGTCCATGATAAACAATTAACAGCAAGTATAATTTGCTATATTCCGCCGACAACCGGGAGATTTGTATAATATAACACCGCACAAAATCTTCCACTAGAACCTCTACGCACGTTTCGACCCGACACCGGATCATCCTCAGGAGATGTTGAATTCACAAGCGAGAAAAAAAAAATAAAAAAAAAAACAGCGAGAAAATTCAGTTTTCTGACTTTTCTCGCTTTCTGATCTAGTGGAAGATTTTGTGTGGTGTTATATTATACAAATCTCCTGGTTGTCGGCGGAATATAGGAAATTATACTTGCTGTTTATTGTTTTTTTTTGACAGAGCTAGGTATCAAAATGGACCTGTGCAAGCGGTATGTGATTGTGATGATAATAATAATCAATCATTAAAGTCGTCATGCGCATGAGCAGAGTGGAAGCCTAGCCTCGTGAAAGTATACAACGGGTTTCGGGCGTCCAGCAAAACCAGAGAGAGGGACACGTTGTGGTGGTTTTTAGTTCGGGTATACCCCTCTTCGGGGGTGGGAGTCCCGCATAACCCCGTCTGTCCAAAGGACGGAGGTAGCCATAAAGCTTTTCCACCACGACAAAAAAAAGGCTTTCATATGATAACAATTTGGGTGCAGTAATAAAGTATTAATAGAGTATTATTATCTTAATAATGCTTATTGCAAACGACTCATAAATGTGACGATGCGCTATTGTTTTTAAACTTTTATACTACTACTAGAAGCTTTATAACGTATGATATTCTTAACTAGTTTTGACGACCTCCGAGGCGCAGTGCGTGCGCTGTCGCATTGTAGAGTTGGAAGTCCTGGGTTCGATTCCCGGCACGAGTCTGGTGGGAGGTTTTTGCCGTGGCTAGTTACCACCCTACCGACAAAGATATAGCGATCCGGCACGATGTCGCGTAGAAACCAATTAGGAGTGCGGTAAAACTATGTTAGCCCGCTACCAACCTAGGCAGATAGCCGTCAAGGGCTAACTTGTAGTGTATAAAAAACTAGTGTCTCAATGCTGACTGTATATCCAGACAGTTCTAATTTCAAATACTTAACAACAACAGCAATCTGATTAAAATGTCGAACAAACATCTCAATAAAAACATAACCTGTTACGTTCACGTTATAGAAAACCGCTTACAATCCTCGCGTCATTCGACACACGATGGAAATGATTACATCAGAGCACGTGGCCATCCTACACCCACAGATAAAAAGGAATAGATAGATAGATTTATATATATCTATATATGTATTTATTTTATACATTTTTTATGTGTATCAAAAAGTGTAAATAACATTTTCTCCACGATACAGGTCACCTAGTGTAACCACTGGAAATAGTTTAAATTTAGACCGTTAGAAAATAAAGTTTTTGTTTGTTATTTTTTTATTATTTTTATAGAAAATAAACTTGAGTTAATACATTCACAGATAATGTAAATCAAATCAAAGATATCTTTATTCACGTAAACCTATTACAGGCATCTATGAATCGTTCATATATATCACATTTTTCATTCTTTCATTAGATAACTACACTCGCCAACTTAAAAGCTAAGAGGGTTCAAATCTCGCCCAGAGCTAAGAAGAAACCCAGAACAAACTTAGCCGAACAAATCATTTAACAGATAAATAATGCATCGAATTAAGCGTTAATCAGATTGAATTTAGTATCATCATCCCGATAGGGAAGAATAGGAAAAGGAAGGAAATCTGAAATTTGTATTAGATTGATTATTAACACCGGGCGTCAGACTCCGGCAATTACGCATTCAGATAAACCTTTTGTTTAATTCTTTTTTTATGTTACAATTTAGCCCTTGACGGCAATCTCACCAAATGGTGTATAAAAAAACTAAGGACCTTATCACTTTATAATACGGTGGTGCATACACGGAAACTGCTATTCGAGTTGAGTACAAACGTTACACTACATCCATGTATGTTAGACTTTCATGAATACATATTTGCTTGTGCTCCGTCTATTTTTCCATTAGTCCGCGTGTGTACCGTATGTAATTGCATGAGGCTATAAAAAGAAACCAAGAGTCGGACTCGTTCCGCTAGGTTCCCGTAACGACTACCCGTCTAGGCTTAACGGGAATGAGATGCGCTAAGACGATAGCGAAAGCTAGCTTTGATGGCGAGCGATCTGTTTTTATTATGACGTGAATAATTATTTAGTAACGCCGTAGTAATCAAATTTCTATCTCTCTGTTTATGTTATGGTATTTATGTACTTTTTTTTTAACGTTTAGTAAAATATTAATGATTTGAAAACGTTTGTTTTGTTTCTATAATACAAATAATGTTTGAATACAGATAAACTTTTGATATGCTATATAATTTAAATAGTTTCATTAGTATCAACATTATGGAGACATAATCAATCAATATAATATATAGATATAAACTGTGATAGTCCAGTGGTTAGGGCGTCCGCCTCCTTATTATAGGTTCACGTTTTTAAGCCATTAAAATATCACTTGCTTTAACGGTGAAGGAAAACATCCTGAGGAAACTTGCATACCTGAGAGTTCTCCATAATGTTATCAAAGGCGTGTGAAGTCAGCCGATCTGCACATGGCTAGCGTGGTCGTTCTCTGTAGTGAGCCGGCAGTGGGTTGATCATGATGATCATGATGAATCAATCACAATATCTCCCATAATTTCACACATAAAATGTGAAATGCGCTTCTCAGTATTCAATTATATGTTTTTAGCGTCAAGTAATATAACTCATCCCATTTCTGAAATAATTTTTAGCGTACCCTTAACAGGTTATCCCGCTAGCATCTTAGACTTCACCATCCGATGAGATTGCTGTCAAGGGCTAACTTGTAGTGTATAAAAAATTATAAACTACAGATAGATAATAAAAAATCTTTATTGCACATCATAATATTTGGATTACAAACAAATAAAAACAAAAATAAATAACTATGCTAATACTCAAAGGCGGTCTTATCGCTTGAAGCGATCTTCTCCAGACAAACCATTGAAAAGGAAAGGGGGATAGTGAATAATGAATAGAAGCAGGCGTTACTTTGCGGAAGTTTATGATAAACGTATAATTAGAAAATTAAAAAGTATAATTTTACTTTTCTCGCTTGTGAAATCAACATCTCCTGAGGATGATCCGGTGTTGGGTCGAAACGTGCATAGAGGTTCTAGTGGAAGATTTTGTGTGGTTTTATATTATACATATCTCCCGGTTGTCGGCGGAATACGAGTATAGCAAATTATACTTGCTGTTTATTGTTTAGGGGGATAGTGCATTAGTACAGTAGTTTTTCATATTACGTAAGTGTATATAGTTATAATTTTAGTCTCGTGCTCTCACAACGTTGTACTCGTCTAGTTGAAATATTCAGCAAATTGTAGAATTCGCGAAACGAGCTCGATCAACGACTCCGATCTCAGCTCAACGCGCGCGTGCGCAGACTTCCAAGTATTTCAAGTCCCTGTCCGACCCCCTTTTGTTATCAAAAAGTCGCCTAAGCCAAAGTACGGCCTCATAGGAGGTGCTGCAGACGTTTCCTTAGTTTTTCGAGCTTTTTAGCGGCTCAAAATTTCTTCTGGCAAACAAAACAGCCCGGTTACGCTGTGGCAACCAATAGGGTTAGCACAGCTAATAGATAACCCGAAAAGAAAAAATCCAAGCTATTTCAAGTACTTGTCTATGGATTAAATTGAATTAACGTTTTACATTTTTTTTATCATCAAAACAAATAACTTCGTTAGTTCCATCCAACTCAATCGGTAAGGGGCGTTGCGTTAAACATTCAGTTATTTTATTATATTCTACAGGCGTTTTATTTATCTTTAAACATAGCTAAAAGTTTTGAAAAAAAAACCTTATTCAAATTTACTATTATTATAACATACTAACATAGTAAGTAAGGATAAAATGTTACTAACACACTAACAATCTATGGTACGCTTCCATGTCCGATTTAAATGAGAAATAAAAAATAAAAAGTAACTATTTGTAGGTTATTAAACTTTTTAACATTGGGCATTCCCGAATAACATTTGTTTTATTCACGTCGCCAAAGTAATAAGCGACACGTTTCAAGTTTATATTCAAACGTATAAAGACGCAGGTAGTCGGCGACAATCTCACGGAATATTATGCAAATCGCATAGGCGGGCATTCGTAACAAAGCTATCTCGATCCGCACGAGATAACGGGTCGCAAGTGTCACAGAGGTCCCCTGAACCCGACGCTAAAGTCTTAACTGATGTGTTGATTTTGACGTAATATAAGCCTTTTGAAGCTGCGGAATATCTATTGATTCATTAAACTTATTTACACACAAAATTCAGTATTATCGTTATTATATTCAAAGTAGCTGAATCGTTATTTCTATCCTAAAGCTACATTTTTTTTTTTTTTTTTCGGACTGTCTATTAGCTGTACAAACCCTATTGGTTGCCACAGCGTAACCGGGCTGTTTGGCGAGCTTTGGAAAGAAGCTCTGCCAGAAGAAATTTTGAGCCCTAGGGCTCGAAGAAACTATGGGAACGACTGCCTAAGGGCGCCTCCTTTGAGGCCGAACCTCGGCTTAGGCGACGTTTGGGATAACGGGGGGGTCGGACGGTGAGTGGTCCGTACGTCTCCGAGGCCGTGGATGGAGCCCACGTCCGGATGACGTAAGATAGCGGGGACCTCGTCTTCGCCGGCGAAGACGGTGTGTAGCGTATGATTGTGTGGTAGGTGGTACGAGTGTGTTGTCAGTAGTCATCTGATCGTCAGGGTCATGAAGGATATGTTTAGGTCTCCTCTTTCGGAGAGGAGCGCTTAGGTCGGGGGAGTAAAAAGAAGCCGCAACTACGAGAGGGTTGGGGTGTCGGATTGATTTCTCGAAATAGATTTTCGAGAGTTTCTTAAAGTGCTGAGCGATAGTGTCAAGTTCTAGGTCTCTGTGCAGATCTACGTTACGCACATACCAGGGACAGCCGGTTGCCGTGCGCATGAAACGATTCTGAATCGTTTGAAAGGTTTTATACGTGGGACGAAGCGCTATAGCGGCGCTCGCGTAAGACATGATTGGGCGGATACAAGTTTTATATAATGTCACTTTGTGACGGAGAGGTAGCCTACTGCGTTTATTAATCATGAAGTAGAGTCTGTTAAGAACAAAACGGGCTTTCTGACTGACTCTACGTATGTGCGGCGAAAAGGACAGGCGACTATCAAAGGTTACACCTAGATATTTGACAGTGCGTTCCCATGGAATCACACGATTAAATAATATAAGGTCCTTTTTGTATCTGGGGTCAGGGCGGTTTAGTCCGGTAAAAAGAAGCGCTTTGCTCTTTTCCGGGTTAGCTTCTATCCTCCATTGGCGGAACCAAGCGCCTAAGCGCTTGATCGCTTTCTGAAGGCGGGCTACTATGTACGGTAGCGAACGACTGGTCGTGTAAAGAGCAGTGTCGTCCGCGTACTGGGCTAGCTCTACATAAGGGCTCTTGGGTATATCGCTCGTGTACAGCGTATAGAGGTAGGGCGCTAGAACTGAACCCTGGGGTACGCCGGCCTTTAGGGGTCTCCTAGACGACAGAGTGCCGTCTATTCGAAACCTAAAGGTGCGATCGGTTAAATAGTCTTTTAATAGGTATAAAAGCCTATCCGGGATACCCTGGGTTTGTAATTTATAAATGAGACCGGCGTGCCAGACTTTGTCGAAAGCCTTGGCTACGTCGAAGAATACGGCTCCTGTGAGGCGACCACGTTTCCAATCGTAAAGCTCTCGCGCCACGTGCTCCGTTAGGCGGTGCACTTGGTGGACGCTAGAATGTTTGGATCGAAAGCCAAATTGCTCGTCATTGATAAGCTTTTTAGCTTCGATGACGACTTTAAGTCGGGCGAGTATTATCCTCTCGTACACCTTTGCTAAGGAGTTGAGAAGACTTATAGGGCGGTAACTAGAGGGGAGGTTAGCGGGCTTACCAGGTTTTTTAATACCTATTACTATAGCCTCTTTCCACTCTGTGGGGAAAGAGCATCCTGCCAGCAGGGCGTTATATATCATTACCAGTAGGTACAGTAGCTGGGGAGGGATGCATTTAAGTGCCCTGTTTGTGATCACATCGGGACCGGGAGCTTTCTTAGAGTGCAGCCTATTGATAATCGACTGAACCTCTTCGCAAGTCGTGGGAGCTATGGGCTCGCTGTCTGGAGACAGTGGGCCTAGTGAGTCTATTTTATTGGTGACGATACCTACAAAGTTGGGATTTATAGAACTATCGCTCGGGGTGCACTGTGCTTCAAACGAGTCAGCGAGGCATTCGGCCTTATCCAGATCTTCGAAAGCGGGTGGAAGATTGGGTCGTAAGAGAGGGGGTGTGGCTGCAACGTGGTCAGCTTTGAGAGCTCTCGCTAGGCCATGGTACGCTGTATGGGATGGCGTGAGCTCTCCTAGCTTTCTGTCCCAGTAGTGGGCCCTCAGAGAGTCAAGGCGAGCCCTGAGCTCTCTTTGGATTTGCCAGAGTTTTCTCCGGTTGTCGTCTGTTGGACAGTCGGCATGTGCCCTAGCTTGGCTGTTCTTACGCGTCAGTATTTGTCGAACGTTGGCCGGCAATTCCCTACGACCGAAGTCGTTAGAAATTGTGCGGGAACAGTCGTTGACTGACTGACGAACGTGCCTGGTAAAGTGAGACGCTGCACGTTTAGCGTCCTCTACGGAGTCTATGGTGTCGGGGATTTCATTAAG
This sequence comes from Lasiommata megera, assembly GCA_928268935.1. NCBI lineage: Eukaryota > Metazoa > Arthropoda > Insecta > Lepidoptera > Nymphalidae > Lasiommata > Lasiommata megera. Next base: position 16,299,177 of record OV743308.1, on the reverse strand, counting down.
GTGCACAGAGTCTAGTGTTTTAAGTCGGTCGGTTAAGTTTTTCCAATCTACTATTACTTTGGTCGGAGGGGGGGTGTCTACCGGGGGTCCTAGCTGGAGTAGGACGGGACGGTGGTCAGAGCTAAGCTCGTGTAGTACTTCTAAAGAAAACACATGAAGTGTGATATTCTTAAAAATAGCTATGTCCAGTATGTCGGGTCTGTCCAATGAGTTTTCATTGTACGGGTAACGCGTCGGTTCGTTGGGGGCTAAGATAGCAAAATCTATGTCATTACTTTGATACAATCGATTAAGTTGTCGACCATGTCCGTTAGTAACTCGGGAATTCCAGCACTCATGTTTGGCGTTGAAATCTCCGGCCAAGATGACGGAGTTGCCAAGAGCGAGCAGCGCACGAAAGTCGCTCTCTATGAAGTCTCTAATGGGAGAGAGGTATACTGATGCTAGGATGACCGACGGATGGCCGGTCATGCTAACTTGACAAATGGATGCTTCCATGTTATTTAAGTCGGGAGGGTCGAGAGGTATACAGTGAAGAGACCTCCTGAAATAAATTAATGTGCCTCCCTTTGGGGCGTGTTCTCTATCATTACGTATTACATTGTAGTTCGCAATTTTAGGCGTATCGTTACTAGGTTTAAGGAAGGTCTCTTGCACTAGAAAGATATCTAATTGGTGTGCACAGGCAAATTCTCGTATTTCGTCGATCTGTCGGATAAGGCCGTTTGCGTTGAAAAACGCGATTCTGAGGGATCGGGGTTTGTTTCTACATGTAATTGGTGTACTACCCATTATGGTTTAGTTTGCGGATCGCCAATATCAGATCGGCGTGCTCGGAGCATGCAGTAAGTCTGCAGTAGTTGGGGTCGTTGAGCTTCTTCATGCAGAGAGTGAACTCAACTTCACCAAACGTGTCAATGACACTGATAATTGAGTTCAGTGACTTATTGCCTGACGCAGGGGTCGAACTGGTGGGCGCTAAAGCTACAGATAGGTTTGTATAACATTGGATGTGTTTGTATAAGAGATCGTAAAATAGTTTGTTTCTAGCAAAATTTCATTACTTTACACTTAAATTTAAGCAAGGTATTTTTTGTGTCAATGCCATGACAGCCTCACCATGGTACTTAATTAAAATAAAGTGATAATCCTAAATGTTTTTTTTTAATGTAATACTATAATCATTTTGATTTTGTCTATAGGCACATGTTTGATTTATCCGAAATTTCGTATTATAGTTCGGATAAATCAAACATGTGCCTATAGATAAAATCAAAATCCATCAATCAAAATACTGATACAAGTGAGATTTTCGTTTGTTAGACAATCTTTTTTTTTTTATCAGCCTAGAACCGAGTAGAGATTTGATGCACCTGCCATAATTCTAATATAGATTAGCATCTGGTCCTACCAAGTACTAATCTGCACTTTGCACTTGGTGGGAGTGCAGTCTAAGAATATATATATTATTCCACCACGCTGGCCATGTGTGGATTGGCAGACTTCACACGCCTTTGAGAACATTATGGAGAACTCTCAGGCGTGCAGGTTTCCTCACGATGTTTTCCTTCACCCTTGAAGCGAGTAATATTTTAATTGTTTAAAAACGCACATAATTAAAAGTTAAGAGGTTCGAACCCCCGACCTCTGATTAGATGACGGACGCTCTAACCACTGGGTTATCACAGCAGGTAGTTATACCCGCAGTTAAAAAGACATTGTACGCCCGGCAGCTATATTTCACTGACTAGGTACTTAACACCGTTCTAACAATGTCAACAGGTACGTCCAACACTACCTTATCGACACTTTCTCTGACACCACTACCCATTGTTACATTACCAGCATCTGAGATATAAACAAAGTACGATGAATGGGAGGAACTGTACGATCATTAGATAATGCCAATGCCGAATCCAATGCCACATATTGTTCGAGTCGGAAGGAAGCGTATAACGCTTTGTTAGCCCCGGTTAAAAGGTGCTAGTGACGAGACTCTGTCTTCGACGCACCAAGGGATTCTGTATTACATAACGTTTAATAATTATGCATATTATAGTGGCATTTACTTTAGCGATAAGGCCGCCTATTGTACCTTCTATTCTTTGTGTTTTTTTTTTCTTTACTGTCTTGTATTTTAATCTGTTTGTGTGGTGTACAATAAAGTGTATTTTCATTTCATTTTTCATTTCATTTACTTTGGTTTCCGTCTCTCGATACCGTTAAGACTATTAGATATGGAATCACATGTATAAATTGACAATATTAAAACTATAAATATATATATTCATGTTAAAACACATTTTCCATTATTTAGATTCATGAAGCGATGATGATAACTTAAATTATAATAAAATAATTAATTGAATCCAATGAAAATTAAGATTATCTATCTTATACTTTATATGTACTTCCGCGATTAAGAACGATGCACGAAAACATCGTGAGGAAACCTGCATGCCTGAGAGTTCTCCATAATGTTTTCAAAGGCGCGTGAAGTCTGCCAATCCGCACATGCCCAGCATAGTGGACCATGGCCAAACCCTTCGAGATGAGATGAGACCCTTGCTCTGTAGTGAGATAATGACGATAATAATTATAATATAAAAGATTATAGGATAACAGTCGAGAATTTCATGTTTTTTTTAATGTACAACTCAGAGAGAAATCTCAGAGATAGTGCACTATATCCTGAAGTGATAAATAGTCTATCTTCATTACGTGAATAGAGAGATGAGCGAGGTGACGCCAACATGGCTATTAGAGATACAAAATACAATAAAACGCCTCGCATTCACGATTGCATTGTTTCGCTGTTAATAATGTTACGTATCAACTTAATCTCATGTAGAAAGTTTGACAATTGTTACTTATTTTGATGGGAGAGTAATTACTAGTTCTGTTCAAACAGAGGTTTTATACATTATGCTAATAAAGATTTATTACGTCTTGATAATAAGTCCCATTAGTTATTGTTGTCAACTTCTTTATGAACCGAAGAATGAGATACGATTGTCACATCCCTGCAAAAGTTTATATTCATTGGCTATTGAAGTATCTAGTGTGAGATACGTTTTTGGTTCAGTAGCCTTAGTATGAGATCTGCTTTGCGTAGTGGTTTTTTTTTTCGGACTGTCTATTAGCTGTACTCACCCTATTGGTTGCCACAGCGTAAAGAAGCTCAGCCAGAAGAAATTTTGAGCCCTAGGGCTCGAATAAACTAAGGGAACGTCTGCCTAAGGGCGCCTTCTTTCAGGCCGAACCTCGGCTTAGGCGACGTTTGGGATAACGGGGTGGTCGGACGGTGAGTGGTCCGTACGTCTCCGAGGCCTTGGATGGAGCCCACGTCCGGATGACGTATGATAGCGGGGATCTAGTCTTCGCCGGCGAAGACTTTGTGTAGCGTATGACTGTGTGGTAGGTGGTACGAGTATGTTGTCAGTAGTCATCTGATCGTCAGGATCATGAAGGATATGTTTAGGTCTCCTCTTTCGGAGAGGAGCGCTTAGGTCGGGGGATTAAAAAGAAGCCGCAACTACGAGAGGGTTGGGGTGTCGGATTGAATTCGTGAAGATGATACTTTCGAGTATAGAAACATTATAACAATGACGTAAAATGGACTTTATTCTATCGATTTAGAGTCGCAATGTTCGTACAAATAATTTTTATTTTTTCAATTGTATGCTGGCTCCAGAGCACATTTCCAATGATTTCATTTTCTTTGCAGATGGTTTGATTTACCAAATTAAACTAGTACTTAGAATTCAATTCTTCTACTAACGGATTTAGAGTTAAAAGTTGCAGTCAAATATCCTTTAATAAATAATTTATTACTACAAGTCAATACGTGTACATATAGTAATAAAAGGTTTTGTATGCCTAATTATCAGTGAATATTAGGAATTCCGTGACAAAAATGCTATTTTGTTTTTAATATGCGATTGTTCCCTCGTTAATTAACCTGATGTAGATGGCTAGTAAATTCTTAGTTTGACGATTTGCGTTTGCAAAAGTTTAAAATTCCTCTAAAGTTTTTTTTTCTGTTTCAGCTTAGGTCCTTTCGAAACGGTGACGGGTGGAGAAATGGTGTCACGGCGGCGTATACTATCGCGGTCTCGCGATGACCTCACTCAGGCTATATCCACGCAGTTGGAGGAAGAAGAAGACGTGTGGTACCAGAAGGACAAACTCTACAAGGTAAGTCATTTCATAAAACAATGAAAAGGAAAAGTTATTTTTACGGTGCTTCTGTAGTCCATTTTATTTCATTCTCGCTTACTCTTGAATATTGCGTAATATATTTTTGGCACCAACGTTTTTTTTACTTTTCAGATTAGTTGTTATCAGTATCTCTGTCAAATATTTCATGTTATGTTTAACTTCATTTGAGTTCATTTTGGATGATCAATGTTTTAGTTTATTATAATGCTAAGATAGTTTTTGCCTATGTTGTGGTGGTGCTATATAAATATATATAAAAGCAAAAAGATATATGTCGGCGCGAAGGAGTTATTAAGTTCATTCAGCGGCGCCAAGAACAACAAGAACTCAATAATTACCCACATTTTAACTCTTGATGATTTTGTTAACACAATTTCGACGGTAGCAATCAATTTTGTACAAGCATACGCTTTGCTATAAATACGGGCGGTCGATGTATTCGTGGCATTCTCGACTGTTCGGACCTCTAGATATTGTCGTAATAAAAGTGTAATCCCGCAAGTTGTGGTTTTGATTACTATGAGCGATAAACAAAAGCGCGACGTCATTAATGCTGACGCCACCCTTACAAAAAAACAACTCTGACGTCCTTGACTCGACAGATATAATATACTTAAATAGATAAAAATAAATAAACCTACATACAGATAACCAATTAAATCGCCATTTTAATTGTTAGCAACTCGCCATTCAAATACTCCAAAACCAAATCAATTTCATTGCCAAAATAGTGACAAAACAATGAAAAAAAGTGCAACAGATACACTCGACAGCTAATCGGTTTCTTACTTTCTACACATCAATCACGAGGTCAACGAGCCGATATTAGTAACGTTCCGGCTGAGTTCACATCGATATTGTAATAACTTTGGGTAGGTAGTACAAATGACAGCCTCAGCAGAAATAACTTTGCCTTTAATACATAAATCCAAATCAAATCAAAAATAGCTTTCACAAACCTATTACAGGTATCTATGAATCGTTCATTTCATTATTTCTATTCGTGAAGTGATGGTGATAACTACGCTTGACAACTTAAAATTAAAGTTAACATCAAATTGCGCCCAGATCTAAGAAGAACCACACAACAAACTTAGCCTTAGCTTTTTTTTGTTATCCCCATCACACATTATAAATAATAAATTATAGTACCTATGGAGATAGAGCATAGGTACGAAAGTAGAACATTTTAAAGAAAGGAAACAGTTCAAAAACATCCCGGTTAAAAAAAACAGCATTTGACATATTATAATCATCATCATGATCAACCCTTTGCCGGCACACTACAGAGCACGGGTCTCCTTTCAATATAAGGGTTTCGCCATAGTCCACCACGCTGGCCATGCGCGGATTGGCAGACTTCACACGGCTTTGAGAACATTGTGGAGAACAAACTTGTAGGTTTCCTCACGATTCACCATTGGAGCAAGTAATATTTCAATTGCTTAAAAACGCACACAGCTCCGAAAAGTTAGAGGTACTCACCTCAGGAATCGAACCCCTGACCTATGATTTGAAGGCGCACATACTAACCACTAGGCTGTCATAGCTTTATTTGACATATGTATTTTAAAAATATTATAAATATTACAGAAAAAGTAAAGTGAACACAAAATTGATAAGATAAACTTGTATAAATGTGATATCGATTAGTGATTTAAATTTTGCTGGTCTCTTAGCGACATTTTAAAACATAGCTGCCAATTTGATATACAAACTTTATTCCGCCATTTTCGTCTCTGTTTATGTCTCTGGAAAACTAGTGACGTTACCATCATGAATAACGCTTTTTTCGTTAGCATAAAGACGATGAAACCTATTACTTAAGCTTGTATAAATAACTCGTTAGGATGCAAATTAGGATTTTGTAGTATTTTGAACGTGGAATGTGTTAACTCGTTAAGCTGTGAGTGTTTATTGCGAAATAACCTTTGCGAAATATGTACGGCCTTACCAATTGCATGGTTAATTTAATAAACATCGGTGTCCCATAGTCACAGTACATAAAACGTTTTCATTTCCTTTGTCTATGGTTGCGTTTTTGTTACAGTTTCCGACTCCCAGTTATTAAGGACGTGGGAATGCTTCGTGCCTTACAATGCAGTTTTAACCGCATTTAATATCCATTAACAATGATCTGTTTGTCGTTCCATAAAAGCACTTTTTTTATACAGTACAAGTTAGCCCTTGACGGCAATCTCACCTAATGGTAAGTCATGATGCAGCCTAAGATGGTAGCGGACTTATCTGTTAGGAGGGTGTGATAGACCCATACTCCTAATTGGTTTCTAAGCGACATCTTGCCGGAACTCTAAAACTAGTAGGGTTGTAACGAAGCTTCCCACCAGACCAAACTCAAACCGAGAATCGAACCCAGGACCTCCAACTTTATAATGCGCACAATGGAGGTGTTTTTTAACCCAGATTTTCTAAAACCCAACATCGCAAATTGATAAGTTTATCATATTTGTTAAAGTCACCATAATAACAAATTGGCTGTAACAAATTCACAATGGACATCATATAAACTACTATTGTGGTGTTTAGGTCGACTTGACTTTTTAACTGATGAATTTTTACTACACTTTTATCACTGTTCTTATAGTAACTTTGTTTCGAATATCTAGTTAATTTGTCTTTAGTAAATATACGTACCAAATTGTACGAGATTAGAGATCCAAAGGATAGAACGAATTTAAAACACCATTTTATATAATATCTAATAGATATCAAAATAAATAAGAAGGAATTCAGCAAAAGTTGTCCGAACTCAGAAAAGTCTATAACTTAGATCTATGTATAAAGCTTGCTTAGTCTAACTTTTGATTTGAGAATCAGTTAAAACGAGACAAATCTTCGCGTCTGACATAAATATGTCTTGTTTTAACACTATCTTTGCCTTGGCTTCAGTCCCGTTATGATGATAAACGTCCAGCTTTTGCGACTTCAAGTACGACGTACGCAATTCCGTCGTCAAGTACGACGGAATTGCGAATCAGGTACCTTTGAGATAGAGACTTTTGATATCTTGGAGATGTCTATCAATAAGTTCAAAGTTTTTTATAAAACGAAAGCTTGTAGAAAGATCATATTACGATATTAAGGATTATATAAACGATAAAAAAGCTTGGGTGTGAATTGCTCTATCTCCATAGGTACTATAGTTTATTATTAATTTTATTCATTATGTGAGATGGTGATAACGAAAAAGAAGAAAAACTCCGGCTAAGTTTGTTGTGGGCTTCTTCTTAGACCGGGGCGCGTTTGGAACCCTCATAGCTTTAGTTTTAAGTTTACGAATATAGCTATCACCATGAAATAACTACTGTGTAAATTATTGACGCGTCAAAAGTGCCTTTTTAAGGACTATTTGAATAAAGATTATTTTGAATTTGAATTTGAATTTGAAATTAGTCAAATGTTAATCAAGTTAATACTTATATGAAGGAAACAAACGAGATATCCGGAAATATTTACTAACTGGAATCCTAAGTAAAAGTTTATCAGGAACTGAGCTGGCTAATTTCGTGACCAACTGTCAGTCTTGACAAGAGGGTCAACTCTGACCCATTGATCAAGATCGTGACCGATCTGAAACAATGGTGTATTACAGCACTGCAAATCGCCCGGAAAGCATGGGGCTTAACTATTTGACCTTACTTAACATACAATGTCAAGTTTCATAAAACTATTTCCTTGGTTTCAGTAAAATCTTGTGCTATTTGTTATCGTCGAAAACTGTTTTACTAACTACCATCTATTAGATTGATTCATTTTCTTATTGTCTGCAGTTGGGCATTCCATAACGTTACTTGCAATTTGTAGGGTTTACTCATATATTTATGGAGAACTCCCTAATGTTCTCAAAGGCGTGAGAAGTCTGCCAATCCGCACATGGCCAGCGTGGTGGACTATGGCCAAAACTCTTCTCATATTGAGAGGAGACCTGTGCTCTGTAGTGAGCCGGTAATAGGTTGATCATGATGATGATGATGGCTCATATAATTCTTAGTTCAACGCATGTGTGACAGCTGGTGCTATAGATTTTCTAAGGTGTTCGGTATTTGTGTATTAAAAAAAAAATGACATTTTATTTTGCTTCAAGACACCGTGCTATCCTCCTTCTTATGTCCTTTTTTTTAAATAAATAGTTTGAATAACAGTAGTATAATGACCTATGATTCTAATCAACAAATCAATTAAAATTAAAACTTAAATCAAAGTTATTTAATCTGTGGAATTTTATTGTGCTGTATATATTTGAGAAAAAAAACTTTGTTTTTTTTTTTTTTTTTGGAAAAAAACCATTGGAACCGGTCAGTTTACTTCCTAACGATCATTTAAAGTACATTCACCATGGTTGAGTATTTCGCATTCCATTTTTTCTAAATTAAATTGAATTAACAATTTATCATGATGATAAATTTACTAATCATTGAATGATCAGTAAATTTATTATGAAGGTTAACGGTTTCTGACAATCCTTCGGCGTACTATATTCTTAAGGGTCGAGTGGCCCGATGTCCAAATACATTTCTTTTCAATGCGTCGCGAACGTTGAATGTTGTAAATAATCCTGACTAATATTATAAATGCGAAACTGTTGAACTGTATTCAAGCTTTATAATCATTCAAAGCTTTCACAAATGGAAAGCTGCATTATCAGGGAATAACTTAGGTTATGCTTCCGACATACATACAAAACGGAATAAAATTCTCTATAATATAGATTATTAGTTGTGATTGTGAGTTTTACTGTAATGCAATATCTTTTGCGTTTGCCACACTAGCCAGTGTCCATACCATATCCATTTGACTTATTTCGACAAAGTTCCAAGTAGTCGCCGCGAGCGTAAATTATACAACCATGTCCTTATTATACGATTGGCACTCGCCACTGTTTTCGTGTGTCGCAAGTATATTGCTCAATACCTGTCTGGCAGCTGGTAATTCGACGAGTGTACTCATTTTGTGGTACATTTTGTCTAATTCACATGTTGGCGGTACGGTTTGTTCATACGCTTGTACCAGGACTGTTAATGTCAAATTAATGATACATTTTCTATTACACACTTTTGTGTCATTTCTATACTTCGTGTGAACACAGAACAAGAGTGGCTACATTGAAATTTCCATTTAATACTTTTTTTACAGCTACATAAAATAAAAATCATCATGATCAACCCATTGCCGGCTCACTACAGAGCACGGGTCTTCTCCCAATATGAAAGGGCTTGGCCATCCACCACGCTGGCCATATGCGGAATGGCTGACTTCACACGCCTTTGAGAATATTATAAACTCTCACGCTTGCAGGTTTCTTTACGATGTTTTCCTTTACCGTTGAAGCAAGTGACACTTTAATTGCTTAAAAACGCACATAACTCCGAAAAGTTAGTGGTGCGTGTCCCGATTCGAACCCCCGACCTCTGATTAGGAGGCGGACGCCGTAACCACTAGGCTATCACAGCTTCCTTAAAAAAATAAAATAAGTAAACAACTGAACCTACATTATAAATACCAATGGAAATCGAAATTATCATAGAGTAACATAGCCCATACTATATCCCCGTATTGTCTAAATATGTACTTGCCCCATTTCTTCTAAATATTCTTCCACCTCCAATACAAAATGACTACATAACCTCTTCTTAATAAATAAAATTAAAAAGCAATTTTAGCTACTAAATATTAACAATGTAAATACTGTACTGTTTACCGATAAATTCTTCGAACTGGCAACCTAACTGTGTTCGTATGTGTCAATAAAAACCAAATCAGACGCTAGAGATTCCAAATTCGCATTGCTACCGCCATTTCTCATCTCCGCCGGAGTTTGTGATGGCTTCAGATAGTTTAATTGTACAGAAATCACGACTTCTCGGGCCGAGAGAAATTCGACTTACTCGCTCGCAAAATAAAGACGAAATTACTAAATCTATATCAGAGCACGGCCTGCGATATCAACGACCTCCGATGCGTGATGCGTGTCGAAAGTGAAACTTAGATTTACGTACATTTGTTAAATCTCTGGCTATGACGTTTTACTTGTTAGTAAAAGCAATCAACTTGCCGCTACTATTTTTTGCATTCTGTTTTATGAACACAACTAAAATGAGTAGGTGTTATATTTAATACAGTCTTATATAGTATTTGATATGCCAATGCTTAACTATAACAGCCTTATATTTTAGCTTAAGCAGGAGTAGCATGCTCAGCTACTAAATTTAGTTAGTTAATTGCCATATATATGACATTTTGATTATATCAGTGGTGGTGGTTTTGTGTGTCTGCTATTTTTATTTTTTAACTTTATTTTATTTTTACATTTATTTGTTATTCGCCTGTTATGTAGTAAGATTTTTCTCAGAATAGTTTGTCTAAAATAAATAATAATAGTAAAACTTCTTTACAATTTACATTTACAATATGTTACACTATAAAATACGAAACATAAAAATTAAAAATAAAAGATAAAGATTATTATTACGTATTTTTTATAAAATGGATGGTCCTGTGTACAATTTCCGGCTTAAGTCTGTTCAGGTGGGATTCTTCGGCCACGGCGACCACCACGTATTGGCAGATATACCGCCAAGCAATTAAGCCAGTATCGTGCCGCGTAGAATCGGATCAGGATAGCGTATTCTTTGATTCGAACTATTATCCGAATTACAAATGAACGCATCTTAGCGATGATAGCCAAGTGGTTAGGGCGTCAGCCTCCTAATCAGAGGTCGGTGGTTCGAATCCGGGCACGCACCTCTAACTTTTCGGAGTTATGTGCATTTAAAAAAAAAATTAAAATATCACTTGCTTCAACGGTGAAGGAAAACATCGTGAGGAAACCTGCACGCCTGAGAGTTCTCCATAATGTTCTCAAAGGCGTGTGAAGTCTGCCAATCCACACATGGCCAGCGTGGTGGACTATGGCCAAACCCTTCTCATATTGAGAGGAGACCCGTGCTCTGTAGTGAGCCGGTAATGGGTTGATCATGATGATGATGATGGCATCTAAGTATCGGGTTCATCCTATTGTATTCCGACTTTTGCATTTCGTTGAAACGTAAGTCTTAAGTACGTAATACGTGCCTGTTTATGTAAGAGAATTAAGTGATTCTATGTGTAAATGTAAGGATAGTCTATAATTAAGCTATAAATGGTGGCGGAGTGTCTTCAGTGATTTATTCCTGATTGATTGTTATATTTTGACGACCTCCGTGGCGTAGTGCGTGCGCGGTCGCATTATAAAGTTGGAGGTCCTGGGTTCGATTTCCGGCTCGAGTCTGGTCTGGTGGGAAGCTTCGGCCGTGGCTAGTTACCACACAACTAACAAAGACGTGTTGCCAAGCGATGAAGCGTTCCGGCACGATGTTGCGTAGAAACCAATTAGGAGCGGGTTTACCATACTCTAACAGTGTAGCCCGCTACAACCCTAGACAGCATAATCACTTACCACCAAGTGAGATAGCCATCAAGGGCTAACTTGTAGTGTATAAAAAAAATGCAAATCAATATATTATCTTTACTACAGGTAATTATTCAAAAAATATCTCATTACTTTATAATTTTCCTAATAATTATACTTTGTTATAATGTAATGGAGGTGCAATAGGTCAATGTTTGACATTTCTTATTTTAGAGAAATGCCGCAAGCAATCGACAATGATTGCGTCGAATAACAAGCAGTTGTTATGTTATGGTCATTAATAAATCATCATTTTTAATGACTTGCACTGAGGGTAATTTGAAAATAAACTTCTTTTGGTTGCTTAAGAATTAAATGTTGTTACGAATCATATATCAATTATTAATGGCTTATTCTTATAAATATTGTTGGCGCCTTTTATAATGCAATGTCTTCGAATTGAAACATTATTAAATATGAATGAAACATTTAATTTTTGACGACCTCCATGGCGCAGTGCGTGCGCTGTCGCATTATAAAGTTGGAGAAACCTGGGTTCGATTCCCGGCTCGAGTCTGATCTGGTGGTAAGGTTCGGCCGTGGCTAGTTACCACCCTACCAACAAAGACGTGTAGCCAAGCGATTTAGCGTTCCGGCACAACGTCTCGTAGAAACCAGTAGGTAGTAGAGGTCTCGTGGGAGTGTGGGCTTACCTTACCCCTTTTTTTTGGCGTGGTGGAAAAGTTTTATGGCTATCTCCGTACCCTTGGGCGGGAAGGAGGTTATGTTGGACTCCCACCCTCGAAGGGGGTATACCCGAACTAAAAACCACCACGGTACGCCCCTCTCGCAGGTTTTACTGGACACCCGGGGGACCAGTTGTATACTTTCCGGGCGAGCTTATGATTGCATTGTTAACGGATTTAATACACGTAATTAATTTGTTTATTGCAGATAATATATGGCACGTAAAAAGATATAAGCTGTTATATAAGCTGTGATAGTCTAGTGGTTAGGGCGTCCGCCTCCTAATCAGAGGTCGGGGAATCCCACCAGACCAGACTCGAGTCGGGAATAGAACCCAGGACCTCCAACTTTATAATGCGACAGCGCACGCGATGCGCCACGCAGGTCGAATTCAAAACGGGCTGCCGAATCGCTCGTCCTCAAAATATAATATTTCAAACAACACCCCAAAGCGAATCGTGCAGACAAAGTGTTTAAAATCATCCATCCACGTACTGATGGCCTTAATAATGTGGGAACTAGGGGCCTTCGTATGTCCTTGCACGAATTACTGCGGACCTTCCCACATCCGGGCAAAAACACTTTTGATGGTCCTTGCACTGAGGTAATAACTTAAATGTATAATGATTATAGTCCTACGTCCGTAAGCAAAAGCGTTTATGAATTTTAAAATACATTTTTGCATTTTTTTTTTGTATCGTTTTTCACCGGACTTTGCTACGCTAGTAACTAGTAACTAGCCGCCTAAACATATGATATGCATTATGTATTACACTCCCCCCGTGGAGGGTCTGCCTCGGCGGACGCCGCTGGCTGGGTTGCGATCGAGTGCACAAGTGTTCCTGTGACCCAGCCACCAGGCGACGCGAAGGAGCATCGCTGGGTTTTAGTGGGTATTCTGGTCGCCAGTCTGGCCGCCGGGGAGTCCCACATACCCCGTCGGAAGCGGCGCAGTCTTGCCTGCGTGTTTTAATTCACGTTATGCTCAATTCGTGAATCTAATAAATGCTAATAAGAAACCATGTTAGTTTCTAAATGGTACATTACATCAGACAAAACGTAGATCGTGCTTTTAAAACCTCCAAATTAGTTCAGATACTTAGGCCGAGATTTATATAGCATACTTTGACTTTGCTTAGACTTCTTAGTGTTAAGACGGGTCAGATTCACATGAGATGATGTTTTCTCGTTTTAACTAAGTTGGGCGAGCTAAGACAAAGTACGTAAGATCTCTGCCTTAGTTACTTAGCTTACAATTTTGTATTCGTACTGGCTTTTATCTCCTTTTGCTTTTTCTTTATAGAGTTGTTATCACTGGGTTATGGTCTAATAATCAAGATTTGAAGCGGTGATAGCCTAGTGGTTAGGGCGTCAGCCTCCTAATCAGAGGTCAGCGGTTCGAATCCGGGCACGCACCTCTAACTTTTCGGAGTTATGTGCGTTTTTAAACAATTAAAATATCACTTGCTTCAACGGTGAAGGAAAACATCGTGAGGAAACCTGCACGACTGAGAGTTCTCCATAATGTTCTCAAAGGCGTGTGAAGTCTGCCAATCCGCACATGGCCAGCGTGGTGGACTATGGCCAAACCCTTCTCATATTGAGAGGAGACCCGTGCTCTGTAGTGAGCCGGTAATGGGTTGTTCATGATGATGATGATGAATCAAGATTTCAAAGAATTCATCTAAAATAATTATAATTTTTCATGTCCTTTCCGTTATTTTAATAACCTATTTAAGAATTTAACGTAACGCATTTACATTTTATTATTACTTATGTGACCTTCAAGCCAATTTACCTGCTGTTCATCTGCGACAGTTGTTTCACCTTTTAGTTTTTTTTACTTTTCTGCATTCGTTGAGTACGTTAAAAAAATAGCTTTGGTATTTTTCTTTTACATTATAAAAATATCAGAGCAACTTTTAGCAGCTTCACTATTTTAAATTGAAATTCGTCGTACCTTATTTTATTGTTTTACCGTTATTTATTTATTGGATTCCAAAATTATTATTGTAGATTCCCATCTTCTGTGTTCCCTAATGGTTATAATATGGGGATCTTCAAAGGGCGGATAAACAAATTACTGAAAAGCCAGCAACGCATTGGCGGTTCCTCTGGTGCTGCAAATGTTCATGGGCGGCGGTAATCACTTACCATCAGGTGACCCGCCTGCTCGTTTGCTCGCTATATATATAAAAAAAAAGTGCAAAGTTAACACAGTTTTATATTCTACAATCCAACTGCGTTGAAGCTATCCGGAACTGTATCATCAAATGCACAAGTAGCTAGTCAAACTTAACAGTAGGTACTTAGTTGAATTACTTAACGCTCTGCCAAATCAAGCTGTCAGTCAATGGGTTGCGAAAACAACGTCTTATTTATCTCGATTGTTTTTGTCAATTTCCTGTGAAATCTGAAATTCGCCATTTTGGCCGTAATTTTAGTTGCGCCCGCTCATTCCAGTTTCACTTTTTAGCGTCTGCAGTGAAAGTCGTTTATCTCGGCTCCCAACTCTTCCTTTCGTCTCGAATGCTGTATAATAAAATCGTAAAATTATCCAAAAACGAAAAGAAAAACGGGCACAGGTTTAATTAATTAAACAATGCAATTGGTTTTATTACGTAAACTGAAGGCACCAGTGATCATAATTATAATATTCGTTATTTATTAATATTGGTTCAGATGTTTGTTCAAATCTTTGATTCAACCTTGAATTATAATGGTTTAAACAATTGGTTTAGGAATACTAATTTAATAGTCTCACCTACTTACTCTAAACTTTTTGAGCAGCGGTGCTAATAAAGAGCAATTGGTTTTAGACTGTGTTGGAACACTTTTGAAAAATATACGAGATGAAAATAAAATTACCGTGCTAAACGTGATAGCATCTCTTTAATTCATGAACAACCCATTACCGGCTCACTATAGAGCACGGGTCTCCTCTCAATATGAGAAGGGTTTGGCCATAGTCCACCACGCCGCTGGCCATGTGCGGATTGGCAGACTTCACACGCTTTTGAGAATATTATGGAGAACTCTTAGGCGTGCAGGTTTCCTAGATGTTTTCCTTCACCATTGAAGCATGTGATATTATAATTATTTAATATTTATAATATTCGTTGTTTATTAATATTGGTTCAGATGTTTGTTCAAATCTTTGATTCAACCTTGAATTATAATGGTTTAAACAATTGGTTTAGGAATACTAATTTCACAGTCTCACCTACTTACTCTAATCGCGGTGTTAATAAAGAGCAATTGGTTTTAGACTGTGTTGGAACACTTTTGAAAAATATACGAGAATAAAATAAAATAAACGTAATTAAGTTCAATCGAGTTTTATTGTTTTTATTTGTGCCAACTGGGCACAAGGCATTTCGCCAATATAGTCAATACCACTAGATGATCTCTATAAGAAAAGTAAGACATTGGAGACTTTTTTACATTGGGAAAGGACTTTAAACTACTGCATAATCTGTCAGTTCACCCTATATATAAACAATTACAAGTATCGTCAATATTTAGATCTGTTATGACGTTTCATTTGATAGCGATCTAAATTTTTGTTATTCTTATTAATAAATATTCTATCAATATTTTTTTCGTGTTTCTTTAACAGTTATTATAGTTGGTTCCTGTCACAATAACAACACGTACAAACTTAAATCTAACTTCATTCTTGCAGTTACTCAACTAAAAGAGGAAATGATTTGCATTCTGCGAAATTATTCAAACATAATTGAGCCAAAGTTTACACAAGTGTTATAAATTATTCCAAGAACACATTATTGTTATTAATAATTCCTAACATCCACGAAGCGCCAAGTTTAACCGTTTTCAATCATGATCAACCCACTACCGGCTCACTACAGAGCACGGGTCTCCTCTCAATATGAGAAGGGTTTGGCCATAGTCCACCATGCTGGCCATGTGCGGATTGGCACACTTCACACGCCTTTGAGAACATTATGGAGAACTCTCAGGCGCGCAGGTTTCCTCGCGATGTTTTCCTTCACCGTTGAAGCAAGTGATATTTTAATTTTTAAAAACGCACATAACTCCGAAAAGTTACGAGGTGCGTGCCCTGATTCGAACCGCCGACCTCTGATTATCGCCCTAACCACTAGGCTATCACCGCTTCACCGTTTTCAATGTTCTGATATAAATAAAGTTATTACATTGCAGCACAATTCAAAATAAACTTATGTCCTAACACAAATCCGGTCCAGCCATATATATATTTTAACAGATTAGTTTATAGTTACTCAATGTAAAAGTCTATGAAATAATTATTGATCCATTTTTTCCAAATGTAAACAGCTTTTCAATATTTTAAATAATGTTTTTTAGAATTTGTTTTAAAATGATTTCTTTTTTCTTGTTTTTGGTTACACTCTTTTGGATGAGTGAAATTAACTATATTATTATTAATTTTGCGTGTGGTATTAGTACTTTCAATATTTTTTAAGTGCACTTAACAGTTCAATTTAATTTTTTTTTAATTATTAATTTATCAATATTTAAAAATGTAATTATTACAAAATATAAAATACACCAAAAAACCCGCAGAGGTTTGTCCTCGATGCCAGTTATGAAAAGTTTGTTTGCATTACAAGAGAACTAATAGAAATAGACCATAGATACTTATTAACCAATTGGTCAGATACATAGATGTATAATAATTGGTTGCCAGCGGTGTCCTTGCATAAACCAAAAGCCGCGGCCACACGAGGCGAACTGGTAACCAGGAAGCGAACAACTTTCTATTTTGCGCACCTGTCTCGTTCTGCAGCTTTATTATTACAATAAACTATCGATACATAATTAACCATAACAGTATCGACTTAAGGTCCGTTTTTCAATACCCGGCTGTTGATCTAGCAATGCACGCAAAAAGAGCGGATATTTTACATCGCTGGTCTTTTTTCTTCAACTGTATATGTATGAACGGTTGTATTGACTTAACTTGGATATTTATTGCATACTGGTAGTATGCTAAACGTTTTGTTAAACACAAAGTGTCGACGGATAAGACGATGTTTTATCGGACTCATATCAACACTTACTTAAACACGGTAGTGAAATCGAACATACTTAAACACGTAAAATCTGTTAGACATTTTTTTTTTCAGGACATAAACAATTCATACTTCATCATCATCATGATCAACTCATTCTCGGCTCACTACAGAGCGCGGGTCTCCTCTCAATATGAGAAGGGTTGAGCCATAGTCCACAACGCTGGCCATATGCGGATTGGCAGACTTCACACGCTAGGAAAACATTATGGAGAACTCTCAGGCGTCTCAAATTGGATAGAGATATTAAATTGTCATTCATCATGATCGACCCATTGCCGGCTCACTGTAGTGCTCTGTAGAGCACGGGTCTCCTTCCAATATGAAAGGGTTTAGCCATAGTCCACCACGCTGGCCATGTGCGGATTGGCAGACTTCACACGCCTTCGAGAATATAATAAACTCTCAGGCGTGCTGGTTTCTTCACGATGTTTTCCTTCACCGTTGAAGCAAGTGATATTTAAATTGATTAAAAACGCACATAACTCCGAAAAGTTATATATATGCGTGCCCAGGTTCGAACCCCCGATCTCTGAGTAGAAGGCTGACGTCATAACCACTAGGCTATCACAGCTTCATACTTACTAACAAGTAATTACTGTAAACATCAAGTGACTCGTTTGCCCATGATTTAAATCTAAAAACAAAAAGATCTATGAGGTGTTAATTTAAAAAAACACAGTATCAGCCCAGAGCGAGGTCTTAGGCATTGTCTAGCCCCACAAAGAGTGTATATAAGCCCCAGTTATTATCATTGTGCCGTGGTGGGACATTAACCCAGATAAGCCTATTGTCCTATATTTAGGACAGTAGAAATAAAAAAAAATATCAGAATACCCTCTTTATCTAAGATTATTTAGTCTTATGATTTGCAGTAAGAAACGTGTCAGCTTTATTAGAAAAAATAAAAAGACAGTTATTTTAACAGTTTTTACCTTATATTTTACCTTATAAGTGTGTAATAAAAGTGCGTTGCAGACATGGCAAATGACAGGTATGTATAAAAAGTTATATTTTACACGTGAGTTGTTTTTTTCTGTGTTAATATCTAGTTGATAACCTTAACTTTTGTACTAAATAAATATTCTAGCAAAATAATATAAATAAATTACGTATAACTTGTTACAAATACTAGGGTACTATATATAGGACAGTAGGATAATATACATGATTTTAGTACAATAATACAACTTTTTCTTTACAGACCGTTAGCTGCGCATGAAATTTTAGATGCTTTATAAAATGTTTCTGATAATCAAGAAGATTATAGAGAACGACTGATATGTATTCTACCTCCTCCTGTTGATCCTGACTGTCTCACTGACGAAGATTCGGGTGAAGAAGATAATGCAACTTTGAATAATTTGCCACGAAACATTCTGCTTCAACCGGCTGAAGTAATGATTCAAGGGCTGATTATGGTGAGTGATACAGAAGAAGAACCTTCTGATTCTACAGGTCGAACTAAACGTAGGCGTACCTACGCATGGAGAAAACGGGACATCTAGTTGTCCTCTGATTACATCGAAGTTACTGAAAAAAAAGGAACGTGGTGCTGTCGATTACAGAACGACACATGACAACACGTTCATTATTGCTAAATGGCATGACAATAATATATTCAGTATTGCTTCTAATGCTGTAGGAATAAATCCTAAACAATCTGCCAAACGCTTCTCACAAAGTGAAAAGAGAAACATTGTCATAGAAGAACCACATATGGTGTCCATCTATAACAAATATATGGGAGGAGTGGATCGGTCTGATGAAAATATTTCACATTACCGAATTGGTATACGAGGTAAGAAATGGTACATGCCGTTGCTCACACACATGATTGATCTTGCCGAACATAATGCATGGCAGTTATATAAAATAAATCATGGAAAACTGGATCATCTTGGCTTTCGCAGAAGGGTAGCAATTGCTTTGATTGAATCAAACAGAAAAAATGCCAAAAGAGGGCCTAGCCGACCCTCCCATCATGAACATGCTGATAGTCGTAAAGACCAAATGAATCATCTGGTTATTCCTCAATCGAAGCAAACACACTGTCGTCAATGTCACAAAAAATGTTTGACACGTTGCAAGAAATGTGATGTTGGAGTGTGTGTCAAGTGTTTTGAAACATATCATTCATAAATAGTGTTAATCTAGTAAATTACATATAACAATGGGTAATATAATCAATAGTTATCTAATAAACTACACTTTTTGATTACATTCTGTTTTGTCATAAATGGTCTTTTATTTCCTCTTATTATCCTACTGTCCTACATATAGGACGGCTGTTTCCCTGAAAGCCTTACACTTAATTTTTTTTTCATATTTTTTTTTATGTTGCATAAGATCTAATAAACTAAATAATGTAAATTTTTTCAAAATTTTCAGAAAATTTAAGTTTCAGGCTTATCTGGGTTAATAGGCTATGGACCATGGTTTTTGTTTTATACACTACAAGTCAGCCCTTGACGGCTATCTCCTTACCAGGTGGTAAGTGATGATGCTGTCTAGGATGGTAGCGGGCTAACCTGTTAGAAGTATGGTAAAAACCCACGCTCCTAGTTGGTTTCTACGCGACATCGTGCCGGAATGCTAAATCGCCTGGCAACACGTCTTTTTCGGTAGGGTGGTAACTAGCCACGGCCGAAGCCTCCCACCAGACCAGATTCGAGCCGGGAATTGAACCCAGGACTTTTAAAATGCGACAGCGCACGCACTGCGCCACGGAGGTCGTCAAATTGTGCAAATGGTGAGGTTATCTGGGCAACGACGAATCTCTCTGCTCACAATAGTGTTAAACGCACTCCGGCATTTACGCAACCCATAGACTTTCACGAGCGTGCGGTGCGTGCACGTTGATTTTCACACGATATGACGGGTCATACGCTCATAATGTTTGGAAGAACTGACACATTTCCCTCGTAATGGCGACTGTTATGTCAGCGTATCAAGATACCCTACTGTCACAATAGTAGGTATCTGTACGGCTAGTAGGTCCACATCATCATCATCATCATGATCAACCCATTACCGGCTCACTACAGAACACGGGTCTCCTCCCAATATGAGAAGGGTTTGGCCATAGTCCACCACGCTGGCCATGCGCGGATTGGCAGACTTCACACACCTTTGAAAACATTATGGAGAACTGTCCGGCAAGTTTTTTTTTTTTTTTTTAAACGCACGTAACTCCGAAAAGTTAGAAGTGCGTGCCCGGATTCGAACCGCCGACCTCTGATTAGGAGGCTTGTCACTTGCTTCAACGGTGAAGGTAAACATCGTGAGGAAACCTGCACGCCTGAGAGTTTATTATATTCCCGAAGGCGTGTGAAGTCTGCCAATCCGCATATGGCCAGCGTGGTGGACTATGGCCAAACCCTTTCATATTGGAAGGAGACCCGTGCTCTGTGGTGAGCCGGCAATGGGTTGATCATGATTAATGACAATTTAATACCTCTATCCAATTTTTCTTTTGCAATTAGTGTGATTTTTTTTTAATTTATATTTAGCCCGAAAATGGGGTCGGAGATCTTGTTTTTTCAGATTCCCTTTTCATGCGTTAATAGTATGCATGTTAGAAGTTATCAAGTTTTTTCATGGTAACGATCGAAAGATATGCAAGTTAATGAATAGGGACAGTTTCCTAACTAAGTCGTGATCGAACAAGGTAGTCGATACCGAAAACAGTAATGCCAGATCCTAATTACCTTTCAACTTTACAAAACATTACTGGACCATAACTGTTACCGATCACGAAAGCTATCTCCTTTCGAATAGCCTCATCAATCAAACACCAGCACGTGTCTTTGTTTCTTTTGCGCCTCCGTTACACTGCGACGGTCATGTTTTACTTTTTTAACCCACCAGATCGGTATGCGTAGAAGTTTCAACTAATCCAACCCTTATGACTTCGGCATAAGAACTAAGATAACATCCTGATTGTAACACCAAAATAGTAGTGTCAGTTTTTCAAGACAACACCTGTTCACGTCGAATGTTGGAATGCCAGTGAATGAATGTCGGTCATTTTCAAGCGTTAGGAAAGAGCTTATTAATTAGTTGAGGCGCTTGGTTCTCTGACATCTCATTTTGGGGCTTGTCAGATCATGAATTGTTTGAGATGATTAACCTACGTACAGAATAAAAAAATAAGAAATATATTACGGCTTATTTCATCGTTGTACGAAGTACAGATGCTTGGAAAGACATACCTCCTCTCAGTTTTTTGACCAGTAATATTTAAATACGTCATAACCATAACCATGATCGCTGGTAGCGGGTGGATGAGGTAGGAGGATCGTATGTGATATATATAGTATGTATACCCACTATAATAATCGTTTATTTTATTTCAAAGTAGTAGTAGTATAGTAAGTGTATTTTATAATACTCTTTAGGTACGTTATATATTATTAGAGCGTAATAATAGCGGCATACTACCAGAATCCTATATCGGTTGAAGACATATCTTTTTCGGTATCTAACTATCCATTTTCGAAGTAACCCAAAAGACCAGAAATAATTAACAAATTATATTTTCCGAATTGCCTCTGTCGGGGATCGAACTTGCGACAATACTTATGGGACCAAGAGAGGTTACCAAAAAACAAGTAGGTATATAGGTATATACCTTGTGGCGACAGCTGAACGCAACCGACAGTCCGGTGGAGGGTCACACGATCGTCGTTATCTCAACAATGCTCTATTCAACATTTTTCGATTCGTTGATCAAATTTTTGTTGGTGTGTCTTTAACAATAGCATCGCTGGGTTTTAGTGGGTATTCTGTTCGCCAGTCTGGTGGCCGGGGAGTCCCACATACCCCGTCGGAAGCGGCGCAGTCTTACCTGCGTCGCTTCCGGAGGGGATGCGTAAGCGCATTTTCCAGAGTTATAAAAAAATGGGTATTTACATTAATTTACGTTAAAACAAGTAAAGGACAATATCTAGATGACCCCACACTTCGTCAGCGTCGCCTCTCACTCGATCGACATACCTCAGAAAGGTCAGCAAGAGATGACCAAGGCTGCACTGTTTACTCTGGGTTGTTATTTGTTATTTAAATATATTTTAATTAATATTACATTACGCGCTACAATTATTAATTACTTATATTAATTTTTATTTAACTTTAGGTGCATATTTTGTACATACCAGCTGTCCAAAATACTAAATATAAAATCTGCAATAAATCCATCTTATTTAGTATACGTTGTCATATTAAAAATCCGGAATTATTGTGTTCTCTACAAAATCACTTTGTAATAAAACTCATGCACTGAGGATCTTGCATTTAGATTACTAAAATAAATGGCAATAACTCTTACATATTACAGCCATATAAACTACTCGATTCTACTTTTTTTTTATACACTACATGTTAGCCCTTGACGGCTATCTCACTTGGTGGTACGTGATGTGTGAGTTTGGGATGGTAGCGGGCCAACCTGTTAGGAATATGGTAAACCCACACTCCTAATTGGTTCTACGTGACATCGTGCCGGAACGCTAAATCGCTTTGCGACACGGCTTTGTCGGTAGGTTGGTAACTAGCCACGGCCAAAGCCTCCCACCAGACCAGACTCGAGCCGGGAATCGAACCCAGGACCTCCAACTTTATAATGCTACAGCGCACGCACTGCGCCACGGAGGTAATATCTTCAGTTACTATGCGACAACGAAAAATACACTTTCATATGTTAGGTTAGGCACCATGGCAAGTGGCGTCACTTTCACTCTCGGTGATCATACAGATATAGTGAATAAGAAGTTAGAAGACGTTTATAAGAAAAACTTGTGATATGCAAGTGAAGGCAGGAGATTGTACCAACACACAATGCCGATGTATTATTCAAGAATAGGTTTTCACTTATTGATTCTTGGTCTAATTGGAAATCTCAGTGAGATTGTAGAAGTGACGGCAAACTTTTTTTATTCTGTTAAAAATTTCTGCTGCGAGTTCATAAATCCACACATATATTAGTGTGTCTGTTTGTTTGTTTGTTACCTCGTATAATGGTCATTTACTGCATCAAATTAAAAGTTGCGCATGTTTGATTTTGCACATATCTAATATTATAAATGCGAAAAGGCGGTTCGTTTGTTGTCTTGATTTCACGCAACAACTGACATCTGTATATTTTTTGCTCTGACTGTTTCTTTGCGCGGCTTTGCTTGTGGTAATTTTAAATAAGTATTTATAAAAATACTCCTTTCTTATAAAATATTCATGTCAGATTACTAGAAATGAAGTAAAGAATATAAATGAAAAATTGATGCACATAGATTCTAAAAGTAAGCTATAGGAGATTAACAATATTATTGAACTATATCTAATCTATATTAATTGAAAGTAAAACAAATATATCCTAAAAATAAATGTAAGAGGAGAAATCAGACTATATTAATAAAAGAGTATACTGTTATTGCCTATGTTATTTCATTTTATACCTCAGATTACATTTTTTAAATAAATATATGTGGTTCGCCAACAGCCAAAACATTGCAACATTACACGATTTGGTAGAGGTACAGCTCAAAAATGCTTAGCCACTTACAAGCAAAAATACAATAAAATTCAAAAGAATTACACAATAATGAAAAAGAATTACAATAATGAAAAGAAATTAAACATTGGTTAATTCAAAGGATTAAAGAAAAATCGCTATTATTACATTAGTGTTTATATTCAACAATCAACAATGCCATATCATCTTTGATTCATGTTTTAATTAAATCATGCAAATAAATATTCAAATACCAAACTCAAATCAAGTTTATTTGTAGATTGTATTTTATAAATTTGTATTTTGATATTTGATTTACATAAAATAATAATGGTCATTATCATACAATGAGGTAATTTTATGTCATTTTTAGTAATATCAAACTTATATAATACGAAATAAAGAAAGTTTAGTGATACAAGAGTTCTTAACATTAGGTTACAGATGCTTTAGCGTTTCAAAACCTATTGACGTATAGCAGAGTACGTGAAAAGGTTACCCAAGTTTTTGGAAGGATTTGTACACCCAAAATTTTGTGCCGCTTGTATGGCAAATAAAAATCAGTTGTGGCTAGTACGATTCTTATAACATATGCCAATCACCAAGCGATTTAGTGGTCGGGTATGATGCCCCATAGATACTGATTGGGAAGATGAGCTCAGCCAGCAACGCGTCAGTCTCCCCTGACGCTGCAGATTTTCATTGGCGGCAGTAATCACTTAACATAAGACCCGTCTGTTCTTTGCCCGCGACGTAAAAACATAATAAAATAAGTTTTTTTTTTATGCTTTACAAGTTAGCCCTTGACGGCTATCTCACCAGGTGGTAAGTGATGATGCTGTCTAGGATGGCAGCGGGCTAACCTGTTAGGAATATGGTAAACCCACGCCCCTAATCGGTTTCTACGCGACATCGTGCTGGAACGCTAAATAGCTTGGCGACACGTCTTTGTCGGTAGGGTGGTAACTAGCCACGGCCAAAGGCTCCCACCAGACCAGACTCGAGCCGGGAATGGAACCCAGAACCTCCAACATTATAATGCGACAGCGCACGCACTGCGCCACGGAGGTCGTTAAGGCAAAAGATGCAGCCGAATGACAGACATTTGGACAATGACCTTAAAAAATTAATGTTCCGAGTCACAAATCATCTTAAAGACAATTTAAAATTGCATATGACACAAGTTTAAAGCGATAAACATCAAATTGGTGAAGCTGATCAAGCGAAGATTACAAAACAATAATATTATAAAAATTTGAACAATAAAAAAACGTAGGTATATAAATATATTTGGCTAAACAATA
Organism: Lasiommata megera; assembly: GCA_928268935.1. Taxonomy (NCBI): domain Eukaryota; kingdom Metazoa; phylum Arthropoda; class Insecta; order Lepidoptera; family Nymphalidae; genus Lasiommata; species Lasiommata megera. The sequence goes on along the minus strand of OV743308.1, from coordinate 16,273,911 downwards.
TTATGTTTTAAAGTCTCAACAATCATGTTTTGTAACAGATTTATGTCTTCGTCCCGCCCTTGAACTTCAACATTTGAAACATTATCCGATATGTTTCTTAATACGCATCGCTAATTATCTTAAACTGACCGCTCAAATATAGTTTAGGTAGATATGTTTTATTTTATTATTGATACAATAACCTCTAGCAATTTCGGTAAGGTATATTATTTGACAGGTATTCGATTGATAACTATTTTACAAAGGGTATATATAGATCTAGTGAACTAGTTTAAAAGATGCTTCATCATTGTCAACCCATTGCCAGCTCAGTAAAGAGCACGGATCTCCTCTCAATATGAGAAGGGTTTGGCCATAGTCCACCACGCTGGCCATGTGCGGATTGGCAGACTTCACACGGTTTTTGAGATCATTATGGAGAACTCTCAAAAATGCAAGTTTCATAACGATGTTTTCCTTCACCTTGACAAGTGATATTTTATTGCTTAAAAACGCACATAACTCCGAAAAGTTACAGGTGCGTGCCCGGGTTCGAACACCCGACCTCTGATTAGGTGACGGACGTCCTAACCACTAGGCTATCACAGCTTAGAAGATGCGAAGTGGTTAAAATGCTATGGGATGTATGAATACCATTTAGGTGAATTCCTACATCATTAATTCCTTTATCAACACATCGTTTGTGGGCAAGATCCGGGTCACCGTATAGATACGACAAATGCCTATTCAAATTTCTCAAATGTATTTGGTATTCACATTTAACTATAATAAATAGGTACAAAGAGAAATCGTATTTTAATTTAAGGTATTTTAAAGGAGTGGACGAATACATATCACATATTTCAAGGAGTTACCTATTAACCTTTATACATGGGTTGGTATGGGAATACTTATGTTAAGGCTTCTTAAAGTTTATCGCACATTACCACCGTTGACGCGAGAGATGAGTTATCAGCAGGAGCCTCCTCTTCCGAAAACCAGACATTTCAGTAGTGTAAATACCATAATGGTCCTGATTCTTCACGGGTTTTTAATATCTCTAACTTCACACGTGACGCATTTCGTATTGTGTGGCGTTTGCTACGAAGCTATCATCATCTCACTGGTGGACATAGGTCTTTTGTAGGGAGTTCCAATGCTCACGGCCTTGGGCCGCTTGCTTCCAGCGGCTCCCTGCGACTCGTCTGATGTCGTCTGTCCACCTAGTTGGGGGTCGACCAACGCTACGTTTACCGCTGCGGGGTCGCCATTCCAGCATTTTGGGACCCCAACATCCATCGGTTCTCCGAGCTATATGCTATGTGTGCTAAGCTATAAGTAAAATAAAAAAATGAAAGAAATTATTTCTTTACATGCGCGAGCGCCAGTTTAATTGGATGGGTGTTATTTATAGATATGCTATTTGTTGTTAATTGTATTTGTTTTTTTTAAGTACCTATTTATTTTGTTTTCGCATCAGGATTAATTATTACCGCTTATTATATATTTATAAATGTTCATTATAATATATATATTTTTTTATAATTATTATATTTATTATACTTCAAACATTTTACATAAAACTTAAAATAAAACTTAGATTAACCTACAACTAAAAATCTTAACAAATAATTAAATATTTACACATCATAACTAAAATATATTATTAAAAGGAGTCCCTTATAATATATGCTGTATATAGTTATAATATATTATAATATATGCTGGGTTTTCGCAGAGATTTTGCATGGAGGCAAATTTAAACACTTTTTCATAAAGGAACTTCAATTTTTTGCATCACATATTGTGGTTAGGACTTAGTTTAACTATTAAAATAAAATCAATATATAAACAGGCTGGACTAGTAGACCGTAATAGACTAGCTGATAAATGACATTGTGGCGTTTGATGGTAGAATTCCCTTTCACTGCGTTTCTTATATCTATCTGTGGGTAATTAATTTAGAGATACAAATTATGTGGTTTCAATACAAAAGTTCATGTTGAACATGTTAAGGCGTGGTAAGTGTTTTAAAAATAAGAATCTTATAAGTTTGATGACCAGTAAATTTTTCGACTATAAAAACTAACAAATTTAAATTTTCACACTTAAATAAATAAAATAATCTTGTGAAAATATTTTCTGTGAGAGCATATTAAGGTATATACGAAGGATATACTTACTTGATTTTTATGATAAACACCCTTACCCCTTAGGACTTTCGGTTTGAAATAGTCTGATAATTTTTTCCATCTTGACAGCCCACATTCTTCATAAGGACCAGTCTAATACAAGAACATTACGGAAACTTGACCGCAAGGTCTCATTTAACTGTTTGCTTATGTAGAGCAACATTCGAAACTTACTCTTAACAATATTGAACCTTATTTTGTTGTGTTAAAGTACATAATTGTGCGATCAATAAAGCGCATTATAAGAATGCGGAAGATAGTAACAGGTGTGTAGAAATATATTATATACGAGATAACTTTTCTATTCCCAACTTGCTTGAGCTTCTTATGACAGGTGAGCTGTTTTATCTCAGGTAGGTACCTACCCTTTTTTTGGATTCCGAATAAATAAAGTATACCATTTCATACATATTATCGTATCAGCTGCAAATTAGAGAAACAACTTGCAGTAACTTGGATATAATTTTAATTATTTTTTGTTATAAAATACGAGTTGCAAAAAATAAAAAAAATAAAACTTCCATTTCGCTACATAAACACACAAACACACTAGATATTTATAATTAGTACTTTATGCGAATGTGAGTCTGTTTGTATGTTTAGTATATATATTCTACGCAACCAGTTCTTATTTTGATGACCTTGTCGAGGGTTCGCTTACATTTTGGAGGCGGATAAAGAATCCTTTTTTATACAAGATAACTACCCGGAGATCGTTTCTCTAGGATTTTATAGTACCTACTCGTATATAGCAAATAGTTACCTGGATAGCAAATTATTTTTTTCGAGATTTGACACAGATATGAAAAGATAAAAGTTCCCCGGGCGTTCAGCAAATCCAGCGAGAAGGACATGCCATGGACTTTATACACCACACCATACAGATTTTCCAGATTACTCTCTGACCGCACGTTTCTTTCCGACACTAGAGATGTTGACTTCACAACAAGTACACTGTAATACACACAACACACAAGTACTTACACTGTAGTGAGTTTCTATAATTGCTTTGTAATAATTATATCTGGATTGGTGGATAAAAATAAATCGCAACGTGCAGATGTAAATGTTTCACGCGGATTACTGCAAATTAAGCTCATTGTTTATCATCATCATCATGATCAATCCATTGCCACTACAGAGCACGGGTCTCCTCTTAATATGAGAAGGGTTTGGCCATAGTCCACCATGCTGGCCATGTGCGCATTGGCAGACTTCACACGCCTTTGAGATCATTATGGAGAACTCTCAGGCGTGCAGGTTTCCTCACGATGTTTTCCTTCACCGTTGAAGCAAGTGATCTTTTAATTGTTTAAAAACGCACATAACTCCGAAAAGTTAGAGGTGCGTGCCCGGATCCGAACCGCCGACCTCTGATTAGGAGGCGGAGGCTAATGGTTATTAGCCTATCACCACTTCAAAGCTTGTTTATACCTAAATAGAAATGGACAAAAAGTAACTTCTGCTTAGATTCAATAAAGCATTGGTCAGCAGCAACGTGTTATTTCAACTTGATAATTTTATAGTCAATTGCAAAACAAAGTCCGCATGCCGAAAGCTTACTTAATCTTATATTAATTATATAAATTGCCTCTAACGTCCTTGCCTTATATAGCAAACGTTTTATTTTATTATCTTAATGTCATGCTTGTCCCACATCATTATAAATTGTTAGAGCCATACATTCTTCGATTAATAACATACCAGATGTGGCGTCAAGGTGTGTTGGTGAAAAATAAGAAATCACTAAGTATTGGGAGCTTATTTCCGATAGTTTTAGCGAATGAACCAACTGATTGTGTCCAGGTAGAGCAATAAAAAATACTAGATATCTTGTTTTTGTACTGACGCACTTTTAATGACTCAGTTGTGTATATAATTTAATACTGCACAAACTACTTTTTTTTTAGTTTAAGGTAAATCAAAGTTTTATTTTAAGTTATATATGTATTCCTAACAACTAATTGTCACGAAATAAACGTACTTAAAGATAAGAAAAAAAATGAAAAAAAAAAATTAATACTTATAAACACTCAACAGATCGCAAATAAAATTAAAACAAAAGCTGCATATATTTTCTTTTCGTTTTAGTATGAGACTACATATCTGTATATGTTTATTTGCGTATCCGGTAATGTTTGCCCTCGACGGCAATCTCACCTGGTGGTAAGTGATGATGCAGCCAGAGATGCTATCGGGCTAATGTCTTAGCGGTATCATAAACCCATAACCAATTTGTTTTCTACTTGAAATCTTGCCGGAACGCTTGGTAACAAGTCTTGGTCAGCTTGATGATAGACGGTCTCATCGGTCAATCTCACCTGGTGGTAAGTGATGATGCACCCAATGTTGCTAATGTCTTAGCGGTATCATAAACGCATAACCTATTTGTTTTCTACTCGACTTCTTGCCAGAACCCTCGACGACAAGTCTCTGTCAGTATGATGGTAGCTAGTGCGGCCGAAGCCTCCATACAGACCACACTCGCGACGGCAATTGAACCCAGGACTTTTAACTTTATAATGCGACGAGGAGGTCGTATAAAGCATCACACAAGCAAGTCATCGCGGGTAAACGAGCAGACAGTTCAACTGATATTTAGTGATTACCGCTGGCCATGGAAATCTGCTAAATGATGGGGAAACTATTATGATGGGGAAGATTGCTGGAAAAGAGGTATTGGAAGGCGAAAGAAGTCGTGGCTCAGAAACATACGGGAGTGTACTGGCATCAAGTCGGTCGAAGAACTATTCCGTTTAGCCATGGACAAGGAACGTTTCAAAAAACTGACTGCTGACCTCCAGTAATAGAGAGGCACTTGAAGAAGAAAATGAAAATCTTCAGCGCCTGAGGGGCCAACGATCTTTAAAAGCAAGGTTTATACTATACAAACTTTATGCCTTTAATAACGCCAAAGGTTTAAAACGCTGATCCTAAAAATCGTGCAAAGTTATCTACACATTTCGAAATATACTTCGACACTTTATTGGATTAGGTAATTTACCTTATTTAAATTAAAATACCATACCATAAACATTTAGATAAAATATTTTTTGTAACAAAATCCATTAAGATGTCCTTTCCAACAGATATAAATGCCCTGTACACGTTTTAGATATTTGTTCGCCTTTTTGGGATCAATACTAATAAGTTTAATAAAAAAGCGCTTTATCGAGGAATCCACTTATGAAATGCAATAATTTTGTCAAGAAATCCATTATACTAGGTAGCTGATTATTTATGTGATAGTTTTTTTATTTGATATTAGATTAGTTTTGCGTTTATTTCGGTTATTTTTGATTCTTTCGGCCATGCATGTTCGTCTTTAAAATGTCTCTATGTGAAATTCCATCAACATAAAGACTACCATTTTAAATCCTGCAGATTAGGTTGCAAGGTGTCCTCTGGGATAAAGATGACTCACTATCTCTATGACTGTGTTATGTTTGTTACGCCTTCATGCTGGAACTCAAAAATAATGTGGTAAAAAATCCAGATAGATTATATACCCTGGATTAACACAAAGGTATTTTTTTATCACGTAAAAGTACACGGGATCTAGGAAAAATTTAATAACACGTAGATAAACAATAAGTATACCTTAAGTTTAGCAAACTACTTTGAAATAAGATTGATATGTTTGAAAAGGGAGCGAAAACTAGAAGAGGAACTGGAATGTGGCATGAGATAATCATCAACACCCTTAATATAGACTAAGTCGCGGGCAATAGCTAATGTGTAATATTGCAAAATATTTTTAGAATTGTTACAACTGTACTACTGAGTTCCAACGTTGCGAGTTGTTAAGAAAAAAAAAAGAAAAAAAAATCTATGAATGAATGAATGAATACACTTTAATTTTACACCAGAGATAATAACATACTACACCAGTAAATAGCGACTTCTTCCAAATGAGAAAAAAAAAACAATGCTTTCGATACTTGGTTGGTGGTAAAAATAAAAAAATAATAATATAAATATTTATGACTTATGAAACAAAAAGTAATTACATACGTATGACATAACTAAGATTGCAAGTGTATTTGTCACTCAATGAGTTATATTAATTGTGAGCCCATGAAACGGATATGTTTGTCATAGATATTATATTCTTATATTTTTTTATTATTGAAAGGGAGAACCTCAAATGTTTCCTACAAACGAACTGTCAATCTATTTTTAATTTGTAATTTTTAATATTCATTCGATTTGTAATCACACGGGGTCAGGCAATGACCTTGGATGACACTGATCCTTGGATGTTAAAATATAGGCGAAAATATCATTCAATTTATTATTCAAATAAAGAGAAAGCGAAAAAAATCTCATTAAGGTAAATTAAAAATCTCATGGACTTTTTCGATGTTAAGTGTAAAAACATTTCTAGGAACGGACTTAGTGCCGAAATAAAAAAAATTGTAGGGCAATAAATTATATGTTTATAAAATAAAATTGGAATAGTAACCATTAGGAACTCAAATGGGTTTTAATTGCCTCAATAAAAAAACTAGTGATTAATTTGACCCATAATTCTACGCTAAACAAATTAATGGCACTAAAATAAATGTATGAACAAAAAATCTGACAAAAAACAAAAACATATGGGCCTTTTGAAAAAAAATTGTCTATCCCATAATTTATATACTATACACCATGGGCAGGACTTGTATAGAGAAACCGATTAGATAAGTACAATATTTTTGAAGAAGGTCTTACAATTACCAAAACATTAAAGTGGAAGAATGAATCTACACGTACCTTCCAAATAAGTCAACTTAACGTGAAAGAGCAAGAGAAAGAGGCAGAAGAAGAAAATATACTCGTATATTTTGTTTTACTACAGTCTCTCTGTCAACATATTCATATTCACAAGGCGCGGGTATTTCATAGCATTACATTCATCAGTAAGGCCTAGTGGATTTAATTGATGTATATGTTATGAATTATTAACCAATCAAAGAGTCACCGGCTTGTGGTAGGCCTTGGACTAACGTTTTTATTATCCCACATACGTGACTGAGCGCTGTTTTTTTCTCATCATACCTATCAGATGATGAAACATGATGCTTTTCCCATCAAGCATTTTCGTTCGTTGTTAGACCTCTACCTTTAATCAACACTATTATTAGCCTAGTATCCCAATACTGATTCTTATAATGAAGGAGACGGAAAAAAGCGTAGCTTAGTAACTCGATACTTTTCAGAAATGGGATAGCATTACCCTTAATTAGTTACTTAGGTAAAAACGTGTAACAATCGCTTGGATTCCAAGTTGACAGATAAGAGTCTATATGTAGCTCACTTATTTTCCGATATTAACTCGAAATGAAAAAGTATGCGGTTAAGGCGTCCGGAACTAAATTTTGTACTTTATATGGAACAAATCGGTACAAGTTATATTTAACGGCCTATGTGGCTCTATAATATATATATGCATTCCAGGATGCTGCATAAGGGACTGGATCACCTGGACATGGCCTAAACAATCTTTTCTTTACCTATGCAGGTAAATAAAGATCGGTCGCAATCACATAAGTACATATAAAGCCGATAGTCATCAGTCAATATCAGGATCAGTTTATTAAGAGCCTATAGGTATGGGGCTCGCATAAAAAGCGATACCTATAAATCAGGCCAATGATCAAGCATGACAGATTCAGTACGAATAAATACAAAACCTGAGCTCTGACACTAACGAGCTTTATTCACGAATGGCGTACAGATGGCGTCCCTGTCACAATGCAGCAGATTGTAGATAGCCAGCACATTAGCGAAAATGTTTATGAACTATCTTAAGACCATTGCTTTGCGTATGATAAGCTTGTTTTGTTTTTTTTTATCCACTACAAGTTAGCCCTTGACGGCAATCTCACCTGATGGTAAGTTATGATGCAGTCTAAGATGGTAGTGGTGGGATGGTAGATGGTAGTGGTACCCCTAACAGGTTAGCTGTTAGGGGTATGGTAAAGCCATACTCCTAGTTGGTTTCTACACGACATCGTGCCGGAACGCTAAATCGCTTGACGACACGCCTTTGTCGGTCGGGTGGTAACTAGCCACGGCCGCAGCCTCCCACCAGACCAGACTCGAGCCGGGAATCGAACCCGGGACCTCCAACTTTATAAGGTCGTCTTGTGTTCGGAGAGGTATGGCAGTGTATAGAATACAAAAGAACGAAAGCGGTTGAGGGTACACGTCAAAATCAAAGACAGTAAAGAATTACCGTATTCCGACCATCAGAATGTTACACGATCTAAACAAGAACCTAAGCGGCCTTCGCTTGACGATAATAAAGATTCGCATGATGGTGGGGGATGGATTTCGTTTTTTCCTTACGTCACAATGTCTGCAAGTTATTTCCTACCGAAAACAGGAGCAGGGAACTTCGTTACAATATTCTGTGTATCTAACGGTTAACTTCTTCTTGTATTTCATTATTCCCATCATGATATTCTGAGGGAGACTAATAAATTGATGAAAGATGATTCAATAACATACAGTGACTATAAAATGTATTTCCTGCATATAATTGTTTTCCCTAATAAGAATAAATGTACAACTTTAAAATAAACAGCACAAAATTTGTAATAGAAAGAACATTTTTAGGAATATTATTTGTAATACAACTAAAATGCGATAAAAAAAGTAAAAACTAACTTTCGTTATAATAATACTTTCGATATCTAATTATTGCCGTATATAAATGTGCCGTATACTCTTTGTATAAATGCCACATTACTTCTTTAGAAACCAAAGAAGTAATATGGCAACAAACAGATCTCTTTGATTGCTTTCAATATATGTATTGAAATTACGATAATAAGAGAGATGTCAAAGTGAGATGACTGAAACGCTATCCTAATGAAGTTGATTCAAATGGTGATAGAGAGAAAGTGTCTTCGATTAGTTACCTATGTCAGAGATATAGGAGTGCCATTTGTAGAATCGCGTATGCAATTGGAATTCTAGTTAGGCCATTAGCGAGTACGCTGGTGTATTGTACTTAATATACATCACTTTTAATTAATAGTAAGTAATTACATAGACTTACATCTAGGTTAAATAAACATAGTGACTTTGTTTTAGTACTACAGTGAAACTTCTTAAAAGTTAAATATTTTAACAAAATGTAATAAATGTGGAGCAGTAAGACACCCTGAAAGGCACCTTGCTTAGTGGGTGTGAGCAAGGCTTTTTAGCTACAGATTGCATCATCATCATGTATGCGTTCATCATTTGGTATCAAGACTTTAAAGGTAGCCTATCTTTGAAAGCTAATCTTGTATAACTAATTTTAGAAAAAGATAAAGCTACTGTATATTATTATCATAATAAAAACAATATTAATCAATAAAGTGTCACAAAAAGGTTACCAGAATTAATGTATAACCACCGATAAAAACTAATTTTAAATTCTGACAAATCTCAAGAATGAACATCAAAACACACTACCAGAATACAAGTATAAAACGAGAAATACCTCTACTCAAGTCACCGAGTAACAATTTTTTTTGTAACCATAAATAATAACAGCAATCAAAAGCCACTTTCATATAACGCACAGCTGTATAAAATCGAAAGTGAACCTCCAATGTCTGCGAGCGAAAACGAGGCAAATAACCGTTCAAGTAATTACTATAAGAAACAATTGAATATTCGGATTGCTAATTTACATAGTAATTGTGACTGTGCATTCGTTTCATTTTAAGTTGAAATATAAAAAAGTCTTTATAGCACGCTTAAAAGCGTAAAGTTTTTCACGTCGCTTCCCCATTGCTGGACACTGACTATCTATTTCTATCTATTTCCCTCTCTCTCTCTCGTTCTCTCTCTCTCCAGAGGAATGTTTAGTGTACTAATTCAATGCACTTTCACACATTTTACTAGGTTTAATTACAGTCACAATAGGTCACTTAACAATACATACGAGTATATTCGTTAGATACAAGGGTGAAACAATTTCATTAGTAAATTGGCGTATTAAGAATTTATAACAGAAGTAATCAATATTTAAACAGATATGTTTAATATGTTGTCACTTCATGTTGTACACAAATTTTTCATCACCAAAATGGATGGAAAGTCTTTTTGACTTAGGATATTAAGGTTGTTTAAAAATCATGCTCAGTGGGTGAAAGAATGGCACATTACTAGAAAGCGATCCAGTGGCTGTTCTATACAACTTTTTGTACGACGCAGTTAAACTGAAGGGGCCATGTTTTAACTAGCTCGAAGTTTACTATTTATAATCAATGTTGGCAAAATTACTAGAGCATGACGTTACGCCAGTATGTCGTCTGTCTGCAACAGCCGAGACTTGCCTCATCGGGATTATGTCTAAACTGTGGTAATCTTCCATAAAAACATAAAAAAAACACCTTGCCACAAAGCAAGGTTGTTTTGGAGTGGACCATTTTGTAACTGAGCAAAGTCCTTTTGAGTGAACAGATTGAAAGATAATTTGAGCTGTAAAAATACGTTTTGGGATAATATGCTCTTGTTTAGATTTGAGGTGGTTAAGTGATGCCTAATTTATTTCTATAGTGGACCCATTTAATTCAGACTTATAAAGACTGTCTTTATTGTGAATATACACATAGTACTTTTCATTACTAAAATTTCTGATGATTATTTTTTCGTCATCTTAAGCGATGGTCGTTTACAATTGGACATAAATATTATGACTCAATTTTTACACTCTCATATTCCTGAAAAGGAAATTGGGTTCAACTACTGGTGATTCTGATAGCTACCTTTTCTTTCACCACATTCACTCTCTTAGCATTCTTTCAATTCCGTTGCCCTATAATTTCTTGATATAATCAAAATTTACCTTGGATCAAATATTTTGACGACAACCAACCAACGGCGCAGCGCATTTTAAAGTTGCAAGTCCTGGGTTCGATTCCCGACTCGAGTTTGGCCTGGTGAGAGGCTTTGGCCGTGGCTTGTTACCACCCTACCGACAAAGACCTGTCGTCTTAAACTATTTAGCGTTCCGGCGATTTAGCGATTTGTCGTGTAGAAAGCAATTAGGAGTATGGGTTTACCATACTTCTTACAGGTTAGCTCCCTACCAGCTTAGACCGCATCATCACTTACCATCAGGTAAATGCCGTAAAGGGCTAACTTGCGGTGTATAAAAAATATATATATACATGTAATTAATGATATGTTTATGTTGTCAACAGGAACATATCCAGGAAGTGCTGGACAAATGGACACAGATAGACGACGAGATCTGGGCAAAGGTTATAGTTTTCGAAAAGAACCGTCGAGTGGCGAAAGCGTACGCACGTGCCCCAGTGCTCACCATCAATGGCTCAGACGACGGTTTCGACGGCATGAGGTAAGATTTTACTATAGCGTATATTCATTTCTCTGTAGTCTATTTACATGTCATTTTCTTCAGATACTAGCGCTTCTTTCCATTTGAAATTGGGAACAAACTACAATCTGTATTAATATATAATGTTTATTATTAGAATCATAGTAGTTTTTAAGTCTGGCCTTTTCGTTGCATATAAGTTTACTGCTGCTAACCATGAGGCTCTTCTTTCATAGAAGATATAAATTTATATCCTATGCTGCTCCAGGAGTATTCGATCTGGGGATGACTGATGATGATGATCCAATTGTGTTCGTAGCGTTACGGAGAAAAATTAGATAGATATAAGATTAATTCAATACCATTTTTGAAACTCGTGTAAAAGATACGTATGTACGGGTCCTTATTCAATACAGGCGAATAAATCAGCAATCAACAGAGTCCAATTAAAGCAAGCTTGTAAAATATACAGGAACCTAGATTTCAACAAGACTAGATAACTTGCGGTAACGGTTACATTTTAAAGGGCCACCTTTGAAATATGAGACGGTTCGTTTTATTCGCTTTCAAGTATCAAATGTTCATAAAGCGATTGGACTTACAGCAACAATCAAGAAGCTAATAATGAAGATTAAATATATTATCATTTATTCACATAAATTGTAACATATATGACGGCAATCAGAGAAATAAAATTTGATTTTCACCTGATTATTTATATACGTGTGTGATACTAAGCTGTGTTACGTACACGGCTGTGATAGCCTAGTTGTTAGGAGGTCCGCTTCCTAATCAGAGGTCGAACGGGTCGGGTTCGAACCCGGGCACGCACCTCTGACTTTTCGGAGTTATGTGCATTTCAAGCAATTAAAATATCACTTGCTTCAGCGGTGAAGGAAAACATCGTGACGAAACCTGCAAGCCTGAGAGTTCTCTATAAAGTTCTCAAAGGCGTGTGAAGTCAGCCAATCCGCACATGGTTAGCGTGGTGGACTATGGCCGAACCCTTCTCATATTGAGAGAAGACCCGTGCTCTGTAGTGAGCCGGCAATAGGTTGATCATGTATATGATACTTTTAAACGGAAATGAACAAACCGATTTCGATTAAGAAAAGTAAAAAAAAAACAAGTGTTACCTTTCACCGCATGGAACGAAATAGGATCAAATGAAGTATGGTATTACCTGGGGCTTATCAAGATAAAAATGTAACTGCTTCCTAATTGATATGAGATGCTTAGCTATGATATCGCTAGAATAACAAGCACTGATGGCCTGTCGTTACGGCAGAAAGGTGTGGAGCTTATAATTAAGCACCAACGAATTAAGATCTCCCACCAGATCATGATTCCTCATCACATATACTCATGGGCACATGTCTCTATCGTAAAAATATGTTGAAGTGAAACTTTTTAGTCAGCCATTAATAAATCTTTTCGGGCAAGAACTGAGAGTGATATTTCAAGGTCACGTTTCCGTTTACATGAAGGTTGACAACATTAGCACAATGAGGTAGAAAGTTTAAAACTTCATAGCTTATGTGAACTTTGTCAAAAGTATAAGACGCGAAAATTTTACATGATAATCATTTGAATTAGAATTTATTCAATAAATTCACTTATACATTTGTAAAGAACTGTATACGCAATTTTTTTGTCACATGGGCTTATTACCCGCTCCATTTAAACGTTATTTTGTTCAATTAGTAAGGTAATGGTTAAAACTAACGCAGCCAATATTCAATACAATTGATTTGGTTTGTAAGTAAACATCATACAACAAATTCATATCCAAACTTTTGATGTTTTATGTAATTAATTTTGGTGTTTTAATAAGAATAAATGAAGGAATTCCTCTAGTTTATAAATACCAGTATTTTGACTATTTAGACAATAGGTGACAGGACCAGCGTTTAAGGCGTCGACTATAATTTAACTATGATTCGTATCAAAGCGTTAGACTGTTATTACTAAGTGATAGGGCATTGCGCGGCGCAATGCCTTGCATACCAGCCCTCGATGATTAAATCATTGGCTTACTTTAAGTTCACATTACCTAATATAGAAGTCAGCCATTGTAACTTAAGCAATAAATCTGCATCGGCATCTGGGCCCATTAAGTTGAAGATATTTATTTTTTTTTCAAATAAAAATCCAATAAAAGTGTTAAGTTGCTATATCTAGAAAGGTGACACTTCGAACCCTAAGTAACTGTAAATCCTTAAAATTATTACAAATTACAGTATGTATTCTAATATCGTTTAGGGGATTTGATATATCTAAGTGGGACTGGATGCCAGCTATAACCCCATATAATTAAGATAAAGCATATTTATCTTCTTCTTCTTCTTCTTACCTTTATCTACGCTATACGGCATCTGCACAATATATCCTCGCATGTTCTATTTAAAATACCATAGCTCATCCTTCGTCCGTACGTTTTTGCTGGTAGAATGACCGGTACCTTTCGATTTGAAGGAGTAAGTTCTTAATCATAAAGTCAGTAATTCGTCATGAGTTTCCGCATTTTCCAGGAGTTTATCTTCCTACCATACTCATTGTATCAAATATATATTGCAGGTATAGTACTAACTGAATAAAACAATTATGGCGAGCCTACACCCAAAAACGTGGTCAAGTTAACCTGCCATCAATAGAAAAACCACAATCTAGTCCAAATCGTGATGGTGGTAACAGTGTTTTTGATAGAGCTTATTACAACTATTGCGCATGCGATGCTTTTATTGGAGCACGGTGAATTGAAACCGTAAAAGATTTATTCTCTTCCGGTATTGTCACAACTATTTAAATGTCGATTTTTTGGTTTTAAATCATACGAAAAATTATCGAGAATCGGTAAAATTCGGTTTCAAATGTTAAAGCATGCTTCCAGCATTGAAATTTTAATTGTCTATAGGAAAAATGGTCTAATAGTATTAATTGTTCGTACTCAATTCTTATTTTCTACTTCTTTCGGTTGTTTAAATTGTTTAATTGAAAGGATGTCCATGATTTAATAAATCCTAAAATGACTTATTAGCCATTTATTAACGTACCATTTGGGCACGAATATTTATAGCAGAACAGCCCTAGTGGGCACGTTTCAAACCCTTTAATTTTTAAGTTAACGAATGTGGCACCGTCAATACATCATCATCATCATGATCAACCCATTACCGACTCACTACAGAGCACGGGTCTGCTCTCAATATGAGAAGGGTTTTTCCATAGTCCACCACTTCACACGCCTTTGAGAACATTATGGAGAACTCTCAGGCGTGCAGGTTTCTTCACGATGTTTTCCTTCACCGTAGAAGCAAGTGATATTTTAATTGTTTAAAAACGCACATAACTCCGAAAAGTTAGAGGTGCGTGCCCGGATTCGAACCGCTGACCTCTGATTAGGAGGCTGACTCCCTAACCACTAGGGTATCACCGCTTCGTCATTACACAAACATGCAATAATTAATATGTTACGAACGCTTCATAGAAGCACACTTTTGCATGTAAAATATTAGTTGGAATTGAAAGCAAAACATTTTCGTGCAAGAATTGCACAGATTTCTTATAAAAGACAGTGCCAATAAATAAATCGCGTGCCGTCGCAGCAAAAGCATTACCAGTAACTCCACTTCCTGTAAACCGGAGTCCATTAATTCAAATAAAATTAACTCTGGAGGGAGCATTTTCCTATCAGACATCCGTATTCCGTAAACCAGTCCTAATTATTAGAGGGAATGCTCGATCTTTATTGTTTGCGAGCTCCCGGCTACATACATTAGATCTGGCTAATTAAATCAGTGTGTAAGGGTTTCATTAGAACTAAATTCATGTGTGTGCATCTGATAGGGCGGCGACGTGCGAGACACTTCCTAGTTTGGACTGTTAGGAAGTTTAATAACCACAGATAGCTAAGGCCCTCCCTTTTTCTATTTGCTGTATAACTTTTTTTAGCAACAATCTATTCTTAGTTTTGTTACAATAGTGGGTTGGAAAAGTGGAGAACGAAAATTATATTTATTTCTAGACTTAAGATGCACAGGAATTTCTTTAATTCACTACCGTAAAAGATATAATATTTTGGTAATCATATACACTATATTTCATAACTATATTGCACGAAGTAATCTTACTGTAATAAATAGACAATAGAGCAATTCAATCATATCAAAGCAATGGTATCATAATATAAAGTAATAAAATAAATAAATAAACTCACGCTCACGTAAAGTTCGTCATTCTTATGCTCCTACCCCTGGTAACAACCACATCAGATATTCCAAAGAGTAATGACCTTGCCGTTTCCGATGCGAATGACCGATCCTATAAGTGTTAGTAGTTTACTTATCATTATAGTATTTAAAATAAACATAAACCCTCGACACGAACCTACCTCAATGATCTAATACCGCGTTGTTGTTTCATTACGTGCCTCCCAATGCTTCTGTACCGATGACATCGCATTGACTATCCGATGCCACAATTGAATAAAAGGAAATTAAATTTGAAATATATTTTCAAGTATTTGTATTTTAAATGTAGTTTGCTTTAGATAGTTTACGAAATTCCAAGAACATTTCCTTTAACCCTTAACATAATCCGTAGGTAGATATTTGTATCATTCATATTTTTTTGACTAAAGAAAATAGAACCGACTATTAATACAAGATAAATAAGCAATTAACTATTTGGAAAAGATAGTTTAAAATCCAATCTCAAAAAATTGTTTGTATTTTGCGTCCATTTAACCTCTCAGCTACTGCAATTTACTTCATATAAATAATCAACAAGATCTAAAAATATTATTTAATTAATTACATACTTAAAATATAGTGAACATTCAGATAGTTAAGATCATGTTTTGCTTATATAATATATATCCGATAAGCCCGATATTAATTGAGTAGTATACTTACTCGTAGTAGAAGCGTTAGCCCAAAAAGCAAACAGTATTTATTAGAAAGTCGACCGTCAAAATCCTAATCAATCACTCAAAATCATATGAGAACTAACACGCGAAATGTTAACGCAATCACATGATACTCGAGCACCCACCGATATTCAGTGCGTGGAAACTGGTCATAACCAAACTGTTTATCAAAGTATCCACGCGCACTTGATCAAGTGTTACCACAGACACCATAACTTTCTCTTAGATTAGACAGCTTAAAATGTGACCCGAATAGGATTACACATCTAACTATTGACATACAAGAGTGTCCTATATACTCTTAAGTTGTATATACATTTAGGGCCTTGAAAAAACCTTAATATAACGTCGAATTAGTCATAGTATTTTGTCACATTTCAACTGGACAGAGCGTGACAAAACACTGTTTAACTATTCGTTATGCCATGTTTATTTGTAAGGTCCTTAATGTATTCATCATCATCATGATCAACCCATTCTCGGCTCACTACAGAGCACAGGTCTCCTCTCAATATGAGAAGGCTTTAGCCATAGTCCACAACGCTGGTCATGTGCGGATTGGCAGACTTCACACGCCTTTGAGAACATTATGGAGAACTCTTAGACATGCAGGTTTCCTCACGATGTTTTCCTTTACCGTTGAAGCAAGAAATTTCATAATTGCTTAAAAACGCACATAACTCCAAAAAGTTATAGGTGCGTGCCCGGGTTCGAACCCCCAACCTCTGATTAGGAGGCGGACATCCTAACGACTAGGCTATCACAACTTCCTTAATGTATTATATGTACTGAAATATATTGGCAGGTTGCAACGTACAAATGTTTATACGCACGTACTATACCTTTCTGCCAAAACGCTTTTTATCAGGGTATCTACAAACACTATACTAGGCAATAAATAAAGCCTCCTTTGGACTTGGGTGAACAATCGCAAGAGCCACATTGTCACGCCAACAAAAATGGTGCAAAACCGTGCAAAATGACCCGTTTAGGGAAGCAAGCAGAACTTATATATCTGATACAAGGGAGACGGTTATTTATGTGTGACTTTATGAATTGAATGCAGCTTTTGTTGTAGTACCTACGGTTATCTGTTGTGGAAGCAAGGTGTAGTTCTAGTGTCCATGGGGTTCCTTTTGCCGAACATTTTGTTTTAGCGTAATCTTCTTTAGTACCTGAAAGTATCAGGGTAATGCTAAAATTTTTCATACTAATGAAAACTTTATCTTTCCTATTTCAACAATGTTTTGTTCGTCACGAGCAAGTGTCAAATGAGGTTCTCGTATTTATCTAAGACAGTTGATCGTAGTAAACCTTAGGCGTAATTTCAACTGCAGTACCTAATATTTATTGTAATTTAAGAATACCGAAGGTATTCATTATTCCATTACACGCTAAACTCCCAAACTATATTTGCGCTATTTTCAAATCAACCAATAAATTATTAAAATAATAAACAAATAATATTGGCTGTGTCTGTAAATATGAATCCGTATATTTTCCAAGTAAACCTTTCAACGAACTTGGTGGCGCAGTGCATACGCTGTCGCATTATAAAGTTGATCCTGGGTTAGTGAGTTAGTTTCCCAGCTCGAGTCTGGTCAGGTAGGAGTCTTTGGCCGTGGCTATTTACCGCCGTACCGATAAATACTTGTTGCTAAGTGATTTAGCGTTTCGTTACGATTTCAGGTAGATACCAATTAAGAAAATGGTTTCACCATACCCCTAACAGATCAATCCGCTATCATCTTAGACTGTATCATCACTTATCAATGGCTAACTATTATTGGATAAAAAAGTAACACGTAATTGTTTTGTCTTCTACTACATGGTGGCACAAAAACACTATCTATTCTATTGGTTCTTAACAATAGATAATTTGAAGTATTTCGAAGAAAATTGTCCATTTGGAAACAGTTGCGTGAACTAAACAGCATTCAATAGCTCAAAATATGCACGTTATTCACAGCCCAACAAATTGCCCAAGAACGCCTTACGGAGCGCCGCGAGCACCAGCTGCAGCCCTAATTCTTGTGCCAAGCCCCGTCGATAGTGTCTCTCCGGTCTGCCCACACGAAATTACAAGTCGGCACGCGTCTAGACCGTTTTATATCACACGATATCCCATACACATCGACTAGGCTATTTATACCCAGTTAGTGTTCGTATTTTTGACACTGTGTGCTTTTGTCTTTTTATAACCTAGACATAAATTTCATTCGCTGTTTGCTGATTAGGTTTTTTTCTTCTATTTTTGTCTTGGATTTCGAGTGCATCAGGATCAGGATAGGTTTACATAAATGCGTATGATTGTTTGGTATAATGTTTCACCGAGTATATTCAAATAAATATTCAATTAAAATGTATATATATCATACGAAATATAATTTCCTGTACTTAGAGAAATAAATTTTTTAAAACGATTGCCAAAACAGTTGATTTATTCTAATAGAACGTTTAGTTGGAAAAATATAATGATTTAAAAAAAAAACGGTCAAAGTTATTAACAAAATCACGAAGATTTAGCATGATCGTAACTTGAAAAATTAATTTAATGTTTTGTTTTTGATTTTATTTTCAATATCAATTAACTTAAGACAAATGCGAAAATGAGATATCCACTTCTTAAGTATCGACAAAAAGTTGCTTTTGTTATACATATGATTGATCGAAGTGTTAAACAATAGGTTTTTATGAAGAGAGACTTAACGGACTTAACGGCAACCGTAAAGAATACTTTTCGGAGTTATGCGCCTTTTTAAGCAATTAAAATATCACTTGCTTGAACGGGGAAGGAAAACATCGTGAGGAAACCTGCACGCCTGAGAGTTCTCTATAATGTTCTCAAAGGCGTGTGAAGTCTGCCAATCCGCACATGGCCAGCGTAGTGGACTATGGCCAAACCCTTCTCATATTAAGAGGAGACCCGCGCTCTGTAGTGAGCCGCAATGGGTTGATCATGATCATGATGATGTAAAGAATTCTTTTCAAACTTTTGGTAGTTTGAAAACATAATCGTGTATTATAAGCTACACTCAATCCACGGTCGCATAACTAGTGTGTGTTGCAACATTAGCTGTTATTGTTTATTGTGTTCTTATCGATATCTTTGCTTTGTTGGTTCGCGCCGAACTCCGCGCTGTGTATACTGGTGTACAATGGAGGGCCTTGGTTTTTGTGGAATTAAGCGTAATATGGTAGCCAGTGAGATTATCATTGATTGGTTGTATTGAAAATTATGCTAATAGTGTTTCTCTTATGTGCATTATGGGAATTCTGTGTACTTGTTTCACTATCCCGGGATAGGTATAGCTCAGCGTTTTCATAGCATAAATTTGACGACATCCGTGTGTACGCTGTCGCATTATAAAGTTTGAGGTTCTGGGTTCGATTCCCGGCTCGAGTCTGGTCTGGTCTAGGCTTCGGCTGTTAGTTACCACCATACCGACAAAGACGTGTCACCAATCGAATTAGCGTTCCAGCACGATATCGCGTAGAAACCAATTCGGAGTATGGGTTTACCATTCCCCTTATAGGTTAGGCCGCTACCATCCTAGACTGCGTCATCACTTACAATCCACGAAACGAGAGTTTTCATTTGTGGAATCTTATTTATTTTGCTTATAACTAATAGGCTTGCGTTTGATGACAATCATTTATAATGGTAAGTAATAATGAGTCTAGTTTAGAGCGCACCACGATAGAAAATACCTATTCAAGCTAGCCTTGAAAGTAATCAAGTTATATTTGACAGGAAAGAAGAGTGTGTTTCACACCTTAGCATTTCGAAAACAATCAAGTAGGTATGTGATGATTGAATAAAACAAATAAATTGATCACCGTTCACGGCATCTTGCTGTTCTGTGGCAGAAAGGCGACGGACTTGTATTGCGGGATTCCTTAGCACACTCACCGAAGTATATCCTGTAGAAAAACCGATAAATAGTTTAGCGTGTTTCAGCTATCCGTTACCTATGATTTTCCTGAACGATACAATAACATCGACAACATACAGTACTGCAGCTGCAGATAAAGACCTGCAGCCCGACACCCCAACCCCCTAGTGGTTGAGGCGTCGAACTACACCCCCGACCCGAACGCATCTCTCATAAAGAGGAGACCAAAGAACGTTCTTGACGAAACGGACGACCAACTGACTTAGACAACGCTTCCCAGGTAGGTCATACACTCATCACACAACAGAGCATAGCGTCTTCGCCAGCGAGGACGAGGTCCCCGATATCTAACGTCATCCGGACGTGGGTCTCTTCCACGGTCACGGGTGCTTGCGGACTGGTACACCAGTCCAACAAACCCAATAAGTCCCAACGTCACCCTAAGTCGAGGTCAGAGTCTCACAGGAGATGCCTATAGCGGGGCGTTCCCCCAGATGTCGTCGAGCCCTAGTGATCTTCTCCCAGGCTGAGCTTCATGCTCGCCAAAAACCCCCGGTGACGCAGTAATAACTAACATGGTTACCTGCAACTGTCAATCCGAAACAACACAACTAAATCTTTCTTATAAAATGTCACCTCCTTGGTGGTGTGTCATCCAACCCAAACGTAGATTGCAACTTACTGAACAATCTGACAATATGTCGTAGTGGCCTGTGTCAAATGCATAATGTTCAATGATTAATCACAGATTTTATTTACATAACTCACACCGTCTAATGCAATCGCAGCTAATCCTTGGCCCCCTTGCTGCATATTAAGTCTCCATACATAAATTCTCTAATAACACAAAATTAACTATTCGCCACAGCCGGTACCGCGGTTCTTAATCTAAATTTAAGACTTGACTCCTACATAAATACTTTATAGGCGCCATAATAATTTTTGGCTACTATCGGTCGCTAGACAGATCCTGGTAGCTTACCATCGATTGAAAATAAACTTTAACACTTCGCAGTACGGTTCGAAATCTATTGGACATTTATAAGACTAATAATATATTGCCCTAGAGTTAACAAAGTGGACATACTTGATTTCTATTGTCCGTCGATTACGATTACAAGCCATTCCTATTTCCGTACTTTCATTCAACTTCGATCTTTATTATCATTGACTAAGGTTACATTTCGTATTGACAATCAGCAGGTCGTGTGACATAATAAAATTATTTGTATAGTCCACTTGATTATATCTGCGGTTACGATTGGAAAGTAGGACGACATTGAGGTAGGCTTTTGCAAGAGCTCCCATTGGTCAGTGTCAACGAATTTGTTTCAGATGTTATGCAAGTCGCTTTGTAATATTAAATGTAACAATGAAATGTGCTGTTACAATAATTCAACCAGTGTGTTGTGAACGCGTAAATCATATTTTATGAGACTCCACGCCTACACAGTTTAACGCGTTTAAATATTTAGGTCATTATTTAAAGAAATTGATTGTGGTTGGCAGCTGTAATCTTTCGTCCTGGAATTGTTCCAACACGCGTTCAGCAAATCCAGCGAGAGCGACGGCTTGCCCAGCCGTGGTGGGTTTTAGTTCGGGTATAGCCTACGGACATAACATCCTGCCCAGCCATATAGTTTTTCCAGCACGACAAGGGAAAAAACATCCTGCCCATGGGACAGAGGTAGCCATATAGTTTTTCCATCACGATAAAAAAAATAGCTCTAATCTACTCAATAAAACCTAATAAGATAAGAAGCATCAAGATTTGTATTATAATTGGACAGTAAACCGATAAAAATATGCTCAAAGCCCATGGGACGGAGGTAGCCATATAGTTTTTCCAGCAAGACAAAAAAAAATAGCTCTAATCTACTCAATAAAACTGAATGAGACAACTGAATAAGACAGCGTAACACAGTTAAAGCAAAGACCAGTAGCATTAATTGAACAGTAATAACAAATTTTAGGAAAAGCTTTTTTTTACTCAACGATAACTTAACCCTTGACCGCAATCTCCCCTGGTAAGTGATGATGCAGTCTAAAATGGTGGCATGCTAGCCTATTGGATTGCGTTTTATTAAACTCAAATAAATCTAAAATCACATTGCTTGTTGATTGTTACCAACAAATATACAAAGTTATAGCAAAATTATGCAACAGGCTTGCGGTTGAAATCAATTGAGGAGCAACGCTGAAAATTTTCTTTTGCAAATAACATTATATCAGCTCTCACGGAGCTTAAACCACAAGTTAAATTTCTCTCTTATTTCCTGAGAGAAAATCTGTTTTACGACGCAATCGGAGCTCACTTTCTTCGGCCCTTTTTATCTTGGCCTAGATAAATTAATCACTTGCATCTAATGGAGACGCCATGCCTGTAAAGTTTCATGTAAAATGTCACATAGTAATATGTCAAATGTTTCATTAAATTGCTTGTTATTTTTACGAAAGATAATAATTAACACATTATATAATAAGACGTTTACAAAAAGTTCTATCGGTATTTTCAAGCGAGGGTAATTTGCATAAATATCAATCTTCGACATCATCATCATCATCATCATTTCAACCTATAGACGTCCACTGCTGGACATAGGTCTTTTGTAGGAAGTTCCAATGGCCACGGTCCTGGGCCGCTTGTATCCAGCGGCTCCCTGCGACTCGTTTGACGTCGTCTGTCCACCTTGTTGGGGGTCGACCAACGCTACGTTTACCGGTGCGGGGTCGCCATTCCAACACCTTGGGACCCCAACGTCCATCGGTTCTCCGAGCTATGTGCCCCGCCCATTGCCACTTCAACTTCGCAACTCGCTGAGCTATGTCGGTAACTCTGGTCCTCCTACGGATCTCTTCATTTCTGATTTGATCACGTAGAGATACTCCTAGCATAGCTCTCTCCATTGCTCGCTGAGTGACTCTGAGCCTTCTTATGAGGCCCATAGTGAGCGACCACGTTTCGGATCCGTAAGTCATCACTGGCAACACGCACTGTTCGAAAACTTTAGTCTTCAGGCACTGAAGGATTTTGGACGAAAAGATGTCGCGAAGTTTCCCAAACGCTGCCCACCCGAACTGAATTCGGCGGCTGACCTCCTTCTGGAAATTGGACTTACCTAACTGGATCGTGTGTCCTAGGTATACATACTCGTCTACAATTTCCAGTGCAGAGTTCTCAACGATTACTGGGTGAGGCAGAACATTAGCGTTCGACATGATCTTCGTCTTGCTCATGTTCATGCGCAGGCCTACCTGTTGAGAAACTCTGCTAAGGTCATTGAGCATTGCGTCGAGGTCTTCCAGAGTCTCTGCCATTACGACTATATCATCGGCAAACCGAAGGTGATTTCGATTTTGATCTTCGACAATGATATTATAAATAATTTGGCAGTTGTCATAAAGTATTTGCGAAAGATAAAATCTCATCCACTATTTGGGAAAACCGATGAGTGTATGTTTAAAGTCTAGAACAGTTTTTTTTTTGTAAATAATTGACGCAATAATTTATTGTAGTTGGCAAATACATAGTTTTATTTACACTAAATAATCTTCATTCCTTAACCAATATTACATATTTAAAAGCCAGACCCTTTTTATTTAATTTTTCTTTGAAATTTCTTTGGTATTGTATAATGTTGCGTTTTCTATATGCTAGCGGTCATAACAACATTGCTTTGGATTTTCGTAATTTTTGCATTGACAAAATGGTTAAAAACAAACAAAAAAACAGAAAATAACTAGAAGACTACATTATATTACTATACTTTAGTATTCTGTTTATTTTCAGCTTAAGCTAAGACCGTTGCGTGCTAGATCTAATTTTTAAAATGGCCAATTCGACTTAGAACAACTCGTAAGAATTCAATTAAGATTTAATGCAATTTGCGCATGCGACGCTCTCGTGACACCTAACGCTGTTAAAATACACTAGTTTATGCGTTTTACAAGAGGAAACAACACTATTTGAAACGGGAACATAGATATGGTTGTATTATATGTTAGTTCGTCTGTGAAAACCTAAGAGACCACATACCATCATACTCTACTGAAATACAATCATCATACAATCGGCCTTGTGACATAAGTATGTTTGATGATCAGCTGTTGTTCTCTACAAAATGTAATAAAATAAAATAAAAAGCCTTATATTTTTCCTTTACAAAATAAACTTAAAAGCTAATAAAAGTTGTTAAATCTTAATACTAACTCATTACTATAAACATAAAAAGTATATTGATTAATTATTGGAAAACCCCTCGCGTGTCAAGGCCTCCCCCAGAGATACCCATTGCTATCTGTCTCTAGCCACCAAACCAGCCAATTTTGTCAAATTATGTAAGGACCGAAATATTTCACATATATATTTTTAATTATTATTTGTTTTAAACGTACTTAGTTATAAATAAACGCAATTGTTAAGTAATTAATTATGTTTATTTTATTAATGACCTATACCTACTCTCACTTAGGAGAAAGAGGTTTAACCACGAACCTTTAATGCAGTATTTCTACAACAATAATGAGGCATGGGATTGGCATTACCGATCTCTAGCCTGTTGCGGAAATTTTGTGTTCAGATAACCCCAATACGTAATCTGTAATAGAACAACGAGGCATACATGGCGAAATAAAATCCCATTAATGTTTTTTTAATCCCTCAACAATTAATTCAGTCACGACAGTTTAAACTCGAAAATACTATCATGACCAATTCATTAATGTTTTTTTTAAATACCTGGACAATTCCTTGAATTGTTCAGGGATTTAAATTTAAAAAAAATTTACTTATACTTATTTCATGTATATTTGAGTATTTATTAATACAGGCATCTCTTGGTCTAAGGCTGTCAATATATGCAAATGCGAACAATCTGATCGTCGGGCGCACGTGGGCTAGTTAAAGTCGCTCCCGTGTTTTATTACTGATCTCTTGTGCCGATTCTGCCCACGGCTGGCTTCGTGTCCACAGTTGTTCCTGCATTAGAGGCTTGTCATACTCTAATTTTGCACGCCACGCCTTTCGCCTTTACATGCACTAATGATCTGCGCCCCTAGTACATGTTTGCAAATCGTAAAAACTTTGATGGTTTTCGAAATTCTCAGTGGTGCTTCATAATTAAATTTTGCACTCCACGCCTTTCGCTTTTAGTATTTACTAATGGTCCCCTAGTGTTCCCCTAGTACATGCTTGCAAACTTTGATGGTTATAATATAAATTTGCACACCACACGCTTTTGCATGCACATTTATCTGAGAATTTACACATGTGGAAAACTTATTTAAGATTATAGACGACAATTTTTATTATTTTACCCCTCATGCCTACCAACCTTTAAGTGCAGTAATGATCTGACACCCTCGTACCAGTTTGCAGATCTCGGAAAGTTTGAATATTTTTGTGTACCTATAAAATTGGCCATCGCTCGTTAAAAATTAAAGATTTCGCACCCGCTAGTGATCTGTGCACTTAGTAAAAATTTGTACATCATAATGTTGATGGCCTCCCGTCTGTCTGTTAGTCTCCCGTCCGTAAGTTTGTCATATGGGAACCCATCATAGATGCATCCTGTGCCTGCAAAATCCTTGTATAAAATCGTACGTCAAACTGCGAAGTTTCCACTAACTGACCACTAGACAGGACTCAAACACGAGACTGATGGTATGATTGGCTAGATGCCATGTCAAGTCGTATAATTCATACTATAGTTTTTTTTTTATTTACGTACGACGTACGTATAAGTTAGCCCTTGACGGCAATCTCATCTGGTGGTAAGTGATGATGCAGTCTAGAATGGTAGCGGGCTAACATCAGGCCAGATCGCTAAATCGTTTGGCAACACGTCTTTGTCGGTAAGGTGGTAACTAGCCACGGTCGAAGCCTGCCATCAGACCAAAACATATGCAAATTATTTTACATAGACAATGGAAACGCTGGTTGTAGATGTTTAACAGAACTAGATATCGTATTTCGTTTTTGAAAACTATTGAAATTCGTGCTAGTTGTATTGATACTTTGTTGGTGAACTGACATGTCAACATTGGTGAAATTTACATAGTCGTGTACATATTCGGTGGCGATATGTTTGACACGTTCGTTAAGACGTCCAATTGACTAAAACACGTCGTGTGAAATATTATATTCAGCTCTTAAGGATTTTATCTGAGGTTCGGCTGTCCGTTTAGAAACCAACCTCATGACTGACATAAAAAAGTTGAATTTAATATATACCGAGTAGTTTTAGCTTTCTGTGATGTAATCATCAGAAAATGCATATACTCTTAATATAAGCCATGAACTTAACCACATGGAAAAGAAATGTGGGTGGCGTTAGAAGATTCCGCTTGTAATCAACGGCATGCGGCGACAAAAATGCGTTACATACAATACGTGCGTATAGGTACAGTGACATCATCATCATGATCAACCCACTACAGGCTCACTACAGAACACGGGTCTCCTCTCAATATGAGAAGGGTTTGGCCATAGTCCACCACGTTGGTCATGCGCGGATTGGCAAACTTCACACGCCTTTGAGAACATTATAGAGAACTCTCAGGCGTGCACGTTTCCTCACGACGTTTTCCTTCACCGTTGAAACAAGTGATATTTTAATTGTTTTGTACAGTGACATACCATATTATAAAATAAAAATAAAAATTATCTACAAGGAATGCAGTGATATCAGCCTAAATTAAGTGTCCATATTATGATTTTTTTAATTCAAGGATCTACGAAGAATGCATTCAGTGATATCAGCCTAAACCACAAACTCACTTTAGTTTCAATAGTATCTTTAGGTTGCCACCGGTTACAAGCAACTGTCAAAAAATGTTCTCCGTAATAAATTAAAAACTCCTCGGTTGATATACGACGAAAATATAAAAAAAAAATTAAAATAAATCACTCCATTTGTTAATTTCTTCCTTACAATAAATTGTTCGATTTGGTGAAAAATGCATTGACCCTTACAATCATTCACGAAAAAACCTTCATACATTTTTATATCTCATACCAATTTCCATGACAGATACAGATAATAAATCTGAAATCTGTTAATTGCAACACACGGTATAAACAGTAGCTTAATTACACTTACGACCTATAATAAATTAGCATGCTGACCTACAATCGATATCAGGTACGTCATTGTTGCGTGATATATCGATTTAGTATCGATTATCGATATCGTTTGTTCTTTTAACGATTGTAGAGTTTATTGTCTAAAATTGCTATCAATCAGAGCTACATATAATTAATTCATTTGTTCATGTAGATAAAGTTTAAGTACATTTCTGACGACCTCCGTGGCGCAGTGCGTGCGCTGTCGCATTATGGAGGTCCTAGATTCGATTCCCGGCTCCAGTCTGCTCTGGTGGGAAGCTTCTGCCGTGGCTAGTTATCCTACCGACAGAGACGTGTCGCCAAGCAATTAAGCGTTTCGACACGATGTCGCGTAGAAACCAATTCGGAATATGTGTTTACCATACCCCTAACAGGTTATACCGCTACCATCCTAGACTGCATCATCACTTACCATCAGATGAGATTGTCGTCAAGGGCTAACTTGTTGTTTATAAAAGACAAAAAAAAAACATTTTTATAAATAGTTATAGCAAAATCTCTGCTAATCGTTTTAAGATATTGCATATTTCTGTTTAACGTCATGGTACATAGGAATATAGAGATATTTTTCAATGAAATACATTAAGCGAAATCTGAACTTTTATAAAAAAAAATAGTATGTACGCTCGATTTCTTAGAATTTATATTTTAATTTTCTGTGCGATTAAAAGTATTCCTTATTACTATAGTCGTCGTTTTACATCTTTCCAATGATAAAAATAAATAATTAAGATTATTTATAATTGGCAAGAAGGAAAATTGTGTTCCAGAAATGGATACCTTATATCCCGGAAGTCTAAGAGTAAAACGGAACGTTTTAAAACCCTAAACCACGCTGACCAAGGCGTAGAGTACACAATCAAGTACTGTAAATTTTGGAATTTAATCATTATATTTTTACTAATATACGTATCAAGTTAAAATTACTTAACGCTCTTACTATTAATATAGCTGTTATTTTCGTGCCAGAAGATTTTAAGTTATTAAAGTTACCACCCAACCGACGAAGACGTGTCGCCAAGCGATTTAGCGTTCCGGCACGATGTCGCGTAGAAACCAATAAGGAGTATGGCTTTAACATACCCCTGACAGGTTAACCCACTACCATCCTAGACTGCATCATCACTTACCACCAGGTGAGATAGCCGTCAAGGGCTAACTTGTGGTGTATAAAACAAAAAAGTGCAAAGTAGGCTTAGTCTAAAAGACTCATTTGGATCAATATCATTTTACAAAGGCCGTGACAAAGTTTGCGCAACCCAAAAAAGGTTTCGTTAGACAACGATTAGAGTCATAGGCAACTTAATGGCTGCAGCCGGCAATGCTGTACCACCTGTGGGTGTAGTTTAAGGTGAAACGTCGTTTAAGCGATAATAAACTTTGTTTACTGGTTTCTAGTGATTAAAATCGCTTTTAATGCTTGTAAATCGTGATTTTACTGTTGATGTTCATCTTTTGATAGGCCTCACGGCGATGTGTTAACTGTTACGCACTTTCGTGACCTATGTGTAATCGTGTTGGGGAAAGCAATGAATAAGGTAATTAAGATTGGATGCATGTGTGCGAAAGATGTAAATGTGTAAACTATTGTTCTAATTGGATGATTAGATAACAAGCTATCTTGCCTTTATATATTGTATTATTCAACCGTAACTCTACTGTAGGTCTATTGTATCCCATAGATATTTTTTTTTATTTTTTATACACTACAAGTTAGCCGTTAGCCTTGACGGCAATCTCACCTGATAGTAAGTTATGATGCTCTCTAAGATGGTAGCGGGCTAACCTGCTAGGGGCATACCCCTAGCAGGTAAGCCCGCTACCATAGTAAACCCATACTCCCAATTGGTTTCTATACGACATCGTGCCGGAACGCTAAATCGCTTGGTGATACGCCTTTGTCGGTAGGGTGGTAACTAGCCACGGCCGAAGCCTCCCACCAGACCAAACTCGAGCTGGGAATTTAACCCAAGACCTCCAACTTTATGTCGTCACATGCGAATAATGTTAAGTTTATTTGGTTTTTTCACGTGTCTCCTGTATAATAGGGGAGGAACTTGAACTTTCCTCTCCCCCTATTATACAGTGTGACACCCCGCCGAGTGGATAACAAGTAGCCGTAGTATTATAATATTGTTGAAATTACAATATATTTTAGGGACGTCAAAATAACTGAACGAAATTTGATTTGAAACGAATCTTCAGTTAGATCGAGCAGGATTTAGCCAAGTGCGAACTTCACATGCTTTTGGGAACGTTATGCTTATACTTTCAGGCATGCAGGTTTCCTCGCGATATTTTTCCATTAATTTTTAAGCAGTAATATTTATTTTAAGCAAACATCTCCAATAAGCGCGTGCTGATAATTGATCTCAGACTGAACAGACCGAAAGAATGGCCGAAATATTATCCACTAGACCGTCACCTGTGTTGCAATAAATTAACAAGAATATAAGAATTTACTGCGATTGTTAATTAATTGTACGTGCATTCATATAGTTAAGGTTGTTACGTATATCGAAACTTTCGATATAAATACATATACAAAATAAAACATGTGCTGTAATTAATCCTGTATCATTAAACTCTATAAGCTTAAAGAGGCAGTTAAATTTTTAGGGTTAGTTATGTTACGTTGAACAGTCCTACGCGGCGGCAATACTTTTAAGAGTTTTCAATTTAAAATGACTTGTAATTTATTCATTGAACATAAATATACCTGATCCTTCTCGTAAAACGGAAATAATATCGATAGATACAAAAAAAACATAATTACATCTTTAATTGATTGATAAATTTGAAATGCATGTCATAAGATTCTTATGATAAATTGTTAATAGGAGTCAAAAATCATAGTAGAATGCAAGCTGATATAATATCTGGTATAATAAGTTAAATAAGACATTTTCAAACACCAAACATTCCAAACCTAGATGAACTTTAGAACCTATAATGTATAAATAGTTTATTTATAACAACTGCAACTTAAAATAAACCTTAGATTGAACCTAATATCTTAACTAAATGAACATATGATTATATTAGGCGAAGACCGATAAAAAGAAATATCTGTTCATCAAAGACGGAATTACTATTTAAACGAACATTCTGGTAAGTCTTTATGAGAAAAAGTTCCTACTTCATAGCTTGGAAAATATTCCATATCGACTAACCACTATAATTTAAGCAATTTGGACACACAAGTCAATGGTCAGTACCTCTTCTTCGCCATACATCTTATGTCGCAACTCCGTCATTTTGATACCTTAAATTGGCCAAGTAACCTTTAGCTCGTCTGCAAACGTCTTTAGCAAGATCAGAAAGGTCGCTTGTATTAATTTGTTGCCATATGTAATTGCATTATTACAAATATTTTCAATGTATATTTAAATTTATTCAAATATCGCTATGGTGGTAAGTGCATTTGGATACTTAAAACCGTAGCTGAGACTTTTACAGTATTTAGCCGCCTATTATCATGTTATTATCATCTCACATTGTAACTTAAAACAAAACACATCTAAAGTGTCTATAATAATTTTATAGATAGGACAAAAGTCCGTCAAAAATTAGATTAAAAAGTGTCAAGATTTCAAGTATATTTTTACAGTGAATATTTACCAGATTGGCCTCTTAATTAAGTGTTTAACATGTCCCTTTATTTTGTAAAAATTAAGATAATAATAATTTTTTTAATTGTGGGAAATGACGGTCGAATGGCAATAATGATGATTTTTAAATGTATATAATTGAGAAAAAAAAATAATTTCTATTTCACAAATCACACAATCGCAGTAATTTGGCATGCTTAAAATCAATTCATCAAAATCATTTCGAGGAACGGCCGCCCACGCTCTTTCTAATTAGTAAATAAATTGTTGTGGTGTATGCACGGTATCCTTACTCATGCATTAGTCGAAACTAATCACCCAACCGGCTTCGCGAACAGATGATCACGTCTGAAACAATAATCTCCACATAAATCTGAGCATTAAGGTAACTCCTGATCCAAATGCGTTCGGTATTTCCAGTCCATAATTCACCAGATTTTTAAAATACCTTATATACCGAGAATTAGCTACTTACTATATAATACGTATTATTGTAATCGGAACGAATAATAAATAATTATCGAACGGCAGTTGAGTAAAATACCGAGGAAGTCAAATAAACAAGACCTTCAAGGGCAAATATTTTAATTTATTTAGGCTTTTAGGAACGGGAAATGTATTCCTATTTTGTTGTATTATTAACTTCGTATCGTGAATATTTAATTATTTATCAAAAATACTTGATAAAATAAAATAGAAATACTACATTACGTGAAGTTGATGGTATCGTTGATGTCTTTTGTATTGAAATATTTTTGTCACTTTAGTTTCGTTAACATCTCTTTTTATTTGTTACATAAAATATTCCAGGAATATTTATATAGAAATATTATTGAAGTTTATAACAGTTATATAGTAGTTTCACAGTTTTTTTTACATTATTTGGAATTACTAGTGCCTGTTGGGAGTAATTTTATTCCTTTATAAATAACTATAGCATAAGTATTGCGTTTTCCTGCCTTTATATATCGGTCAGCTTTTTTCAAAAAGGTGGCCTGGAAGAGATCACTTTTAGTTTGCGTTCCACTTTTCTTTTGTTTCAATGTGCAATAAAGTTGTTTAAATAAATAACTATTAAAAAACTTTTTTTTTAAATTAAGAATGGTAAAAATCTAAAAAAAAAAAATACGTTCTTCTTCCTTTTATGACACACCTAAGAATGTGTTTGTGTAAATCACAGTAGAAACCTGTTGTCTGTTTCTATTGTGGTTAGAGAACATTCCATTCAAAAACCAGAATATGCGTGATTATAGTTTATGTATCTACTGTTGTTACACTGCTCCGTATTATCGTTTAATGGCTCGTTAGCCTTAATTATCCTAACAACTACCAACCTTGCGATAATAAATTGCCAAACAAAACAAATAGAGCTTTCGTAATATTGAATTAGTAGGTATGTACCAATTATTTTTAATCAGAAGTCGGGGGTTCGATCCCGGGCACGAACCTTTAACTTTAAGGAGTTATGTGCGTTTTTAAGCAATTAAAATATCACTTGTTTCAACAGTGAAGGAAAACATCGTGAGGAAACCTGCTTGCCTGAGATTTTTCTATAATGTTCTCAAAGGCGTGTGAAGTTTGCCAATCCGCACAGGGCCAGCATGGTGGACTATGGCCAAACCCTTCACATACTGAGACGAGACCCATGCTCTGTAGGGAGCCGGCAATGGGTAGATTATGATGAAACTGACTTTGTTTATAGTAATCCTGTTTTCTTCATAAATTATGCTTAAGCATTATTTTTTAATTAAACATTAAATCCACCAAACGAGGTCTTACGGTCTGTTACCCAATAAATTACTTCCAGTCTACCCACCCCAGTCAATAATATTCAATATAAATATTGATCTGTATCTCTGTATTATGATAACAATTGTCAAAGCCCACTAACCTGATTGAGACCACCGTGGTGTATGCTATGAACCCTGTCTCCTACGAGACAGGAAGATTGCCCAGCAGTAGGGTGTTAGAACACTAATATTGATAATAGTAAATTATACCTGAAATTTGAAGTTACGAAGCTTAAAGGTAAAAAAATTGAAAAAACAATCAAGCTTAACTATTCTCAACTACCTCCGCAACTTTATGTTATTTTTTTTTTTTTGGGATAATTAATAGTCTTTGTCCCAGAAGAAACCCAATGGCCTATAACTTGATGATTAGTATGGATCATTCCTCTATCGTTACAGACAGACAAGATGCATTTTATTTATTTATTTATTTGGCAATCTTAAAAAATTACAATCCTTATAATTAAATCTTAACTTAGTTACATATTCTACATCTAGTTGTAATTCTAATTGACTGCAAAGCATGACAAAAGTTTAATATAACCAATTACAGAAAAACTAATATAAAGTTAGGTGTAATACCTACTGTTTACTAAATCAATTCCATCACACTCAAACAGAACTTCCTATAGTGACCGTTAAATATATCAATTTTGAAGTCTTTACTGATAATCTCATTGTACAAACGACATATTCTTACAATGGGATTATAGTACGAAGTATTGTTTTTACAAACCTCAATGATAAATGTCTTGGGCTTGCGGCATATGTATCTTGTGTTGATGTTTATTTGAGATAGTAATTACCCAGTAGTTGTACATCAATAGGCTAAGAATGATGACGTAAACAAAATATTTCCAATAATATTTAGAGTTCGGTCTAACACAATCACAGTCGAGGAACTAACTCAAAATAAAAGATTTTATCATTTAAATTGCACGGAAGATAGGATGCGAGATGCCTTCACCAAACGAATAGATCTCATTCGGAGATAATATGAGCAAAAACCGTCAATAAATTATTAATCATCATCATTAGTTATTAAGTGTTATCTTGACAACATAATTAGATTATTTCTTATGCATATCGAATTTGCGTTTAGCTTTAATATTTCTTTAACTTTTTTTTACGCATCGAGCTCTGTGGCTTCGAATGGAACGCCCTTCGATAACAGCAGGAGTTGATTCACAGCTCAATCTACATAGGCTGAGAATGATGATGACCACTCATGATTACCTGCTCCATTATTCAAATCAATCGCGGATATATGAACTGTATCGAGTCCTTGACTTTTGCCTGTACTTAATCTCGTATAAAGCAAGAATGCCTTTGTTTTACTCAAAACAATTATAATATTATAAATTCTATCGAAACTTTTTCTCTTTGCTTCCTATTCTCACATGAACTACTGAACAGATTGCTATAGATATTAAATGTCTTCCTGGGTAATGACAAAGGGTTAATAAGACACGGGCTTATTGAAGCCCGTAAAAATAAACTATCCGCAAAAGTTAATAATAAAAACACTAACTAAAGCTAAACTTCAACGCTTTATTTTGGTGTTACTTCAATTATTAAACTACTATCTAATAGACTTCAACTGCTGGACAAAGGTATTTTATGAATCATGATCAACCCAACTCTCAATATCAATATGAGAAGGGTTTGGCCATAGTCCACCACGCTAGCCATGTGCGGATTGGTAGACTTCCACACGCCTTTGAGTTCATTATGGAGAACTCCTGAGAGTTTTCCATAATAAGTTGCAGGTTTCCTCACAATGTTTTCCTTCACCGTTGAAGCAAGTGATATTTTAATTGCTTAAAAACGCTCATAACTCCGAAAAGTTATAGGTGCGTGCCCGGGTTCGAACTCCCGACCTCTGATTAGGAGGCTGACGTCCGAACCACTAGGCTATCACTGCTTCTAAGGTAAGGTATTTTATTAAGAGCTCCAAAATCAGCAGTCTTAGGCCATTCCCTGCTATACGCTTGATGTCGTCTGTCCACCTAGTGTGTGGGGTCACCATTCTAGCTTCTATCCACCACTTTCTAGCAATTTTGGGACCCCTACCGACAAAGACGTGTCGCAAAGCGATTTAGCGTTCCGGCACGATGTCGCGTAGAAACCAATTAGGAGTGTGTTTACCATACCCCTAACAGGTTAGTCCGCTACCATCCTAGACTGCATCATCACCTACCAACAGGTGAGATAGCCGTCAAGGGCTAATTTGTAGTGTATAAAAAAACATCATCGGATTGTGCCCTATCTTTGCCTCTTCAGCGTCGCGACTCGTTAATCTATGTCAGTTACTGGTAAATAATACCTTCTACATTAAGTGAACAATTAAACCCTCAAACTCTTAATGATTGGAAATGTTACCGCACATAAGAATGTATAACAAAAACGTCGTGCCGCTAACATCCTGTTCTCGAACGTATATCAATGGCTCAGTAGGTGTGGCGAAGGTCGCCGGGTTCGATTCTGCGCGAACACAAACGCATTGTTCACTCGGAATTGAATAAAACAAATGACTTAATGGCGACAGATAATACATACAGATAATAAAACCGTACTCTGTTGTCTGTGCCTTGAAGTGATTCATGAGTAACTGAATGTTCTTCTTCCGCTTATTTTATTAATCCCACAGAAAATATTTTACAGGGGACACTTGAAAATGGGACAAAATGCTATAAAGTAGGTGACCAGACGTCAAGATTACTGAAAATTCTTAAAATTCATCCTGAGAGGTCAAAATAGTTAGTAATCAAAAATAAAAGTCTATCTAAACGTCGTTCATATGCGAAACCGCGAGCAAAAGTTAGTAAATAAAAAATCAAATTTTAGTCAACGAGTATCGGGGTTTATCTTTTCACTTTCTCCAAAGCGAAAGCAAGAAATTCTTATGTTGACAAATACCGTAGACATTCACAGGTGTTAATTCAATACACATACTAAAACTATAGAAAGCCAATTGTTATTTAATGTACTGTCCGTACATCCTATGTCATGCAAATTGGTGTATTTAAGGCATATAAGTGAACAACATAAACCTTTCTTACCAAAAGATAAATAAAAAACAAGTTCAAAGGAGTAAATTTAAAACGTTTAACTAAACTAACAAAATATGTTATGTTTTTTAAAAGAGAGTTGATTTAATTTCAGGATGCTAGTTCGTGAGACAAAGGTACACAATTGAGTTTTCATTTATTTGTTATTTTTATTATTATTCGTAAATTGTTTTTGTAGAGTTATTATAAGTCTTCATTTGAACTTTTATTATATTTGGTTATTTCTAACGAAAGTTTAGCAGAACTCGACTTATATATATCTTTAAATTAATAATAATTAAATTCTAGAACATTATTTATCGAAAGGTAACGTAATAATATTCTGCACACTATTTGCCCAGCATTATTTTACTATTAATGTACTGAGATCCCTTAAATATAGAAATATAGACTTTACATAAAATAACGTGATTTGAATTAAGAACATCTTGTATTTGAAGAAAATATATCTCATATTAATATTGCTATCTCGCTTCGTCTAACTATGATGTCCCTTTTAAACACCACAGCCCATAAATCGCAAATCACAGAGTACAAATGAAAGTTCCCTCCAAAACTTTTTTTTACATTATATTGAGGTTTTAAACGTGTGGTAAGTAGAGTATTTAATACCACTATTTATGTATGTTGCTGTTTGTCTTGGGCATTCCCAAATACCTTAGTTGGGATTTATGACTGCGCCTGTAACAAATACCTAATTTGGGATTGTTTGGATATTTTTTTTTATACACTACAAGTTAGCCCCCTTGACCTCACCCAAACGTAAGACATAGAACAATCCGTTACTAACGAAAGTAGACGAACACGTGAATAAGAGATAGATGTAATCGAGGATAAGGGTGTTACTAGTACATTTACATGCCACCTTGGATGATGTAAGGGTGTATTTACACCTTACACATTAGCAGTGTTTGTGTGGTCCATTGTCGTTGCGTGAGATATGGCGGCCTGTCAGTCCCGTGCGGCCCCCGCGAATAGCTTACTTATGTCAGATTCTTGAATCGATGATTGTAATACATTGCTATAAATAACGACGATGCGCAGTTTCTTACAAATAAAGCACTTAAAAGAAATTTCGGTGTCTGTTTAAAAATGATAGCTCAAAAACCACTTTAACTCTTGAAAGATTCTCATCATCATGGACATACTCTTAACGGCTCACTACAGAGCACGGATCTCCTCTCAATATGAGAAGGTTTTGGCCATAGTCCACCACGCTGGCCATGTGCGAATTGGCAGACTTCACACTCCTTTGAGAACATTATGGAGAACTCTCAGGCGTGCAGGTTTCCTCACGATGTTTTCCTTCACCGTTGAAGCGAGTGATATTTACATTTTTTTTTTTAAAGATTGAGAAAGATTCTAAGTCATTGTTTATTAGCTATGTAGGTCTTTTCGCGTAGTAGCCCCATGCGTTGGTCCGATCAGATCAGCTCTGCACTCGGTACACCATTCCACGCCGCACTACATAATGCCGGATACAGAACCATCTGGAGAAACATCATACGGAAGAAGGCGATCCATGCTAAGGATCGCAACCCTCAGGATGACGATGCAGAGAGAGAGAGAGAGGTCTTTTCGCATTTAGTATCATATTTACGCATTATTTTCATTGGATACATTCACCAGCATATTTTGAAACTAGCAATTAAACTAAATTAGTATATATGGATATCACGATTGAATTGGATAACGGGTAATTAGATTTTCTTTAGCTATATTTTCAGTAGCAGGCCTGATATAGTAAATTGTCAATGCTCCACCCTTGCCTCGGATAGCACTTTAAGCTGTATGCCCAAAATTATAACTCACGTGTAAAAAATTCAAAATATCAAATTTAAGTTTAATATGTTTTTATTTCAAATAGGCCACATAATAACTGTCTGAACGGCATATCGAGCAGTCTAGATGGTTTACAGCCTGGTTACGCTGTGTCAACCAATAGGGTTAGCACAGCTAATCGACAGTCCGAAAAAAAAGTCTAGATGGCATTCAAGCAAATCTGTATATCTATTTCAGATTGCGTGTATCAATAATACGATATATCATCCCGAAGGTGACTCTTATACGCGAATCTAGGATCAAGAATTACAATTGCAAATTTAAATCAAAGTATATGAATCTCCTATTGTTATTTTTAATAATATCAAATGTGGAATATGGCCAAGCCAAATATTTTGTGGTTGGACAAACACGTGTCTGGCGAACCCAACATCCAAATTTATTTAAAATATGATTAGAACGTTCGCCTCCTAATCAGAGGTCGGGGGTTCGAATCCGGGCACGCACCTCTAAATTTTCAGAGTTGTGTGTTTTTTTAGCAATTAAAATATCACTTGCTTCAACTTACTCACTCTTTTTTTATATTACTACTTGTTGGTAGCCAAACCGTAAAAGTCTCAAATTTTCACAGGTCGTATTATTTATTACTGACACTAAATTATAATTTTATATCACTTCCACGATATCATAAGAACAATGAACAAATTGTTTTGATATTTAAAATTTATCAATGATTTATAACCAGCTTTTGGGTTGATTAACGTGACCTGGTGTCTTATAAAAAGTACACCCTTGGCGGATTGCAGAGGTCATTTTTAATGGTTGCGCTATATAAAATCTTGTTATGTTTATTACCTATATGGATATTAGAATCTGGTTATCGACAGGAAAAAGCTGTATAAGTAAATATATTTTTTGCATCGAGAATTTTAGCAATATATGCATTTAGTAAGCGGTGATAGCCCAGTGGTTAGGGCGTCGGTTCGAATCCGGGCACGCACCTTTAACTTTTCGGAGTTATCTGCGTTTTTAAACAATTAAATTATCACTTGCTTCAACGGTGAAGGAAAACATCGTGAGGAAACCTGCACGCCTGAGAGTTCTCTATAATGTTCTCAAAGGCGTGTGAAGTCTGCCAATCCGCACATGGCCAGCCAGCGTGATGGACTATGGCCGGACCCTTCTCATATTGAGAGGAGACCCGCGCTCTGTAGTGAGCCGGTAATGGGTTGATTATGATGATGATGATGATGATGATGATGAAACACTCAAAAGAAATACTCATATATATATATATATATATATATATATATATATATATATATATATATATATATGAGTGTTTCATATATATATATATATATATATATATATCAAATTTACTTACTTACTCCATATATATATATATAGAGTAAGTAAGTAAATTTGACCGAGTTCAATAGTTAAGTAAGAACATAGATATTGGTACCCACTAAAAAACAAAAGAAAGTGTATTATAACATAGATGTTAACTAGAGCGATGGTAATAGCAAATACAAGGGAATAATGAAAAGAAAAGAAAGTAAGTAGTGATGCGCACCTAATCGATTTTGTGCCGGTGGAAATCAATTTATGGAGGAATATCAAATGGGCTTAGGCGTGACAAACTAATTAATCTATTTGTGTTTGTGTTTCTAATTTGTGTTATGTGCTATCTTTTGTAAGTATTTAATTGTGTGCTATCTTTTGTAAGTACCACAAAA
The DNA here is from genome assembly GCA_928268935.1 of Lasiommata megera. Classification (NCBI taxonomy): domain Eukaryota; kingdom Metazoa; phylum Arthropoda; class Insecta; order Lepidoptera; family Nymphalidae; genus Lasiommata; species Lasiommata megera. The sequence continues at coordinate 16,234,467 of OV743308.1, read as the reverse complement.
GATTGCACATTTTTTTTAACGCAATTTAATTATTGTAATATTAAGAAATTGTGTAATGGCGACAGAGTCGTGTCCCAAAGCGATTTAGCGTTCCGGCACGATGTCGCGTAGAAACCAATTAGGAGTATGGGTTTACCATACCCCTAACAGGTTAGCTTGCTGCCATATTAGACTACAACAAGTATTACCATCATGTGAAATTGCTGGAAAGGGCAATTTGAAGTGTAAAATAATGTTTAAAAATCTGTATTGAATAAAACAACAGAAACAAGCAGAATATTAGCAAGCTTAAAGTAATATGATAATGGGCACTCTGATAAATTGTTTATGATTGATTGATATTTGATTATATTTCTGAAAACAGTAACCGATCTAACTTTAGAAATTGCTACTAATATTGATATTTAGATAACTTTTTTTATATTTTTAGCATTTATTAGCAATGAATTCTAATTTTAGTGTTTTATTTTCCATTGCTTTTCTGATTTCTTTTTGACAATTACTTTGGGTCATAAAAATAAATGAAAAGTTTTATAGTCATCCTTAGAAAGACTTCTAGATGTTCCTGATTTCCTCCTGATCATTGCTTACACATATAACCAGAAACCTATCGATAAATGCGAAAAATCTCCTTGAAGTCGCCAATAACGTTAGAGCTTCTACAAATCCCAACACAATAGAACACTTTAGGCGTTCTTTGATCTTCAATCGACCCAATTCTAAAGGCAAGGTGACAGCTGCACATCCGACAGTCACAAGCCTTGGCACAAAATATCGACGTCACGGATCACATCACTAGCCCTATTGTTTTATCGACCTACAAGTTACCATTTGTTTTGGATGCAGTATGGTGGAAAATCAAGGGTACTTATGGTCATCCGTGATTTATAGACCTTAACGTTGTGCCCGGTAAAACCGAATGTGCTTTTTGTGGCACTGGAAGTAGCAAAAATAATGTAAATTATATGAGTTTAATAAATAATAAAAAAGTTTGTGTATCAGCTCCGATATCCGACATATTTTCCGGAGTTTATTCCTTCAGATCGACGGTATAAATATCCACATAATAGACTTACTAATCTAAGAAAAAGATTCATACCATATCAAATGGTAAATAAACGTAACAATGAATGAAAATGCCTATATAATGGATATATTTTTATTTTCTATACAAATAATACTAATTTTGGGTGTGAAATATTGCTCTAATAAGATAGCTTTTAATAGAATTTTAAGTGGCATGTGAGATGGTGATAACAAAAAGAAAATTTACTAGGCTAAGTTTGTTGTGGGCTTCTTTTTAGACCGGGGCGCGTTTGGAACCCTCATAGCTTTAGTTTACGAATGTAGTTATCACCTTCAAATCACTACTATCTAACTTATTGACGCGTCAAAAGTGCCTTTTAAAGGACTATTTGAATAAAGATTATTTGAATTTGAATTTAATGCATTTTTATCATTTATTATTATTATCCAGTAATGTATTATACATTACTGGATAATAATAATAAATGATAAAAATGCATTAAACATTTTACAAAAATAGATTTGTCATATGCCTGAAAAGTGATAGGTGCGTGGAATTGGTTGCGCACAAAAACGTAACGAGGTCATTCGTTCAGTACATTTTACTATATGAAAATCGATTCTTAAGGAGTAAACTCAAAAAACTGAAGTACATAGGAATGTACTTCAGTTTCTTGAGTTTTAAGCAGGAGCTTAAGTTTTTCGGATATAAATTAAATTGAATCCAATTCGAATTCAAGACTACAAAATACGTTTTATTTTTCTATTAAAGCGTGTTTGTGTCGGTCAAAATCTACAGTGACAATAATCAATTCATCAATAATTACTTGTAACACTAAAATTTTTGCTGAAATATGTGGTGCCAAAAAAGATATACAAGCATAAATAAATTGAGATTAAATGCCCAATTTATCTTCATTTTGTCTAATTATAAATTATAAATAAATCCTTATAAATAAAGGAAAAAGGAAAATATACAAAAACAATATATGCAGGCTATGAAACAAAATGACTATACTACGAAATCCTTGGAAACTCATCAGGTAGGCAGTAGGCCTATCACAAAGACTGACCCACGCTGAACTTTAGGTTTGTCCAACAATCCACCTATACAGAATGCTTAAGTTATTTACAATGTATTGTAATACGTTAATTAGTGGTAAATCATGAGCCGCCTTCACAAGGACAATTCGATAATTATCTTTAGCTGAATAAATACTAGAATTTTTTTTTTCACGTAACCCTTTTGTTTTTGTGACGTACGTTCTTTAAAAGAAAATTGAGAATTGCAAATTGTGTCTGAGATTTTCAAATTTGAAGATATTTCAGTACAAGAAGATACAAGATTATTCCAACCTACCGTACTATCAGTGGTCTAAAAGGCGTGTGAAGTCTGCCAATCCTCACAAGGCCAGCCTGATTGAGTATGGCCAAACCCTTCCCATATTGAGAGGAGACTCGTGCTCTGTAGTGAGCCGGCAATGGGTTTACCATTATGATCATGATGATGTACTATCAGAACTGTACATCTCGTTCCTTGCTCTGAGAGCAAGTTAAGCTGCAAATCCCGATAACTGTAGGTAATCTGATTACCGTTACCTAAGAAACTGCGTCAGCTGAAACCAAAGTCTAGTTCAGTATTAATGTAGCTTAATCCTGACCCTTTTTTAAAACACTACAAGTTATCCATTGGCGGCAAGTGATGATGCAGTCTTAGATAGTAGCGGCCTAATCAGGGGTACGGTGAACCAATACTCCTAATTGGTTTCTACGCGGCATCGTGCCGAAACGATAAATCGCTTGGCGACACGTCTTCGTCGGTAGGATGAACTAGCCACGGCCGAAGCCTCCCACCAGACAAGACTCAACCCAGGAATCGAACCCAGGACTTCCAACTTTATAATGCGACAGGGCACGCGCTGCGCCACGGAGATCGTCAAAAATATAAAATATAAATATAAATATCGATTTATAGATGCCGTCTAAAGTATCCGCGATAAAAAAATCAGTCTAGAATTCCGTCCCTCTACGTTATCTATCTACTCCTACGTTAGCTTGGTAGTGAAAAATCATGCGCAAAGCAATATAAATGACGAAATTTCTTATTTTGTTAAGGAAAATCATATTTTAAATTAAAAAAAAATAGCAATATACTTTAAACCGGACTCTTTCTTTTGCTAGACTTTGATTAGACTGTATATTTAGTAGTAGTAGTATTGATCGAAACCAATTTGTGTTAATTAACTTTAATTAATAATTCAATTCCTATCATACAATTCACGGATTAATATCACATGTCAACGGTCTATAAACCGCTTCCTACACGTGATAGTATGAATCGTTCAAGTGAACCCAGTATCGACGACCGACCAATCGGCTTTTACTTTCGACGAACGCTTCCGTAACGAAAGTGCTTTCCAACGTTTAGTCGATTATAGTTATCGAGATAAAAATATGTTATTTAGCGTTAGGATTGCTATCCGTGACGCATATACGCGGCTCAAGTCTGGTCTGGTGGGAGGATTCGGACGTGGCTAGATACCACTTTTCTGACAGAAACGTTTAGCGTTCCGGCATGAAACCTCGCGTCGTGTCGTCGGTCGCGTGGTCTAACCAATCAAATGATGTCAAAGGCGGTTTAGTTCAAAATTAACACAAACATTACTGGAATGTTAAGATTGAGGATTTTATTATTATTATAGTAGAGTGCGGTGATAGCCTCTGATTAGAACAGCCTCCTAATCAGAGGTCGGTGGTTTGAATCCGAGCACGCACCTCTAACTTTTCGTAGTGATGTGCGATTTTAAAAATTAAAATATCATTTGCTTTAACGGTGAAGGAAAAACATCGTGAGGAAACCTGCACGCCTGAGAGTTCTCCATAATGTTCTCAAAGGCGTGTGAAGTCTGCCAATCCGCATATGGCCAGCATGGTGGACTATAGCCAAACCCTTCTCATATTGAGAGGAGACCCGTGCTCTGTAGTGAGCCGGTAATGGGTTGATCTTGATGATAGTAGAGTGCTAGTTTATCTCAGCTTTCGGCGGGTTTTTACTGCATTTACGGGTCATAGCCAAGTAAATCCATGTGCATTATTTAAATTCAAACTATTGTGCATGTATTTCAAATGGCAGCTTTTGCAAGCGTATAAAGATTCTTCCAGATTTATTAATTTATTACTAAGAAGATGATTTCGAATATGTGGACTACTTTTATTATTACTAAAATATACCTACATTGGACCCGCTAAAAGCACTCAATATTTGAATTGTGGGGTCAAAATGCCGACGTCACTGGAAAACCACAAAACGTCAAACGATGTCGATCACCAACCCGTGACAAACGTACCTAGAAATAGAAAACAATTTCATTACCGTTTACGGAAACAAACTAAGATTGAATGTCGCAAATTAGAAATGCATCGAAGCGAAAATCCGTTTTTATACCTTGAACTTGAAAGGTTACCATAATCTTTCCATTGTTTCTTTTCACTCTATGATTGCTGACTTGCAATTCTTTCAGGCAAAGGTTAAACTTACTTAATCACTTATAGACGTCCACTGCTGGACATAATCTTTCCGAGAGCACGCCACTACACGGTGCTCCGGTTTTCTCATCCACCTGCCACCAGCGATCCTTTTCAGGACGTCGGCAGCCTCAGGCAAGGGCGGTATACTTTTGCATAGATTTTCTTTTCGTGATAAAATTTTCTCTGCACAGTTTTAGGTGACACGAATTGAAGTGTGTATTTTTATAATTAAAATGTTATCATCATCATCATCATCATTTCAACCGATAGACGTCCACTGCTGGACATAGATCTTTTGTAAGGAGTTCCAACGGCCACGGTCTTGGGCCGCTTGTATCTTGCGACTCGTTTGATGTCGTCTGTCCACCTTGTTGGGGGTCGACCAACGCTACGTTATCATCATAATCATTATTAACCCATACCAGCCCAGTAGTGGATCCAAGTATCCTGTTATGGAACGCTGGCTAAACGCGGACTTGTAGACTTCACACGTCTTTGAATGGAGAACTTTCAGACAAGGAATATTATAATTTTCTTATACCAACATAGATACAAGTAGATATAAGGCAATACGTATTGGTAATTTAATTTTATAGCAACCGATACCTCGTTCTGGTTACTAGAGCATTCGATCTCGATTTCAAGGCAACGTACGAAATAAGTAATGAGAATGGCAGAACGTGTACTGTGATTATAATTAGTCCTTATTAATATTATACAAGTTATAAAGTAACAACTTTCCACACAGCTGTACTTGATAGATGGTATCCTGGAAATGGCCATGTAACACTTTTTACCTACGGGATTCAAAATAGGTTTACTACCATGTACGACTAAGCAACAAAACGATAGCTCATATCCTGAAGACTGACTTAGAATGTACCCTGAAGATGGACGTAGGATACATTCTATAGTACGTACTGTCACACCCTTAAAATACTAAGATACATATTGCTTACACGCTATTATTATTTTGCGTAATAATAAGGTCGCATCAGCTCTTTATAAGGCAGTCTAATTTCAATAATCTTCAGTCTTACTGGTATTTGCCTAATTGCTGCCCAGCTACGGACCCGGTTTCTGCCTGCTGCCTTTTTTTAGTCGTGGTGGTTTAGCTTTATGGCTACCTCCATCCCTTGGGCAACAAGCAGGTTATGTGGGACTCCCCCCGCTAGGGGGTATACCTAAACTAAAAACCCCCAAGTGTCCATCATGCTGTGTTTGCTTGCCGCCTGGTACACCAAAGTACTCTCTCTTCCCATAACTTCTACCATCCACCCTGGCCAATTTCCAGGGCTCCTCCGCTAAAATGGAGAGGATCGGGACAGCGTGATCCCCCCCCCAAAAGACAGTGTGGAGGTCTGTGGAATAACGACTATCAGCCTGCCACCTGGCTCAACACTAAGCTAACCTCCTCAGGACAAATTGACGAAAAACCTTTTGTAGGTCCGCGTGTGATTTTAGGAATTAAAGTCGAAGTCGATCATTGAAGAACATTCATATACATTTATAAACGATTCTTAGCGCTTGTATTGTGTATTTTTTTCATTCATTAATTCTTCGCCTTATACATAGCCTTTGGAATATTTTGTTGCCCTAGATTAGACAATTTCAAAGGAATTCTTTTACAAAGATTTTATCTACAATCTTTACACATAATCTGCATACCGCAACAACGATTTCGTACACTTCGTGACTGAAATTTAATAACGAAATAACACATTATTGTGTTAGATAACGGAACGGTAACAAATTAGTACTCTTTATGGACACCATTTCATTATGTGAGCCTTGGGCAAGTCACGCGTGTCCATGGTCGAACTTGATGCATGTGATTTGGTGTCAGCTGTGCACCTGACATTACCTTTGGACAGTTATTATTCCAACATAGCAATTCGAGTTCGTTGTTACACAGGTACTGACTGTTTAAGTCGTCCTCGATCGCGTTTATTTGCTAACGGAACTGAGAAGCGCTGGTATAACCTAGAGCTTACTTATGCCTCTAACTGTTGTCCTTCTATCAGTCCGTCTGTCTGTAAGCGAGATGTATTTCGTGAACCGATGTTAGGGATTTTATTGATGCTATTTCTAACAAAAAATAATACTTAAATTAAGTTGTAAAGGAGGTCATTATGATCAACCCAATGCCGGCTCATTACAGAGTACGGGTCTCCACTCAATATGAGAAGGGTTTGGTCATAGTCCACCACGCTGGCGATGTGCGTATTGGAAGACTTCGCACACCTTCTTCAGGCATGCAGGTTTCCTCATGATGCTTTCCTGCACCGTTGAAGCAAGTGATATTTGAATTGCTTAAAAACGCACATAACTCCGAAAAGTTAGAGGTGTGTGCCCGGAATCCAACCCCCGATTAGGAGGCGGACGCCTAAATAACTAGGCTACCACAGCTTATATATATCTCTAAATTTACACAATTTTTTGAGGCACATTCAAATACTTATTATTTGAATGTGTCGTTGCATTAAAATTTTCGTAAAATTACTATTTCTCGTTACTGATTAATGCTTAATATCTAATTGTATTTACGGTCTAATGTTTATGTATTATGTCGTAAAGTTCGTACTTTATGCTACCTTATATTAAGTTTATGGCGAATATTTTAATATGTAATATTGCATTAACCGACACATATAATAAAATACTCTTAGTCAGTATAATAACTTATTCATCTGCATAACCTCTTATCTATATAATAAATGTTTGTTATATTAATGAGAAAATGTGATATCTCATACATTTTTCATGCGTTCCCTGATAAATTGGCTCGCGTTGAACTATCTTAACGTAAGAAAACTACATTCCAATCGTATTTTAAACGTTTAGGAACGTAGCAAGCTAATACCGAGTAATAGTTCTTTAACGGTGAAGGAAAACATCGTCAGGAAAGCTGCATGCCTGATAGTTCTTCATAATGTTCTCAAAGGCGTGTGAAGTCTGCCAATCCGCACACGCTGCGTGGTTGACTATAGCCAAACCCTTCACATATTGAGATGAGACCCGTGCTCTGTAGTGAGCTGGCAGTGGGATGATCTATACAAATAATAAATTTTCGGAGTTTAGACGGGGGCTGAAAGTTTTATTTCGAATGCGGCAACGTTGTTTGATAGTCAGTCCGATTAAAAAAATCTTTTGACTGCTCAGCTTTTGGAGAAGGTTATAGGGTATGTAACATCACTCTAAATACAGACGAGCCAAATAATCGAACTTCCTCTTCCTTTCATCTGAATATCTGCCTTATTAACTCTTAATATTTTATACATATTATCTAGATAAAACTTACTCACATTTACTTATAAATAAAGCAACTGCTCAGTTACTTGTTTCGAACTTAACTTCGAAAATATAACAATAGTTTATCAAGGTCAATTTTGATGTGGGACATATTTTTCTTGTTGTAAAATATCAAGAGTTCCTTGTATTATAGGTGTCACGCAAAAAGATAACTTAGCGCTGCAATAAGTGAAGATCGGTATTGAAGCAATGCATTTAAATTTCATTATTTTATACAGTATGTATGCAGACATTTGATAAAAAAAGTACATTTTTCAATAAAACCAGAAAATGTTTCGGGAGGCTGCTGGGGTATGGACTGCTTTTATGTATGTACGAAGTGCACGCCGTTAGTAAATTACACACTGTGTATTATTGTCTGAAATAACTTTTATAAGTAAAAATACCTTATAACAATAAATAATACTTATAATAAGGAAAGTCAAAAAATATAACGAATGAATAGTGAATTTTGTGTATTTTTTACTTAGTTATATAATAAAAATAAAAATAAATGATATTAAAAAAAAGCAATTAAACTTCAAACTTATTTAATGTTCAATGCCCAGATTTAACGCGTAAAAGAACAATAGTTTAGGTATATACAATAGGTTTAGCATCTGAATACCTAAGCTCGCTTCTTGTTTAGACTGCATCATCACTTACCACTGAATTCTTAATTGATAATATCTTGTGGAGGATTTTAATGCATAAATGCTCCACGTGCTCATTTTACGGTACACCTAGCATACAATGCAGCTGTTAAGTGACAGGGCTTGTAGGATGTATATTTTGTGTGTGTCTTAAGAGTGTACCGATGCACACCTCTCTTGTAAGATTCTTGGAATGACCTTACCAGGTTGAAACGAATTTGTGTCAATTTAACGGGTATGTAAAAAGATATAAGAAAAGTTTAAGGTAATAATGCAACGGACACAAAGGTCGGTCGCGCACGCAACTCCGTTTAGTTTATTGCAAAGAATAAAGAGGTTGGATATTTATGATTATGTGTCAGATGGTAAGGTATGTGGGTCAAAGTACACGGCTTTGGTTATGATACTTACCATTTGTAGTATGGTGCTTTGGTCTTGAAGTTAGTATGTTTGACAGTTTCGCGGTCCTGGGTTCGATGTCCGGATCGGGTAAAACATGTTATAATACTCTGCGAGGATTTGTTTCATATTCTAATAAGCTCTCTTGGATAAGTTAGATTTTTTGTTATACAGTACTAGCAAGATCTTAAAACCAATCTCATCTTATGTTGATGATGCAGTCTTAAATTTTTCTACAATCTTCTTAATTTCTCCTAATTGGTTTCTACACGTCATCGTGAAAGATTTATTAGTAGGATGGTAACTATAGGAAATCGAACATATTGAGGTCATCAAATTATATTAGAAATCTGTTAAGACCATCCAGCTTATTAGGCAAAACATAAAACACCTGTTATCACCTAGTAATTACTTATCTAATTTTTAATCTATGTGGCGTACTATGATTGTTTCATAAAAACAAATTTGTAAAAATATTTTTTTATAAATTGAAAAAAAAAACACGCATTATCTACTGATTGGACGTAATTATGCAAAAAGGATCTAATCCATAGTAAAATCAAAATTAAGTTGTGGCTAATAGAGCAGTAAATACCGTGATATACATATAATTCCACATTTATCAGGGAAAAGATCCCAGAGATACAAAAAATGTATCATTGAAATTACAACAAAACTCCGTATTAGGCAGTTCATGTGAGTTGGGGCGTATTCTAAGAGATGGCGCTGATTTATTTAGGTACAGGTCGATTTTTTTTTTATAATTGCATTAGCTCATTTATATCGACGCCATTGGCAAATAAGTGAATAAGTACATAATAAACGCCAAGTGAAGTGAGCGCACGCGCATAGCACCTACAGTAGCAGTCGCCCGCGCCCACCAAGGCCGCTGTACCTCTCACTCGGCCGCAACTGGTTCGACGAACTATCGACGTGCTCGGGTTAATTGGATTGGGTTTCATTCAAACACTATCTATTTACGAGAATAACATAGGTTAGTACCGAAGCAGATATGGTTTTGACCTCAGATTTAAAACAAATAGATATAACTACCCTGTCGCCGCACGTGAAACAACTGCATAACAAAACAACGTTATAGCTATTACGCAAAATGCTATTCCAAATATGACATATGACAAAAAATAAATAAAAAAAAAAGACGGGTTGCACTCCGGGAGTGCCGGCAGAAGTGAAAACTTGATTATTAACGTTGAGCATGTTTGATATTTTGGAATGGTTAGGGAATAATTTTGCACCAATTGCTTTATCAGTATAAAAGTACTATCATTTATGTGGTAGAATACAATATTCATTTATTGCGCTATCGTACACAAACATGACAATTTATATTACATTAAAAATTTAACACTTTAAAACTATTACAATTATTTTACATTAAAAAGTTTATCTCTCCGAAAAATCAACTTTCATCCATAATTTCAACGACTTTTTCACCATCATCATTACCAGAACTATCATCGCCAATCTCTAAAACTGATACGATAGGTTTATGGTAGCTGAAGTAAGAAACGAACAGTTTTGATTCGAACCTATTTAAATGTCTAATAAAGACCGCATCAATAGTAGTTTTGTATTTCGTTGTGCTAAGATTGCGATCATTCGACATAGTTAAACCAAATTCATTATTTAAAAATTCAATGTCATCACAATGTGATCACTACACAGACGGTCGAGCCATCAGCTGTCACCATCCATGGATGCGCGTGGCACGCTGTAACATACACGAACATTCGCGCAAGCGCCCTGCGCTGCCTAAACGAAACAGTAGGCCCAGGCATACATTTTCGGCGCGCCGTAGAGAGGGGATAGCTGTCTACTCTCAATCCGTCTTACGCTTTTTCGATCAGGTCACGTGTCCTGACGCGAGTTTAAGATTTTATACCCATTACAGAAAAAGTGCTCAACGCCGCTAAAGAAGTTTTCACTTCAAAAATAGACACACATATAAAAGGTGAAACTGTTAAAAAGTAAATAAAACATAGTAACACCAACGGATGACCTGTTCTTAGAAAGAGTATGAAAAATAACAGCACTATGTTTTACGCAAAATTATTCCAAATTTGACAAAAAATAATTAAAACACGGAATTTCGAAAATGTTAGAAACCAAACAAAACATGAAAATATCATAGTATAATAGAAAACAAAAAATACGCCTAAATATTTTGATGACATAATATTCATGAACAATGAAACTAATTATATCTGGAATAATATTAAAAAAGGGTTACACTTTAAAGAAATATCGATATTTTAAACTTTATTTTAAAAGTAATTTTCAATTATGAATAATTACTCAACATTTATGTAATATGAATTCACTATATTCATTATTTGTCAAAAACTTATTTAAAAAAAACGGAATGCCGAAACTGTTTGAAACCAAACATAAAACGGAAATACTGATAAAAGACGTGATCTTAGAAAAAGTTGAGAAAAACAGCACTATATTATAATGGCGAACTTTTACTCGTAATGTTCGCCACTATATAGTGCTCATTTACTAGCAATCTTTTATTATCTTATCGTGATCATTTGTTGGCTATGGCCATCGCTTTTGCTCAGTGTTATTTTGGAGGTATGGGCATATTTCAAACCCCTTGTTTGCCTCCTTTTAATAATCGTTTCAATATAGTAGCTATCCGTAATTACAGCCCAATCCATCCACTTTACACTTTCTTTGAATATTTAACCACGACTATATCAATCACTAAACCAACCGCCGGCAAACGACCAATTAAATCTTTGAACTACAAAAAATAACCAGTAGTAGATAAATATTACTGACGCGTATGAAATTTTGTCTGCGGCAGACATCTCTGACGTGAAACGATGTGATAAAATACACGGCGTAGGTAAATGATAAAAGGTCAAAGCGTTTGCCGATATTTATATCTATAATTAGTAATGGTTCTAAAAAAAATTGGAATCTTGAATCCAACGAAGAGAGTTGTGTCCTAACTATCGAGACGTTAAGAAAATACTGAATTGAATGCAAAGTGGTTAAACAACTACCTTACGTAGAAGGTAATATTATGCCTACTACTATTATTATTTTGGTCTGGTGGAAGGTTTCGGCCGAGGCTAGTTACCCACAAAGACGCGTCGCCAAACAATTTAGCGTTCCGACTAATATCGCGTGAAACCAATTAAGACATACGGGTTTACCATACCCCTAAAGGGTTAGTCCGCTTCCATACTAGACTGCATTATTACTTACCATCAGGTGAGATTTCCGTGAAAGGATACCTGGTCGAGCATAAAAAAACAACTAGTATTTTGAAGTCGTTGTCTTCTTTATTGAAGATTCGAAGTAAGTGAACTCTTAATCACTCACAACTACCTTTCGATAGTTAACTAATAGTTCAAACAGTTAAAATAGACGTACCGTTTATCTCATGACAAAAGCCTTGTACTTGAACTACACGATAGTCAAATAGAAAATTTTCTATCAGTAGGCGCCGCTCGGAGCGAGGTCGCTTGTGGAATAATGATCAGTATCAAACATGAGGCTATGCGGCCCCTCTTTTGGTGGTAAGGCGACATTAACAATGTATCCCTCTGCCAAAGTACCAGCCCATTTGGGCTCATAAATGTTGTAGCTCGCATTACAGATTATATAAATGGACAAATTTAAAGTTTGATAAGTCTAGACGCTCCCCGCAACGCCTCGAGTAATCCAAATCTACGCAATGGTCTAGGTTATCTAAAACTTTTTTAGTCATGTTAACCAAGTACAGGCATCTCTACAAGTATGAAGCGTTCATATAATAATATATTTTTATTATTTCAAATTAGTGAGGTGTTGATGATAACTACTTTCGTTAACAAAAAACTAATGCTCAGAGGGTTCAAAACGCGCTTAGGTCTATAAAAAGAACACGAAAAAAATAAGGTTGGATTTGTGGAAGTTTTATTCCTATTAAATATAATAAACAACTCTACAAAGGTGAACGTATTGCTCTATGGCCTAAAGTGTTGTTTCTCAGGGCGAACGGGGAACAGTTTTGAGAAAACAATATTCCGATACTGTACGTGATGGAACTGTTGATGTTTACAAATTCCTCCGCTGTCATTCTTCAATTTGTTACATGAGAAACGGATTGCACACTCGTTGTTCATTGACCAAAGGCAACGGGAAAAAAATCTGCATACATAAATATATATATATATATATATATATATATATATATATATATTTTTATCTGATAAATGTACTGATAAAAATGTACGTAACAAAAACAGGACGAGTGATATCAGATACTAGCTGTTGTCCGCGACTTCGTCTGCGTAGAATTGCTGGTTTCCCGTGAGATTGAGGTTTTCCGTGCGGCCAATGCCCTGCTTCACAAAGTAAGCTACAGGCAAATGTCAAATTGCCGATTTTCGTGTCTAATTTAAAAAACTAAGTATTTTCATACAAATTTCCAACCCCTATTTTACCCCCTTAGGGGTGGAATTTCCAAATATCCTTTTTTAGCTGGCATCTCTTGACTATCAACTACCTAATTGGTAAATTAAGGCTTTATACGTACAATAGTTTTTGAGATCTCGTGGTTAATCAGTAAGCAAGTAAGTAAGCTTTTATATATAATATAGATAGCGAGAAATATGTTAGGTAATGTAACTACTAAAATGAAATGGATCAGACAGAACATAATGTAAAAATATAAGATTGCCCAATGGCTAAACTCTAAAATTAGATTAGTTAGTACCTTTTTATATTAATTTAATACGCAATTTAGTTGGTGACATATTAGAACGAAAGAAAATCTTGTTTTCAATAGAAATGAAACTTGTGAAACAGAAATAATTGATAGATATATGGAGTACGAAAGTAAAGGAAGTAAACAAGGAATATAGCATACGGAAAAATAAAAGCAACTTGCACAAGAAAATGGTAACTAGAAACAAGTGATAATAATCTTTAAAGCTTCTTACCCGCATTTCTTGAAGCGTAGAGATAGGGATGCTCTAAAATCCTCTCATGCGAGAACCTTCCACTTCTGAGCATCGGCCTGAAGGCCTTTAACAGGCATTTTTATGTAGTCAAGTAGTAATCAGCATGTTTATTATTAATTTCCATCATCAGATGGAAATAAAATATATAATCGTCAGTAATATATAAATTTTGACGACCTCCATGAAGTTGAAGGTCCTGGGTTCAATTCCCGGCCGAGTCTGGTCTGGTAGGAGGCTTTGGCCGAGGCTAGTTATTCACAAAGACGTGTCGCCAAGCGATTAAGCGTTCCGGCACGATGTCGCGTAGAAATCAATTAGGAGTGTGGGTTTATCAAACCCCTAACAGGTTAGCCCGCTACCATCTTAAACTGCATCATCACTTACCATGAGGTGAGATTGCCGTCAAGGGCTAACTTGTAGTGGATAAAAAAATTGAAAAAAAGAAACATTACGTACATAAACCTACAATTTTGAAATGGTTGACTTAGTACACTCATTTATGTACACGAATTTCAAGCATGTACTCTTAAATGCTATCTTTTTTATGTTAGTTTGTTAATCAGACTTTCCAATACAGTAACAGGTATACAGGATATAAAAAATATTTCGGTCATAAAAGCTAAATCAGCATCATTAGCAGACCTGCCTCAATAAAACATACGCATAACTTTCGCAATTATTGTTATGGAACACCCATACGTTTTGTTAATGGTTGTTGTTTAGTGGCGCTTATTTTATAATAATTCCCGCATATATAATACAAGCTTAAGTAGTCCTAAAGGTTTCTTCTCGTAATTATGTTATATGTTATTCTTGCGTAGTACCACCCTACCGACAAAGACGTGTCGCCAAGCTATTTAGCGTTCCGGCACGATGTCGCGTAGAAATAAATTAGGAGCGTGGGTTTACACTACTCCTAACAGGGTAGCCCGCTACCATCCTAGACAGCATCATCACTTACCGCCAGGTAAGATTTCCATCAAGGGCTACTCGTAGGGTATAAAAAACTCGAAAATACTACCATGACCAATAAAGCAATAAAGTTTTTTATATCCCTGAACAATTCCTTCTTATTATCACTCGTATTATTCATTTTTATATTTTCTTGCATTAACTTGTAGTGTATAAAAAAAATATGGTTTCGGAATGTTCCACACGTTTGGCCTGGTCCAAACATGAAACGTACTAATAATGTTCGAGGATTCTTACAATACAATGCGATTAGCCCAATAAAATCTGATAATATGAAGAAGACTCAAGACATATCTTGAATCATGCATGCCATCTAATAAATAACTATAATGCGGTATCTCCATGCGTAACGATGCATGTAAATATCTGTGAACGTTCGCGTATATATGACAGGTGAAATAATTCCTGCATTGGAACAAAGTGCATTACGATGTGGTATTTTCTTATCACCGTTAATATTTTATTTTTTATATAGGGTTTTTCCATATCGAGGTATTTCTAACGCTTGGCTATTCTCCAGACAGGAATCGTCACATAAAAAATATATGTGCCACGTGTCTCGAATGAATCTCCATGAATTTGCTAACATACTGTTTCTCTCTTTGCAGAATTGGCCTTTGCGGATTCGACAACCCACACAGAGATCCAAAAACAGAAGAACTGAAAAAACACATAGGACAGGTAAAATCAATAAGATATCCTTACCGTTAGTAAGAAGTATTAAATTAATAATTAACCTTATCAAATTAAAAATATATAAACCTTGACGTCAGAAAATACACTTAAACTCAACAAAGTGTAAGAAAATAAATAACTAATGAAAACTATGCTTAAACTTTATTTGCATGAAAGACAAGGCGCAAATGATAATATTCGCTTACATAAATGACCCCAATGTGAGTATAAATAATCTCATTAATTGTTTTAATGAGAGTATATCATTTAACTGCAAAAGTATCATCTAAGCCTCCTTGATCTAGTAATCATCTAATTTTTACATAAATATGTAGTGATTACGCATAAACTGATGCTGCGAACTCCAAAAAAGGTAGTGGCCGAGAATCTAATCCTAGAAATTACATCCTCTCTTCAAATCCTCTGTATAAGGTAATATTATTAGCAAAAGATGCTACTACAATTGCTATTTGTATAGAAACATTAATAAAAACGTTTTATTCGTATTTGTTTCACGATATGTCATTCGTGAAAGAAAGAATTAAATAAGAAACAAGATTCTTAATTTTTACATTCTAGTATAATCCCTTCCTTTAGTACAATATAATCCGTATTTCAAACGTAACGAGCCGAATTCCAGTTTTTCATTTATGGAAATTTTTCAAGAAAAGGATTACTTAATTGGTTATTATATATATATATATATATATATATATATATATATATATATATATATGATTTATGATTACTTGATTAAAACACATATATTATTTATATATATATATATATATAAATAATAAAAGTGTTTTAATCAAGTAATCAAATAATAAAGCGGTCATACGGGTATCAGTAGTCAACCATTTTATTGCTACCAGAGTTAAACGTACACTAAAAACGTTTAAGGCGCCTAAATCAAGCAAAGAATTACGCAATAGCCCGGATGAAGTCGACCTGATTGATGCCCCTGCTTTAGACATCCAAGTTAAAGATACGCCCACGCATTAAAAAAACCATTACTATACAAAATATTAACGCAATGATGAATTAGTTTGTGCTTGATGAATTTGTATGCAAGATGCCCAAGATTATTAATTTTGGGAACGAATTCCCAAATGATCATACAAAGGTTCTAAATCAACAAAGTTTTCAAAACATTTAATCGACGAACAAGAAATTGGTTTTGTCTTATAAAATATTATTTTAATTACAATAATAACAGCTATGGAAATATATATTTCAATTTTAAATCGTTTAGAATATTCATTGAAAACTCGAAACATGTGTAACGCGCTTACAATACTATTTAGCTGTGTTTTGATTAATCTTATATGCTTATAATTTAATGATGTAATCCAAAATATAATATCAATCAAACAAAAAGATTTAACAAGAGTATATGTAGGTAAGTGATAGATGTATAAAGAATTTAGTAATTGAGGCGCATGTTCATCAATGAATTGATAAATAATAGCATACTTACTTTATATATTTACCGGTACACTATCGAATTCTTCGTTACTTAACAGTTGAATAAGTTCCTTGACTTAATGACGTCATTTGTTGAAGACTTTTTTATACACACAAGGAACACATTTCTACGGTAGAAAATTATGTTGGGATTGAAATCATGAGCTTATTTTTTATCATTATGAACACTGTTGAAGAATAAGCTATAGTATAACAAAATGGAAATGTTAAGCATATAATTGGTAGATTATTTACGTTAAACGAGTACATATCTACAAGACTTCCCAAAACTGCAGCTGTTGAAATTGTAGACACTGCAAACAACAAGTTAGTCGATAAAATTGTTAATGAAATTGTAAGTATAGGAAGCCATGTCTCATATTGTTACGAAGTTAGTAAAAACGTGTGACTGTGAAGTAAACAGACGTACCAAACAATAGGGTCAAAATAATCTGACACGTAGCTGATGAGCTAACGAGCTGTCATGCTGAAGGTCTTTTAAACGGTCCAGATAATTAGAATAATCTATAAATCATTGGAGTATTTTGAAGAAGATCAATATCTGATTGATTTGCGACTGTAGCTTTGTTTTTAATGCTTTAAAAATAATTATATATTCATCCCGATTGAAATCGGTAGTAGGAGATGATTAATGTTCAGATATTTTGATTGTTTTACAAATGATTTCAATTTTTAACCGATTAAACTGTATTTCATTCATTTATTTTACAACCAATAAATAAAACGCGGTTAATAAACTTCCTATAAATGTTACCGTAGGCATAATCAAAAGTTTAATCAAAATGATATTTTATAACGAACATAATGTGCAAAACTTCAAATTAATTTCTGTTGAATCTATATTTGTGATTAAGATGGTTGCTAACGAATACAGTTTAACAATTCTCATTCCCTTGGAAACACTCACTATGAGAGTGTGTTATACAAAATTTTAATTTCAAGAATAACAAACTAGAATATCTTTGCCAAGAACATCGTTAGAAGAAAATTTAAAAATATGTACAGTAATGTACATACCTAAATTACGAAGCTAATGTATAGTAATAATCAACTTTATATTAACCGTGTCTAATATTACATATTCAGATTAACACGAAGTCAAATCTGTTCTTGTATTTAAACTCTGACTGTGAAAAATCTGTAGATGAGATATATTTTGAACATTATAGATGATAGCTGTTTTTTATTTCATTTCTGTTAACATTATGTTTCTTTGAAAGCTGATCACGCTAAAACTACTGAATGAATTTTACTAGAAAGTAGCACTTTATTAAAAACTAAGGACTAGCATTAAGAATATTTTTAACCCGATTAATATAAAAATTCCTTTGTACACGGTGAGGTCGGTGAGGAGGAAGATAAGTTTTCTATGGCAGCAACTTTTCTTTTTTTTTCAAACTCGAATCACTAATACTAAATAAATAATATAAAATAATTTTGAATTAAAAATTCTGGTCTATTTATCTTGATCTTGATATAGTATTCTTATGACGTCATCGAAGTGAAGTGATTTAACCTACGAGTATCAAAGGTACCCTAATCTCTTTTTGACTAATGATCCAGAACTAATGTAATTCAATACTTTGATGTTGCACAAAAAAATATATATTAGCAATGGGCAAGCTTACTAGGGGACCACCCATATTTTTCATTGATATGTATACCAAATTCGTTTAAGATAATAAATCTTAGAAAAGTACAACTAAATATAATACTCATATTATTTACTCCTATAATTTAGATCCTACAATAATCCAGCTCTCAAATTATTTTATTTCCATTTGACGGGTACTTAGTTGTTTTACAAACATGACAAATAAAAAGTGATATTAAGCATTGTGATCGTAAAAAATTCACATATTTTAAATTAGCCAATTATTCATTTACATTTTCTCATTTTGCTTTTATCCCATTAGTCGTCAAACACGCTGTTTTTTTTTTTAATGTTATTGATAACATGCCATCCAAAATATAAGCGACTTGAATCTATTGAATCAACCGAGTCATAAAACCCCTTTATTTTCATTACCAGTAACTGTTTACCAAATAAGTTACGTGATGCTAGTTTGGATTGGTGTCAGTTAAATTTCGTTATGCACGGCCGGTTACAGCGATGGTATTCTAAACGACAATTAACCACGTTTCGTTAATGTTGTTTCACGTCTTGTCATATTGTAGTATCTATGTTATTATGGGGTTAACACTTCAAACCACTGTTATATTACTATCTATACATATTCATCAATATTACACTTTCTGTTCATACTCTCTTCCCTTCGTTTTGTCCTTTGAACAAGCACTAACAGCCTAGTGGACCCCTGAAAATACATTTATTATTTAATATATATAATTAAGTCACGTTTTGAATATAAATTGTGTTAGTTGGCAACTCGTTTATTTGAAAACCAACAAAACATCATTTCTATTGAAATGATGCTTCAATTTTTTGTAAAAAAAAGTCTGCAATAATTTAAAAAAAATTGTTTAATACAAATATCATTTATTGTTCACCAAGAGCACTCATACAATATTAACATACAAGTTGTACTCTACAATTGGCGGCTTTATCTCTATGAAGAAAGGCAAACCAACTGTAAATTTGATGAGCGACAAGCGACCAACAACAAATATGAAGAGTACTTAAACATACATATATAAATAGATACATATATATAGTTAGTTTTGCCAACCTCCGTGACGCAGTGCGTGCGCTGTCGCATTATAAAGTTGGAGGTCCTTGGTTCGATTCCCAGATCGAGTCTGGTCTGGTGTGAGACTTCGGCCCTGGCTAGTTAGTGGCGACAAAGACGTGTCACCAAGCGATTTAGCGTTCCGGCGCGATGTCGCGTAGAAACCAATTAGGAGTATGGGTTCCCCATACCCCTAACAGGTTACCCCCTATACAATCTCAGACTGCATCATCACTTACCATCAGGTGAGATTGCCGTCAAAAGCTAACTAACTTGTAGTGGAAAAAAAAATACTTAGAAATATAATTTTATGTAAAAGTAGAGACTTAGATAAAAGACAACCCTTTTTCAAAGTGGATGAATTAAACGAAATAATAATACTTAAACGTAATTAAAACGTAATTAAAGCAATAATGTAGTTAGTAATCATAAATACTTAACACACATTTTGTGGTCGCTTATTCAAGGACAGTGACGTCACAGCTAACGGATCCTGTAACGACAATTACCGCTTCTTATTCGGGCAAAGGTGATTCACCTTGTAACTTGATCAATGTTGCCCTCCATCTCCTGTAACCAAAATACGCTGTATAAGATGTCGCTTATTTTCAGAATGCAAGGCAATGGGTCGAATAAAAGTACTCCTAAATTATGGACGTACCTACTTTTTGGTTGATTTTTGTCTTTTATTATGTTGGTTCTCTTGCATTACGGTTGTTTGCTTTTTGAAGACTTTTCTCTTCTATATTTACGATGCTAGGTATTTTATGAATGAGTTGTACAGTATTTTTTAATATTCGAAACATACTAGATACAGACAGGACGGTGTTTCTAACAAAATCTATTAGACACTCGCAACTTTTTTTAATACACTACAAGTTAGCCCTTGACGGCTATCTCACTTGGTGGTAAATGATGATGCTGTCTAGGATGGTAGCGGGCTAACCTGTTAGGAGTATGTTAAACCCACGCTCCTAATTGGTTTCTACGCGTCATCTTGCCGGAACGCTAAATTGCTTGGTGACACGTATTTGTCGGTAGGGTGGTAACCAGCCACGGCCGAAGCCGAACCAGACCAGTATCGAGCCGGGAATCGAACCCAGGACCTCCAACTTTATAATGCTACAAATGAAACTACATTACTTTTAGAGTGATTGATGCCACCCGTGTTCTTCAACTTCGAAATACTTTAATCTCAACTTGTGGGCCTCATGTTAGTCCTTATATCATATTTTGGCGATAAATTGACAGCACTTGGCCGAAAACATGTCAATCCAATAAGCAGTGATCCGTTATTAATCCTTAAACTTGATAAAAGCCGAAGAACCGAAAATTAATCATTAATTTATATTTAAATTCTGTAGCTTATTTGTGGGTATAAGGAGTTTAAACCCAAATTGGTAGTCACCGAAAGTACACCAATTAAGCATTTATATTTTTAAGGCAACGCACTAAGCTGACGTGTAGGTATATTAAGCGGTATTATTGGGAGGGTGAGGGTATTAATTAAGCATGAAATGAAGTGGTTTGTAAACGGGGTATAAAAATGCATCATGTGAAACTTGCTGTCGACTCCAGCCTTTCGGATCAACTTTAAAAAAGCAATTTAATAATTATATATTATGTTATACGAGTAGTATACACAAGAAATATTTTTTATAATATTAATTAGTGTTAAGAGTTTATTTTGTTACTAATGAATCCAAACATCTTTTAGAGAGCAAAGATAAAAGACTAATTAAGCATGAAATGAAGTGGTTTGTAAACGGGGTATAAAAATGCATCATGTGAAACTTGCTGTCGACTCCAGCCTCTTGGATCAACTTTAAAAAAGCAATTTAATAATTATATATGTTATACGAGTAGTATACACAAGAAATATTTTTTATAATATTAATTAGTGTTAAGAGTTTATTTTGTTACAAATGAATCCAAACATCTTTTAGAGAGCAAAGATAAAAGACATAGCTGATTTTAAATCTTCGCATTATTTAAAATGGTTCATTTATTGAACAGTCCAAACTGTACTTTGTATCATGTATATTTATATGCGTTTGTAGTATAGAAACATTTATTTTTCCATTTTACAAACCATTTCAATTCTATGAAGATTTTTTTTTTTTGGAAGCTGTGATGGCCGATCTTAGGCACGCACCTCTAACTTTTCGGAGTTATGTGCGTTTTTAACCAATTAAATATCACTTGCTTCAACGGTGAAGGGAAACATCGTGAGGAAACCTGCACGCCTGAGAGTTCTCCATAATGTTCTTAAAGGCGAGGAAGTCTGCCAATCCGCACATGGCCGCGTGGTGGACTAAAGCCAAACCCTTCTCATATTGAGAGCAGACTATATTGTATTTAACGGTGGATTTTCATTTATGTATTAATCTTCCAACAGGGTGTGAAAATAAAGATGGACGATGCCGGGAATATACTCATCAGACGCTACTCCAAGAGTAGCGTAATTGTGAAGAGTACGGCCGCTACCAGCAATGAGGAGACGGCGATAGGACAGGACATTATCAAACTACCGGGATATGCATTGGAACAAGAGAAGATATTTAAGGTAACTAGAACACAACAATTAGAAACGGCGTTAGCCTAGTGTAGAAGTGGTAGGTAAAGGCGTGGTTTCAGGCGTACTGAGTTCCAAGGTCACGAACCTGTAACCATTCAAATTATGTGTTTCTATGAATGAAATTATCACTAGCTTTAAGGATGAAGGAAAACTTCGTACTGAAACGTTGCAACCGTGAAATGCATCAAGTGCATGTTCTCAAAAGTCGAGCGAGGTCTACCAATTCGCACTTGGCCAGCGTGCATCATGAATGCAAGCTGAAACGTTCTAATTCTAAGTGTGATATGTAGTGGCAATAGGTTGATGTTGATGATGATGATGATGATGATGACGATGGTGACGGTGATAATGTCAATTTTATTCCATATCTGTCAAATCATTTTAACATAGTTACGTAGTTACTATTAATAGTGTGAGACGGTATCAAATAAATACCTATTAAAAATTATAATTTACGAAATTTCAATAATAGCCCATAGCAATGAATTCCAGCAATTATTGCCTACAATTTAAAACAATACACTTATGCAATGTGCATTATTTTAAACAATTTTCACCTTTACGGCGTACAAAATAATGACGACATCGTGAAGTTAATGTAAAATTAAATAGTAATTTGTCCATGTATACGAAATGGGTGTTTACGTGTAATCATTTCCGTCAAGATGGATGCCTTTATGCGGTGAAATTTCGAAACTTGGACTATTAATTTCACGGTTGCCCGCATAATTGTCCGGCAAGCTCGCTAGCTACGGTTATTTCAAGGTCATTTCAATTACAATTAACAAATAGTTACACCCATTTGACATTCCGCTTTCATGGTTACTGTTACTAATTTAATTATAACTTCTACCCAAATAAACCTTTAAAAGGCACTTACCATCCTACCAAGACGTGTCTAGCTAAAAAAACTTTTCTACCTATCACAGCTTATGAAATACAAACAGACAGTCGTACGGAAGTAATAGAATCCCGTGGGCACACATTAGGTACCCTGGAATCCTTTGAACCCCAAAACTTATGCCATACTAAACCACAAATAACACCGCGTAACTGTAACAGTTCAGTAATACGGTCATAAAATCAAAATCAGTGATTGCCGCCGCTCATGAAATACAGACAGACAGCATGGAAAGAATAGAATCCCGTGGGCACAACTTGGGTACCATGGAATCCTTTGAAACTTAAACTTCATCATCATCATCATCATGATCAACCCATTACCGGCTTACTACAGAGCACGGGTCTCCTCTCAATATGAGAAGGTTTTAGCCATAGTCCACCACGCTGGCCATGTGCAGATTGGCAGACTTCACACGCCTTTGAGAACATTATGGAGAACTCTCAGGCGTGCAGGTTCCCTCACGATGTTTTCCTTCACCGTTGAAGCAAGTGATATTTTAATCGTTTAAAAACGCACATAACTCCGAAAAGTTAGAGGTGCGTGCCGGGATTCGAACCGCCGACCTCTGATTAGGAGGCTGACGCCCTAACCACAGGGCTATCACCGCTTTAAAGTCAAACTTATGCCATACTAAACCATAAATAACACCGCGTAACAGAAAAAGTTCAGTAATACGGTCATGAAATCAAAATCTAACGTTCTATTATCGTGATTGCCGCTGCATTTTACTTACCGCAGTGGTCAGCGCATCACGATTAGCCCATTCACGTTACACGGCCCTGACATTGCCTCATAACAATTTTACTTGAGTGTCTTACGAAACATTACAATTCCCTTTTCTTAATACGTTCTTGATGATTATGATGTTTCATTTGTTTTAGTCGGTAGTGCGGTTAATATTTTCATTATCGTTGGAGCCATCAGTCATTGTCAGCCTAATTAAAGTCACAGGCCTCCTCTCTCTAGGAATGGGATATAGAGCTTGGACCACCCCGTTGTCCGATACAGATAGGCGGGGCTTTGGTAGGACTTTAATAAAGTTCGACAACCTCCGTGGCGCAAGGCATTCGCTGTCGCATTATAAAGTTAGAGGTCCTAGGTTCGATTCCTGTCTCGAGTCTATTATGATGGAAGGTTTCGGCCGTGGCTAGTTACCACCCTGCCGACAAGGACACACCCAAGCGATTTAGTGTTGCAGCACAATGTCGCGTAGAAACTAATTTGGAGCATTGCTTTATTTACCATATTCCCTAACCGATTAGCCTGCTACCATTTTAGACTGCATCATCACTTACCATCAGGTGAAAAGCCGTCAAGAGCAAACTTGTATAAAAAAAAAAATTAGTGCTTATATTGTTTTTTTTTTATAATTCGATGACGTCATTATTATTTTCGGCCTGATCATGTAACTGGTGGAGATAGCTCTCATCTTTGGGAGCACAAATCACATTCAATACGTTCTTCATGGTTGGGTGGGCTAACGTATGACTTAATTTTTTTCTGCATAAAAACACAGGTGACAGTAAGAGAGACAAATTATATATAATAATCTCAATTTATTGAGACAATGCTTCACGTGTATCATTTTACTGTCTGAATTTCGTAAGTCATAATATCTAAAAGAAACCACTGTAAACATATAATTTAATCTGGTAATAGTTTCCGATCTGGATGATAATTACAATGTTTATTATGTTTAACATAACTTCTTATACGTCTTCTTATTATATTCTTATACGTCTGGCTAGCACCTACAATAAATCTTATTACAATTTAGATCTATTTCACTCAACTAAACTGCAGCTAAAAAAAGAAATACTAAATCTGCCTAAATAGTAATGTTTTTACCCCTTTCAACACGTGCCCATAATACATACACACACACACACACACACACACACACACAAACAAACTCACTCACTAACTTACACACTCACAATTACACATGCACACCCATTTACTTGTTAACTTGTTCACCTTAGTCAGTTTCACTTAGTTACATTTTAAATTTTAAATTTTTAAAGTTTTACCTATTTAACGTATTTTGTATATACTGTGTAATCTCTTTGGCCTTATTTTATGTTTTTTCTTAATTGTATACCAATGAATTATAACGCTGTTGATTACTTGCAAATAAACAAATAAATAAATAAACATTTCCTTTATCCAACTGAACATTTACGTCGCGAAGAAAAGAAGTGTTATAGAAAAGGAGCGTGTACATAAAAACTATTCCATTATCTCTATTTCGATATCGTCTAATTTCTTTACTGTGTTGCAAAATTGGCTTAATTATAAAACTATCGTATTACAGTCGATTTTAGGCCTGCAACGTACTGGTTACTAATTGGGTCAACTCAAACAATAGAAAACACTTCCTAGTCCGATGCAAAACGTTCATTAGTAATTCATACACCATTAACTGCCGTTTATGTAAGAGTAGAACAATACAAAGATAGCACCGCTCAGGAAAAGAATGGTCATTGCTTCACTTATTTTGTTCGGAGTTAAAATACCTCATTTGATGTCCGTGAGAAAACAAACGCGTGAAGCCTTAACTTTGCCACCTGTAGATTCAGTAACATATTTTCCTCATTAACGTATGAGACTGGACGTAAGGTTTTATAATTAACTAAATTATAAGATACTTAGATAAGTCGCCAAGAATGCACCATGTTATCTGGATACATCAAAGATATATAGTGCTATTTCAGTTATTAATAATTATCGCCGCAAATACGTTTGAGACTTTGTATGACTCACCCAAAAGTTTTAAACTTAATCAATAGCTAAAAAATAATTAACAATATTATTAAAATATGCTCAGTAAAAATAATCATTTTGGAATATCACTTTGTCAATTTATTTAAGTACGAGTATCATGGTGAGGGGCGCATTGCATTGACTCGAATGATAATTTGCTTAATCAGGGATGAAGTCAACTTTATTTCTAGTAAAAAGAGCTTTAAAACGTTCTCCTATGTATGAAATTTACTCAAAAGTGTCGACTATATTTTTGGCAGCAATAACTTTTTTGAGTGTAGCTTAGAGTTTAAAACATTATGAGTGAAATGATTTTTTGCCAATTAAATAAACGCTAGACAAAAATGGCTGGACGTAAATGACGAACTCGTGAGTAAAAGTCCCGGTTCGAACTCGTTGGGCATACTCCGTCTCCGTCCGGAAATAAAAAATAAATAAAAATGTATGAAAAAACTAAACATAAAAACTACGCTATATATAAAGAAAAAAGTAACAAAATAAATTTACTTACACTTAATAGTTGATACCACTATAAAATATCATAAACAAATTACATCAGTTATTTAACAAAAAACGCTTTGCTTTATTTACTTCTATTCGAATGCATTTATAGCAGGTATGGTATTATTCAAGTAGTAGCAAGTACCATTCCCGATTGAAAACATAGTACGAGTATGAGGCGCTTTCACACGGCAACGCCACCGACGTGGCAGGCGGTACAGCGAATCATGAAGAAATGTTTTAAGTACTATAAACTTCTTGATTTATCACAAAATTTTGTCGAAAACCAACTCTGTTGAGGTTGAGACAAACTAAAGCATGGCAATTTAAGATTCTGTCTTCGAAGAAGTGTTTTTTTAAGTACTATAAACTTCTTGATTTATCACAAAATTTTGTCAAAAACCATCTCTGTTGAGGTTGAGACGAACTAAAGCATAGCAATATAAGATTATTTCTTTGAGGAAGTGTGATTTTTCATAAACACATTAGTGCCATCTCGCGTTGCCACTATTAAGGGTTGATTCACTGTGGATGAAGGCATTCCGGTGCGTGCAATATCCATATGAAACACCTTATTTATCGAAGTTTAAAGTTTTTTTTTCGGACTGTCTATTAGCTGTGCTAACCCTATTGGTTGCCACAGCGTAACCGAGCTGTTTGGCGAGCTTCGGAAAGAAGCTCTGCCAGAAGAAATTTTGAGCCCTAGGGCTCGAAGAAACTAAGGGAAAGTCTGCCGAATGGCGCCTCCTTTGAGGCCGAACCTCGGCTTATGCGACGTTTGGGATAACGGGGGGGTCGGACGGTGAAAGTTTAAAGAGATAAAATGGATACTGTATGGCGATTAATTAAATTCATTTATATTTTGTATACATAACCTTCTTTGCCACTGCTCCTTTTTGCGATAGTTCTTAAATGGTAACTTTTTGATAGCTTCACACAGCGGTATTTGTTTCCAACTATGTCTGACCACGGACAGACAATCTTACCGCCTCTCCGCGCGGCGTACTAGTAAAAAACGCTTCACGCGTTGCCGTGTGATAATCGCCTAAGATCAAAATGACCCATGCTTCGAGTATAACATCGCGGTCAGCTTTCTACAGATAGTATCAACGTCTCATTTCTTCAACGAGCTCTGTCAAATCAATTTTGGAAGCACGTCGGCAGCTGTTTCTGCAGCAATCGTTAAGTAACTCCATAGCCCTGATACAATTTCATTAACGTAACGCACTGGGCTCTCTATCGTAGATCTCGAATATTAAAACTTAATTGAATCGAACCCATTCCAGAATAATTTGTAATACAATTGGTATTGGAAGATTGAACCGGATATTTCAATTCTGATCATTGGTTAAATTAGCTAACCCAATCACTGATCTTCTGATCTGATTGGCTAAATTAATCTCGGATCGTTTAAATGGGTTTGCTACATGTCAAATTTATAGTTCAAATTCAGAATTTCCGTATGCATTGTGAACAGATAAGTTGATTGGATTCAAATTAAATTCATTATTAGTGTTTTTTTAAATGATTATTAATATTATTGTTACGTATGCGTTAATATTACGAAATGTGGTGTTCTTGCAAATAAATTCTAATTCATTCATCGAGTTGAAATTGATATATAACTGACGGGGGGGGGGGGGGGGGGGCGTTTTTCTTTAAGATATATTTATATTAATATTCAGAATTCTACATAAATCTTTTATGAGTACAGGGGAACGAAACTTTTGGTTGGACAAATTTATTAAAGTTGAACGAATTAAGGATAGTCAAAAAGTTATACCTATTCTAGAGATAGTGTTAGGTTTAGAAATATCCCGTTTCTAAAACTATTAGAAGGTGAGCTAACGATGAAGTAACAAGTACGACCCGCAATTCCGGCTGAGCGTCTGTTTGGTACAGACGCTCAGCTTCGCGATGCTTCGTTATGTAATGTGACTACGATAACATCTTCAAGTGTTAAATTGACTGGCTTCACCTTTTCATAATGATTCTAAAACCTCTTAAAACTATCGTCTGTAATTAAATTAAAAGCGTATTAATAAATTATTTTGAATACTGGAGGTATTTATACAGGTTTACATACGATATGCAATATATTAAATTGATTTTGCAATAAATACCTTCAGAGGTACGAAAAATGAAATGAGACAAAAAACGTAATTTAGATTAGATAAATTATTTAAAAAGATTAGGATTTACAATAAATATAATTTGTCCCTACCCTCTGTACTAGTATCTGTAATACTATGAAAGTAAGGAACTACCCTCTGCAATACAGGTGGTATAGCAGAGGGTAGTTCCTTACTTTCATTCCTAGAGAAAAATTATCTTATATTAACTAAAGCTAACAATGAGATTATTTAAGCGTGTATGTATGTGTATGTGTAAAATAATAATGTTGTTTGTATTATATTAATTAGATAAAATACAAATAGATATATCTACGGTGTGGTGATACATGAAACAGCAATATAGAACATTACATTTTTAATAAGAACAAGGTTTTTATTTCTTTATTTTAGCTCTTCTTCTTTATCTGCTTAAAATTAAAAATAAATATGGAAGTACTGATCAAAGTCAAGTTTTTGTGCTGCAGTCAGTGTACAAAACTTAGTACGGCGAACTTTTAAAGTTCGCCAAGCGAAAACCGGTACGTTGTATGTGATAAGGCGCTTTGTCTTATTTTTTATTACATAACCCGTATAAGCTTTGCTATTTATGTTAAATCAAAGGTTCTTACACTTACAACTATCTACAAAAGATAAATAGTTAAACACATTTAATTTAAGAGATATAGTTTACATTTATAAAACAAAAGTTAACCTCAAATTATTAGTATCATCAATGTAATTATTGCAATTGTAAAATGAAAAAAATTATAGACGGCGGGTTACGCGAAGCCAGTTTCGAATTAAATTCATATTATGTTGCAGCCAAGGTCTTAATATTACGCATCCTTCGCACTTCGTTTCTAATAGTAACATTCCAACTTTTAAAATAACCCTTTGTAGTAAGATACAAAAACGAAAAGACAAAACGGGTAAACAAAATATTTTTATTGTTTTCATAAAAATGGCGGGCTTTGGCTAGCTTGACGTACCAAACCATAATGGCGGCACTTTTAGGCATGGTGTTAGGCTACGACAATATGGCGGCTTTATAGTTTTTTGAATGATTAACATGTATTAATTTGGGAAAGGTATGAGGGAGCCGCGTCCACCGAGTGCGAAATTTTCCGCCATTTATCCCTAACTTCAATTCTACATTGCTATTAACTTGACATTGGCTAATCTGTGTAAAGCCATAAAAAGAGAAAAAAAAGGCGGTGGTAAAAACCGAATTAGTAAGGTTTTTCTATATCGTTCGCCGACGTAAGACATATCATATAATGTTGGATATCTCATAATTTACGATGCAGATAGCCATTATGCCTAGTAGAGTAAAAAGGGAAGGGACTAGGCTAGATCATAGCGTTGAGCAAACTGTATTTGTAACGTCGTTTTTGCGGGAGGCTTCGGCCGTGGCTATTTACCACCCTGCCGTCAAAGACGTGTTGCCAAGCCATTTATGCGTTCCGGTACGATATCGCGTAGAAACAAATTAGGAGTATTGGTTTACCATACCCCTGACAGGTTAACCCACTACCATCTTAGACTGCATCATCATTTATTAGGTTGTTGACGGGTTTGATTGTCAGTACCTGAACCGTTGTCATATGGTGCACGTACTGACTAATCAAGCCTGTGTTAGATATAGTTCTAGGATGAAATAGTTATAACGTTACTAACATTAGTTTAATTGTGTGTTTTTTCTTACTAACAAATAGTATCTCATGGTCGAAATAAAAGATTTTTATTTTTTTTATTTTTTTCATAAGGTGAAATTGCCGTCTAGGGCTAATAAGTAGTACATAATAAAAAACAACAAAGATCATTTTTGATGTATTTTCTATTGAACGTTTTTGTTTTGTTTCCCAGCTATTTGACATGAAAAAATTCCAATCCAACGTGAATCGGGAGCTCCGCCGCGCTTACCCCGACCGCAGGCGACTCGAAACCCAATGCCTGAGCGCGATCGCCTTTGTGAAGTCAGACAACGAGCTGCTGGAGTGTCCTATCTGGGTTCTAATCATAAATGTTGTTGCCATGGACATGCTGAAATCGAAGTTGCCTCCGGGTAAGTCAATCGAGATCACCTTTTGTAGGACGACAGCTCCCAGTAGTTTATAAGAGCGGCTAAAAAGCATTAGCATAAATCAAATCAAATAAAATCAAAAATAGCTTTATCCATGTAAACCTATTACAAGCATTCATGAATCGTTCATATATCTGATCTGATCAACCCATTACCGGCTCACTACAGAGCACGGGTCTCCTCTCAATATGAGAAGGGGTTGGCCATAGTCCACCACGCTGGCCATGTGCGGATTGGCAGACTTCACACGCCTTTGAGAACATTATGGAGAACTCTCAGGCGTGCAGGTTTCCTCACGATGTTTTCCTTCACCGTCGAAGCAAGTGATATTTTTAATTGCTTAAAAACGCACATAACTCCGAAAAGTTATAGGTGCGTGCCCGGGTTCGAACCCCCGACCTCTGATTAGGAGGCTGACGCCCTAACCACTGGGCTATCACAGCTTCATATATAATACTTTTTTTTTATTATTCAAATTTATGAGGCGATGATGATAACTACACTTGCCACCTTAAAACTAAAGCTAATGGGCGCTCCACATTCTCAAAAGAATCTCGCGAGAACACAAGAAACATGCGAAAAACGTGAATGTGGAAGCGATTCGCGTATTCTTCTCAAGTTCTCGCGTTGTTCTCCGGCTTTTCTCCACTTTTTGTCGGTTTTTTGACGCGAGACAAAGGAGGGTTCCAATCGCGCCCAGGTCAAAGAAGAAGCTCACAACAAACTTGGAAGCTTCTTTTTGTATCACCATCTCACATAGTCAATAATAAATTATTAGATATAAGTGTGAGCTAAAGAAAACTTTGTTAAGAAGTTTGTTAATGACTATATATATATATATATATACCTTTAATTTCAGAAATTATGGGTTAGGTAATTTTTTTTTTTTGAGTAAAAATATATCGCAATTTCAATTCCGAACTCGAAACAAAAGAAAAAAAACAACTTAAGAAAAAATACAAGTCAAAAATAAATTTAGAACCGCTGCAATTTACTTCTGTATTTGATTCCATTGTATAACCAGGCGGTAGTTTAACATTCAGCGGATAGGGGAATCCACCACTAGGCTATCACAGCTTCATTTACAGCTTTAACCGTATAGTCAAGTCTTTTAATTAAAACATACTTTACACTAACAATTTACTAATTAGATTATATACATTTTATGAAAGATTTATAGACTATTCGCATTTCGGATTGCGCGTAAATCGTTCTTTTTTAAACAAGGAATGAAACATCGTATATTAATATTCAAGAAAAACTTAACTTACAATTTGT
Source organism: Lasiommata megera (assembly GCA_928268935.1). Lineage (NCBI taxonomy): Eukaryota > Metazoa > Arthropoda > Insecta > Lepidoptera > Nymphalidae > Lasiommata > Lasiommata megera. The sequence continues at coordinate 16,202,542 of OV743308.1, read as the reverse complement.
ATATCTGTTAAGGCTTGTAAGATCTTTATAGATTGAAGCAATACTAAAAGGCACTTGTTATTTAACACAAGATATTTGGTAACAAACTTGCAAGTATCCATAGTAGTAGTTACCCATAGTAATTGTATTTAAGTCCATTGTAATGAAATTGAATTGACATTCACACATGTAGCACCCAATTTTATTTCGAATCATTGAAATAATGAAGGTACAAGTACCATCAGATTCATCATAAAATGATCATTGTATTTCTTGTAGAAAAACTGTTTTCGCTTTAATCTATAATTACGTAGGACCACTGATGTTCTGTGGTCCTTATTTGTTTCAAGGTTTTATTATAGTAGTAGCTATAAATATACTTTTCTACCTACGTAAAGTACAGTAACCCTAAATATTCGTTTGGGTTTAACTGTTTTGCATTTTCCTGAAAGACTATTCGATGTTTATTTTCCACAGAATTCGATACGTTCTTCACTATAGTTTCCCTTAAACAAGAAATACAGTTCAAACACACAATAAAAAAAAACTTGGAGATGTCTCAATAATTTCAAAGTATTATAAAACGTAACCTTATATAATAATCCTATTTCGTTATTATGGAATAGGTACGTAAATGATAAAAAAGCTCGAGTGTGAATTGCTCTAATTCATAGCTAATTATAATTAATTATTGACGTGAGATTTAACGAATTTAGTTATCACCCTCCTCCTCCATCCTCCAATAATATCAGAAAATATTAATATCAGAATATATATTAATGCTTCATTGATGCCTATGTTAGGTTAACATGACTAGAGCTATTTTTGATTTAATTGCATTATTCATGAAATCTCACAAAAACGTATCGATTCGTTCTGCTAATAAGCATAAAGCGCATCACATTATACTATTAGGAATTTGAAGATTTCAAACAACTTTTTCACGCGGTAGTAACTTTTTTGTACAAATTATAAATGCGTTGTTCTGCCTCGGCATCCTTCGGTTTCGTATAAAAATTCCTTAAGCAAACGCTATCCGTTTTGTAATACTGTGCGTTGGAATTCATTACCCACTTAGATAATATCTTAACTGATAAACGAACAAATTTGTATCAAATATTTTAACAAATTTGCATGGGACCTTTGTCGAAATTATAAATATAACGCTTCTATAGTTCTGAGCTCCTGGTATAATCGCCAAAGCATGTGATGTTTGGAGTATTACGCTATGGTTCCTAAATAGTGACATAAACAGAATAAAGCATTAAATTTTTTATACAACCAGCTCAATAGCACATTGAGCCGTTAAGCCATACTAGTTACAAAGTTATTTTATAACACAGGGGTCTTTTCAAGATTAAAATAAACAGATATCCATCTTGAGGATTCCGGTAATGCTAGAAACTTCTGCTATTTATAATAATTTTCGTTATGATATTCGTGAATAAGGTCCGTAACGAGATGATTCGGCAAAAAACAAAGGTAACCGACATAGCTCGAAAGGCTTGCATACTGAAGTGGCAGTGGGCTGGTGACGTTTTTCTCAGAACCGATGGTCCTTGAGTGGAGACCACGTCTTGGCAAATGGAGTATGGGCCGTTCTCCAGATAGATGTAGCGATGGCAGACATCGACTGGATGTAAAAAGCCGGAGACAGGATAAGTTAGCTTAATAGAGGCTTATGTCCGGCAGGGGTTGATTATTGGCTGATGATGATGATAAAGATAATGATTCGTCAAACTACGTTATTATACCTAACCGACGTTAAGCGCTTTTCGGAAGTTTATCCCATTGCTTCATATCTTAATATATACAATTGGGTAGTATTGCATAAACAAGTTTGAGTTTTTTTAAGATGATGCGTAACCTTTATACCTACTCACGAACGTGCATTGACCACAAATTTGTCACGGTATAGCACGACAAAACAAAAAAAAACAACAACAAAAAAGTTCGAGAAATAATTTCGCCCAACCCATTTTATTACCTTGGACCGGTCAAAATGAAGTTTAAATTAAAAACATGAGTACATTAGTGCTTCCGCATACTAAAAATTTATTTCAGTAAAAAAACCTTCACGTGATAGTGACCATCGTATTTTTCCCCATAGAAATATTGTTGCTAGTAGATGAGCTAGCAAGGTTCATTGCATCTTTTATTGTGAGTAAAGGTGGAGATGGTATAAAACAGTAAACTAATCTCCAATACGAATTCTAAAAACATCAAACTCACTTTTACTCTTGAACTGCCTCGTTGGTCTATTGATACTCATAATCTTAGTCTATTTATTCCTCTCTACTCTGCTCTGCTCTCCATGTTTCTTGGTATTTTTAAACTACTAACCGAAGTTAAGATATATGCATTTTCAAACCGCATGCCTCAGAGATCTCCCTGTATGAGAATCTGTCCAGGTTAATAATAGTAACGTTTGACAATCATTGCTAAAGCACGCCTACCAACAATGTGTCGTTTTTATCCTCTGTTTTTGTGACAGGAGGCCTATGTCTAGAGATGAGATGATGATGAATTAATGTATATTGCATGTAGAAGTTGGCTAGCTAGTCACATTTTGGCTAACTTGTAAATTTATTTATTTATTAGTACAACTTACACTATCATTACAAAATTTCCAATTCGATAGTGAAGTTATACTAATCTAAAGAGTTAAAACTATCTTACATCTACACATACTTAGGTATAACAAATAGTCCACATTTCTGTCCTTGTGAGTTCTCTCAAAGACCAACCAAAATATCAATCTTTTCGGATATCAGATTAAGGGTGCGGAGAGCAGAGACGCCTTCTTGAACAAGATGGTGTGCAAACGAATATGCTAACTCAACTCAACAACTACTACATACACGAAATTGCTTCATCATGAACAACCCATTACCGGCTCACTACAGAGCACGGGTCTCCTCTCAATATGAGAAGGGTTTGGCCATACTCCACCACGCTGGCCATGAGTGGATTGGCAGACTTCACACGACTTTGAGAACATTTTGGCGAACTCTCAGGCGTGCAGGTTTCCTCGCGATATTTTCCTTCACCGTTGAAGCAAGTGATATTTTATTTTTTTTAAAACGCACATAACTCCGAAAAATTAGAGCCAGGATTCGACCTCTGATTAGGAGGCTGACGCCCTAACCAGTAGGCTATCACCGGTTCATTCACCGAAATTGCTTAGCAAAATGTCAATGTAATTTAAGAGTGAAAATAATTTAAAACCGTAATGGATGCGCACATTGTCCAGCCTGTAAAATAAACAAATGTCCGATCTAGAAAGTTTCTTAATGTAAGAGCGTGACCTCATCATTTAAAATGACATAAAGGACGGATTCACTGCTGGCAGAGCCACGCAGCAATCGGTCGGAAAAATCGCAAATAAAACTTCTTAAACGTCTCTGCAACAGAAGTCTTTGAAAATAAATTGCTTGACGTTGACTAAGACCGAGCTATAGTTTCGTTTGATAAAGCAGTTTATTCCGTATAATTTTAATAATTCCGCCTTTCAATGGCAGGCATTCTACTTCCTTGCTAAAGTTATAAATACGAAAGATGCTACGTGAAAATATTATATAACGATTTAATAATTATATTAGAAGCGACAATTTTATGGGTCACCATCTCGTACGGATTCGGTACATTTTAGCGGGTTTGTGGTGTGGGCTAAAGAGTAATCCATGCTTCATATTAATATTAAATTTAGAAAATTTGCAGAATTCTTAGACTGCGTCATCATTTACACAGGATGAGATGGCCGTCAAAGGCTAACTCGTAGCAGAAAAAAATTGTTTAAATTTATTTTGCATATTGGGTATGGGAAGCTGTGATAGCCGGGTTAGGACGTCCATCTCTTAATCAGAGGTCGGGGGTTCGAACCCGAGCACGCACCTCTAACTTTGTAAAATATCACTGGCTTCAACGGTGAAGGAAAACATCGTGAGGAAACCTGCACACGTGAGAGTTCTCCGTAATGTTCTCAAAGGCGTGTGAAGTCTGCCAATCCGCACATGGCCAGCGTGGTGGACTCTGGCCAAACCCTACTCATATTGAAAGGAGACCCGCGCTATGTAGTGAGCCGGCAATGGGTTGATCATGATTGGGTATGGACTGGAACCAAAATTGCGGAACGTAGTCAGTGCAGTACTTGTCGCGGATTAGGCAAATTAAGCTTAATTGTAATTGCAGACCGATGTTGCTGTTACCTTGTCTCAGACCTCCGGAGACCACAGCCGCTGTGCAACACAACAATGAACCGACCTCAACACTTATCATTAAGAAACGGCTAACGAACAAAATTTAATTTTTATAATGGAACGTTCTCACGCCGAACTGTAAACGTACCTACTCGAACAACGTCGCTACGGCCTTGGCAGGCTATTTGAGTTTTCGTAACTAGAGAAAATCCAATTTTAATTTAGATGGTTCCAGATTGTACACTTTTACGGCAACTTGCACAAACTTGCTCATTCTCGAATTAGTTTTGAAATTTTACTCCATCTTCTTCTTCTTCTTTAAGTGCCATTTCCTACCGGAGGTTGGCAATCATTAAGGCTAATTGGATCTTGTTCACTACTGCCCTAAACAATGAACTTAAGCTCATATTAAACCACTGGCGAAGGTTCTTAAGCCAGGATGTTCGTTTTCGGCCAGGTTTCCGTTTGCAACTCCAACTTCTAATACTCCAATTTAATACAAATTATTTATTTGCATAGATTGAGTCGATACATTGGTGTTACATTTAATGACTTACAAACAAAAATAGCTTTATTCATGCAAACCTATACTAGATGACACAAAACATTCATCGTCTACGGAGTAAATTCAAAACTGAGATAAATTTTCTATCAATAAACTTAAAATATAACCAAAACTATTTTCTCACATGAAACAGTTCCAAGAAAACTGATTGCAAAAAAATATTAATGATCCTTTACGCAAAAAATAACCTAGCCCCTTATGTGATTAAGGCTATAAAATTCGATTATGTAGATCTTTAATAATATGTACCTAGTAGTTATAATGACAAAAATGATTGCAAGTTAATACTTCATTAAAGGAGTAGTAGTAGTAGGAAGTAGTGCGAAATTCGGTTATCAATGCAATGTACGAACATATCGGTGTAAAACTGCTTGGAACGCAACCAGTTCGTGTATCGGGTGCGTATCGGCAAGGTGATCAGCCCCCACATGTAACATATTGCTTTTTATATCGGCTTTTACTTCCGGAGCAATCGAGTTGCCGTAGATGTCTATTGGTACGCTGTACAGTATCCTGAAGCGGTGATAGCCTAGTGGTTAGGACGTCAGCCTCCTAATCAGAGGAGGATGTGCCTTTTTTTAAAATTAAAATATCACTTGCTTCAACGGTGAAGGAAAACATCGTGAGAAAACCTGCACGCCTGAGAGTTCTCCATAATGTTCTCAAAGGCGTGTGAAGTCTGCCAATCCGAACATGGTGTGGACTATGGCCAAACCCTTCTCATATTGAGAGGAGGCCCGTGCTTTGTAGTGAGCCGGTAATGGGTTGATCATGATTATACAGTATTCACGTACAAGCTAACATCAAAACAAATATTATCATTTCTAGCAATTTTATAACAAATTGCAAGTCTGATTTAGTTCTCATAGCACGCAACCGCATCAGCGATGCACTGGCTCACTTCTCAGTAGCTCGCTTTATTGTTGTGCAACAATGTAATCTGACTTCGATCTTATGATGTATTGCACCTCATTTCACTCAACTTTATATAATTTTCTGACGGTGAATTTAAATTCGAATTTCCAAAATATTTTTCGCCTACTTTTAAAAGCTCATCAATATTTTTGGGCTCACTTAAGAGCTAAAGACTGTTTTCATTTTTTTTTTTTTTATCCACTACAAGTTAACCCTTGCAGGCAATCTCACCTAGCGGGCTAACCTTTTAGGGGTATGGTAAACGCATACCCCTAATCGGTTTCTACGCGACATCGTGCCGGAACGCTAAATCGCTTGGCGACACGTCTTTGTCGGTAGGGAGGTAACTAGCCACGGCCGAAGCCTCCCACCAGCCAAAGCAAGATTTCAAGTAGATGTAACCGACAAGAAACTCAGCGGGTGCACCATTACGTGACAAAATAATGTCAAAAATCTTACGAAAATAAAATAAAAGAACACAAAAAACAAACAAAACGTTTGCTATTGTGTTCTTTTGACGATTGATCATCATCATCATCATTTGAACGATTGATCTCTCAAATGAGTCAATGAATGAGTTCCTAATTAGTTATTATATTATTACAATTAAATACTAAAATTTTACATTAAATCGTTTTACTTTTACTTTTTTATCATTTTATGATTCATCATCATGATCAACCCATTGCCAGCTCACTACAGAGCATGGGTCTCCTCTCAATATGAGAAGGGTTTGGCCATAGTCCACCACGCTGGCCATGTGCGGATTGGCAGACTCTAGAGCCCCTTGAGAACATTATACACTCTCAAGCATGCAGGTTTCTTCACCATGTTTTCCTTCACCATTGAAGCGAGTGATATTTTAATTGCTTAAAAAAACGCACATAACTTCGAAAAGTCAGAGGTGCCTGCCTGGGTTCGAACCCCCGACCTCTGATTAGGAGCCGGACGCCCTAACCACTAAGCCATAACCGCTTACGATTATTTTAGGATTATTTATTATTATATATGTATATAATAACGTAGCTATCTATGTCCAAGCAGAATATAGAGTTGTGTTAATTACGTACGCAGTACAAACGTCACGTCTGTCTTCATAGAAGATCAACACTGTGTCTTGCACGCAGGCATAGAGATTAAGCCGAGTAATATTTTTGGCATCACGCCACTCATATTACTGTTAAATCCATAAATTTTTATAACTACCTTCAATTGTTAACCCGAGTAAAAGTTTCTGTCTTTCAGTGATTATTTCTAAACACAAAGCCAAGCCAAAGGCTTCCAAGCAACCATCTCTCTAAAAAATTCATCAATACTACTCTAACCTTGAGGTTATTAGGGAGTTATAACACATTATTTACAATAATGCATTTGTAGATACTAAAATTACTTTCATCACGTCACTCATAATAATCCTTAAATTTTTAATAACTACCTTCAATTGTTAACCCGAGTAAAAGTTTCTGTCTTTCAACTAGCTATTTCTATACATAAACAATTTGAACTTTGACCATTGAAATGAAAGCGAAACCATCTCTCTAAGAAATTCATCAAACGTACTCTAACCTTGACGTTATAAGGGGGTTATAACACATTGTTTACAATAATGCATTGGTAGATACTAATATTACTTTCATCACGTCACTCATATTAAATCCTTAAATTTTTAATAACTACCTTCTATTGTTAACCCGAGTAAAAATGTCTGTCTTTCAACTAGCAATTTCTATACATAAACAATTTAAACTTTGACCATTGAAATGAAAGCGAAACCAATCTCTCTAAGAAATTCATCAAACGTACTCTAACCTTGACGTTATAAGAGAGTTATAACACATTGTTTACAATAAAGATTTGTAGATATTAAAATTACGTTCATCACTCATATTAAATCCTTAAATTTTTAATAACTACCTTCAATTGTTAACCCGAGTAAAAGTTTCGGTCTTTCAACTAGCTATTTCTATACATAAACAATTTAAACTTTGACCATTGAAATGAAAGCGAAACCAATCTCTCTAGGAAATTCATCAAACGTACTCTAACCTTGACGTTATAAGGGAGTTATAACACATTGTTTACAATAATGCATTGGTAGATACTAAATTACCTTCAGCATCATGTTGCATTAGCCAGGCCATATTTCTCTAGGTGCTTATTCTAAATCCGATATTGGTTTTGTTGTAATCATACGGAATTTATGGGAAAGAAACCGCACAGTACGATTCCCGTGATTTCCCAGCTCGGATAAGATGGTACGTTTAAAGATTTCCTGCAGCGGTTTCGCGGTCTTACCGCTGTTTATCGGATGTAGTGCTCAAATAAATTTATTGATTCTAGATCTGCACTCTTAAATCAAAATCTAATAATAAAACATGAACGATCTAGATTTAATATTTACTTGCCATTTGTTACTTTATGCCATACTAGTGCGAAACTAACGCACGTTAATCCAAAGCGGAATTTATATTTTGTTTCAAAATGGGGGTTTAAATTAACGATTTTCCTGAAGTTTTTTTTTGTCCACTTCAAGTATCCCTTGACGGCAACCTCACCTGTAAGGGATGATGCAGTCTAAGATAGTAGCAGACTAACCTGTTATTGGTATGGTAAACGCACACTCCTAATTAGTTTCTACGCGACATCGCTTTGCGACACGTATTTGTCGGTAGGGTGGTAACTAGCCACGGCCGAAGCCTACTACCAGACCAGACTCGAGCCAGGAATCGAACTCAGGACCTACAAATTTATAATATGTCAAGGAGGAGAAGAAGGTTTTACAATAAGACTTAAAGGGACTCATAAGTCATAAAGAAATTTAAGAAATAAAGTATTTTTAAGGCAAGAGTGAATGAGCGCAGTGCTGACTAGGTTGCCTAAGATGGTATTACATATGAGATATGAGGTAGACCACCAATATTTAGTCACACGTTGTTGTATGGAATAATTTTTTCAATGCAATAAAACACGGATAGATTTATTATGAAATATCAAAAAAACAATTAACACCATCGGACGGAAATAATTTCTTTCGATTTATTCATTAATTCGTGAAGTCAATTCTTGTATCTAGAATCCACGTGTTATCTCTGTACCAAATTTCAACATACTCGTACATAGGTTTAGCAAACGATCAATAGGCGATGCAAACTTTCGCATTTTGATATCATATAATGGGGATCGGTTATAGTTATAGTACAATACGTATAACAAAGCTTTTAATTTCCTCACACTGGCAGTTAGTGAAGATTGATTAAAAACCTTAATAACTAGAGCACCGATAACATCGTAACATAATGTCTAATGGTTTCGGTCTTTCGCATTGTTTTTCAATGTCTGTTTCTGTAACACTATCTGTTGCTTTGTTAACATGGACATGTTCTCCGGACCGACAAATTTCGATTTCAACATGAAGGTCGGACTCATTCGTGACTCGCTGTGGCATAACTAGATCGTCAGAACAGAACTATTTACCATTAGAGTGCTCATTTCGAATCTTAGATTAGCAATTGAAAACGTTAAAATATCGGTGAAACAAAAATCGTGACCGATTCTATGCAAAGTAGTCCAAATCGCCCAATAAAGGAAGTGTATTTTTGAATGAACGTACAAAGTGAACCATGTTGCAAACACTTAACAAATGTAAGACAGCAATAACTGATTTTATTACAGTTACGATATCGCAATTTACATTTATAAAATACTAATATCAGATACCTATTCGGAAACCCCCAAATTTTTATTTATAACTAAACAATTTTTTTATCTTTTAGCTTCGGTAAAACCTTTTGAAGTTTTTATCTCAAATTTTATGCGAATAATTTCCTGGCTTAAGCAAACTTTGTGCTTTAAGGATTCAGGTCAATGACTACACTAATCTGGATTCATACCCCGTACTGGGCATACGTGGTGGTCCGTAAGATACACGTACACGGGTTAATCTTGTTCCTTTACATCTTTATCTAGTATCTGAAGAAAATAATGCATTTTTAAAAGCCTTTGTATTTTTTCTTTGAATTTTTTTATCGGTAACAATAGTTGACTGCGATCTTGCGTGATGGTAAGTGACGATCGACGACGCAAACTGATTGGGTCTTCACACCTAACCGCCGAATACCAATTACTTACGTTAGTTTTTTTTTTAATATTCGAAAACGAGTACGATTGTGAGCAAACATTACACAAACGGTACTGGTGATAAGTTGTAGGAGTATCATCATCATGATCAACCCAGTGCTGGCTCAATACAGAGCGCGGGTCTCAGTCAAGTCAGGGTTTTGGCCATTTCCACCACGCTGGCCATTTGCGGATTGGCAGACTTCACACGCCTTTGAGAACATTATGGAGAACTCTCAGGCGTGCAGGTTTCCTCACGATGTTTTCTTTCAAGCAAGTGCAAGTGATATTTTAATTGTTTAAAAACGCACATAACTCCGAAAAGTTAGAGCCCGGATTTGAACCGCCGACCTTTGATTAAGAGGCTGACGCCCTAACCACTAGGCTATCACAGCTTCGTAGGTTTGAGTATATTAGGCATATATTAGGTGTAGGTACCCCTAATCGGGTTCCACACGACACCGTCACGACTAAGATAAATTCAAATTCATTCAGTAAACTCAACGAATGATTAACTCCTAAATTAGATTGTTTAAATTATACGAAAGTAATTTGTAGATACACTACGATAATAATTGGCTCGATTCTACGAGTCACTACTTACGAAGGGGCCTGCTTATTAAGAGCTAATTATTTCCTACTGTGTACTCCTAAAGGCAGGCTTTCATTGGATTCCGCTGGCTCATTCGATTTAATTCAATATGACGGTACAAACAGGTTCTAAGTTTAATAAGCTGAACTGTCACAAACTCTCGGGTCACAAACGTGTGACCTGAATTACTTATATGCAAGTTACCATAATGTTTATTTAATTTATATGATGTCATTGTAGTAGATACCTTAATTATCTACATCATCATCATGATCAACCCATTATAGGCTCACTACAGAGCACGGGTCTCCTCTCAATATGAGAAGGGTTGGCCATAATCCCACCACGCTGACCATGTGTGGATTGGCGGACTTCACACGCCTTTGAGAACATTATAGAGAACTCTCAGGCGTGCAGGTTTCCTCACGATGTTTTCCTTCACCGTTGAAGCAAGTGATATTTATTTTTTTTCAAAAACGCACCTAACTCCGAAAAGCTAGAGGTGCGTGCCCGGATTCGAACCGCCGACCTCTGAATAGGAGGCTGATGCCCTAACCACTAGGCTATCACCGCTGTAACCTTAATTATTTTAGCTACGAATATAACAAAATGTTAGTCAAATCTCTTCAGTGACTCAAGCTGTGCGTTGATAGAACATTTATTTTCAATCATTTGGAACAAAGCGTACTTCAGTTTGATTTTATTGCACTGGGGTATTCTTTATAGCCGTAAGTATTTCGTTACTTGTGCATATAGAGAGCTCTATCAGGAATAGGAATCTATTGTGTCCCAGTAAGAATTTTGCAAATCAGTACCGTAAGTGTCGAGGTCTAAAGTTGACATTCATGACTTGACATGTTAAAAACGGAATTGAAAGAGTATTGGAGTAGAAACGTTGTGTAGCATTTATTTACCAATCAACAAAGATCTAAGAACATTATTAAAACTAACATGGGCTTTTGATACGTATACAGATAAAATTACTGAAAGAATAGAAAAGCAATGTTACTTAATACGGGTTATTAATACTTTGCTATTTTCATACCCTTCTGTGTTAACAGTTTAAAAGTTACAACGGTCATTAAAATAGCATTTGTGTCGTTAAAGGCATCGGGTAACGCTTTACTGCAATGTTTAGAAGTAACTTGAGTGTTAGTTTGCTATTTATAACAGTAAGGCGTCGAAGTTACCATTGCATTTTTTATGAATGTAATGTATGTAGGTATGCTTTACCTGTGCGTTTGATTGCAATCTTACCTGCTTGTACCTAAATGATGATTCAGGCAAAGATGAAAAACACAAGGGTCGTACATTAACAACGTAGTTTATATTTCGCAGCAGAACGGCAATAAAAACGCTACCTAATTACAATTCGACAGTAATTGCAAGAATAGGTATTTTAGGGGTCCAAAATAGGGTCCAAAAGGGTTAGTACGATATAATTTAGACTGTCAATATATATGTTATATGTAAATTTGTTGAACTATATCGCGTAAATACGATCTCATTAAATCTAGAGTTACACCCGATGTCCATAATGGTGTAGTTTTCTGACTAATGTTTCATGTTCGACACAATCGAAAGCCTTTGACAAATCACAAAAGTATAGAAATACTCACTAAACTAAATTGACAACTCTAAAAGTAGCTCTAAATTTTTATTTTATTTTAGAGATCAGTGTAGCCATTAATAGTTATTTCTCTCTTTTAAAAGTAAATGTGCGTCTCTCAGTTATTGGCAAAAATCATGATTTCCTTAACAACTGCATTTGGCGATTGATATTCCAAAGGTTTTTTAATTGTAACATTTTGGCACACACTCGCAACTCGCTGGCAAGCGACGGCGAGATGATATTGCTGACGTACAGATTATGGATATCCATTGTCACTACATAGATAAGGAGCAATAAAATTGGTATAAAAATCCAATCGATTATCCAACACGCTCTAACCATAGTCAGAAACATTTCGCAATTGAATGTCGTGATCCAGAGATCGGATGGCAATCACGAGACACGAGGGCCTATGATTATATGCGACGCTACGTCATAAAGGCTGCCACCCACATTATTATACGTTTATTAATACCTGTTCTAGCTAATGACCTTGGAATAACTTTCAAAAGGTGGCTTTAAGACTTGTCACGTATGTTGGAACAGTGGACGGTTTGCGACGTCAAATTTGACATACGCACATAGCTAAGACAACAATGCCACATATAATAATGGTTGCATGTGCTAATATATTTATATAGCTTTTGCCAGCGATATAATTGGACGCATTTCTCTTGTTTCCAGGATACAAGGTATCTCTTTAATCAACAGCGGACACACTTCCAAGACTTTAATATTATAAATGCGGGCACAATATACACAAAAACAGCTATCCACTCTTTGAAGGCTATATGTCATTTATATTATAATGTAATGAGTTAATTCAAGTCTCTGACATAAGTTATTATGATAACCATCCAATATCTCCACCCAAATTATAATTACAAAAAGCGGAACCTCGAAGCAAATCATCAAATCAAGCAAAAACAAGTCCTCCAGTATCTGCCAATATAATATTTCAATCTAATTTCCATGAAAAAATATAATTCTGTATGGAATAAAATTAGAATCAATCTCAATTTTATAACTAGGTCAGCCTTCAATCAAATTATAAATAATTCACATTATATATTCCAAACAAATCAAAGAGACTTGCTTTAATTTGGAATCTGATATTTATTTCGGACTAAATCGTCTCATTTGTAGCCAACTGCAGCTTAAAGATCAAAGGTTCATTGTAATACAGTCATGATTATAACTCAATTTAGTTCTTGAGACTAGAAGTAGTAATGTAATGATGGTATGTATCTACTATAACAAAACCAATAAGTTTTTAGAATTTGTATGTTCGTACTACTGCCTGTTTGAATTTGCCTGGTTTTATGGAATCAAGTCAGATAAGAAGTATCAGATATTCATACTTGTTACCACCGATATAAATCGTAATTTTTATTAAGTTTTTTTATATTTGCATCGCGTACAGACGATCAGACGGGTCACTTGAGGTTAAATAATTATCGTCGCCCATGAATGCGTTGTCTGCTAAATCCATCCTCCTAATGTCTACTCGGCGTTATAAAGGAACGCCGAATTGCTTGGCGGTATGTCTGCCGGTAGAGTGGTAACTAAAAACTAGAGGAAGCCTCCCAACAGACCAAACTCGACCTCAAAAACGAATCTCCCACTTTATAATACTACAGAGCACGCACCAGTGGTCGTCAATAACTTTATTCTAGATAATATATTACTTAAGCATAATTCAATTGTACTAAACAAAACTTCTTGTTCACAGTTCAAAGACCTATGGACATCAAGAACAGACCTCGCATCCCGATACCCGATGAAGACCCTTACAGCATCGCCAGCTCAAATGCCAACGGCTCAGGGTCTAGCGGCAGTTCTGGAGGATATGGACACAACGGACATAACGGACACAACGGACACAATGGCCACGGGGTTGTAGCGGCGACGAGAGAACAGCTGATGATGCAGATGGGACAGAGGAGAGGTGACAAGCCTCCGAAACTGCCACCAAGGGAAAATGGTTATGGTCCCGCGGATATTCCCAAGGTACACTTAAAATTAAAAAATACAACCGAATCGAGAACACCCTTTTTTTTAAAGTCCTAAAAAATTTATTGCCTAGAGTAAATATCGTCCTTAGCCATTCAGATAATAATAACCATGAATATATTAAAACCAGAATAGTTTTCAACATGCAAAGTATAAGTTTAGTTTATAAAAGTAAATCTATCAAGCAAAAAACAACATTAGATCAGCTAAGTCTGAATTAGGTATGCCTTAATTATTTTTATCAAGAGTCAATTTGTCCAGGAAGATATTTCTTAAATGTTGTACAATGAAAGGCAAGGCATATTGGAAATAATATTTATACTGCATTACAGTGAACAAAAACAAATTACACTAATAATAGTAACATATCGGCGAAGACAATACTGAAAAGGCCACATTAACGTTAAAAGCATTTCTGCATGTATCTTACTCAAATAAAATTGTATTAAGTATGAATAATGATGTAAAGAGAATGATAAATTATTTAAATCGCGAGAGTAAGTAAAGAAACGATAAAAAATAAAGGTATGACATGACTCTAATACTGATTAAAAAAGAAAAACACAAATGTATCATAATGATCTCAGTAGACGTTCCCTCAAAGTAATGAGAGGACAAGCCTGATTGAAATCAGGATTTAAATTAATAAAACCAAACCAGTTCATTTAAATTATGACTGAACAATAAATTTATAACATCCAATTTGTTATACATTAGACGTGGTAAATAATTTTGCCATATAATTTTATTGCAAGTGAAAATTGCATTATTTTTGTTGCAAATCATATTACAACTATTAAGTTACAGTGCTATAACGTGCTATTTTCAAAATCAATTTGCTCTCGTTTTTACACCTTACCTTTATTACGACCTCATTTACAAGATTAATTTTTTTATAAGTGCGAACTCATTTCTCATAACCACGTTTCTTTTACATAAATAAACATTAGCAAGTATTGCTTACCAAATTTTTTTTTTATTTCAACATTTGGTTCTTATTAACATTCTTACTAGGTGCCAATATTTCAAAATATTTATGACTTTACCTTGTATCTTTGGGATTAAGTTATTACAATTAAACGCTTACAAAATTTAAATCAAGTTTATTAAAACATGTGCCTTAAAATAAGTTATCAGTTACTTGTCAAGTGTAAAAGGCTTCTAAATTATTTATCTTAATGTAAAAGACGATACAATTCCAAACAAATTCAGAGTCATGAATCACAACAGGCTCTTAATGGAAATCAAAACCTTGACTGTAAGATTCCATTTTTTTATAATAAGAAACATTTAATGTGTTATTTGATAAAGGTCCGATTTACGCAAAGTGATCCCGAGATGCACCTTGCCATGAATAATGGTATATCTTCAATTTTTAACAGTTTGATAAATAATTCTAACTTAAGCAATTTAATTAACTAAAATAGTTTTAAAATGTTTGACTAACCCTACTTCAATATGTCACGCGTTTCGCCTAAATGGGTTTTGATTGCTTTAAACTTATCATTGTAGGAATATCTAGTATATCAAACCATCACGCATAATCTTAAAAGCTTGTAATAGCATCTAAAAAATCCGTACCTTCATAATAAAAGTCACTAGTCAGTGTATAGTAATACATTAAAATTAAACTTTGCCTATTTACCGAAGCCAAGTGAACAATGATGGAGTCTTTATCGATGATATATCAAAGAAATCATTGCCGCCAAAGATAAATGTACGTGTGGCAACCTTGACTATCCTTTTATTGGTTTATCCAAATAGCTCGCTTTTGCTATGACATTACAAAGATGAGGAATGCCTTTTGTCCCTTTTACGATGTTCTTTTTTTGCATTGATCCAACACTCTCGTGCATTTATTTGACACTTTATAAGTTGATAAGGATCTTTCAGATGCAATCAATTATATTCTGCTTTTGTTGCCCTTTATTAACTTACTACTGAGATTGACTTGAGCATGTCTTTGCAAGAACTTATCGGTGAGCCTATCGTATCATTAAAATACTTTATCCATAGAATATTTTTAAGTATTTCACATCTCGATTTACTTAGTGTAAGTATAAGAACGTCACTTACTTTTTGTTATTTGTCTCTTGGACTACGTGTTTGCATTTTTTACCTTTAGTTCTGTTTTTTTAAGCAAAAATATGAAGAAATGGGAGATTTACAAGTTGGCGAGTTGCCTTAATTATAAATAAGGCCATCATTGGGGACCTGGATTCCGTTTTTGTTATCTTCTTTAACCAATCAGCTTTCACTTGCTCATAAGTTTTGCCCGTATTATATTTAAATTCAACCAATAAGCATTTAGTTTATTTAATCTCCATTATTTTGAAGCTGTGGTAGCCTAGTGGTTAGGACGTCAGCCTCCTAATCAGATGTCGGCGGTTCGAACCCGGGCACGCACCTATAACTTTTCGGAGTTATGTGCGTTTTTAAGCGATTAAAATGTCACTTGCTTCAAAAGTGAAGGAAAACATCGCGAGGAAACCTGCACGGCTGAGAGTTCTCCATAATGTTCTCAAAGGCATGTGAAGTCTGCCAATCCGCACGTGTCCAGCGTGGTGGACTATGGCCAAACCCTTCTCATATTGAGAGGAGACCCGTACTCTGTAGTGAGCCGAGAATTTGTAGATGATCATGATGATTTTTAAGAGAACAAATTTTTTTTTACTAACATCCAATGCGATTATTTACCCTAAACGACACTAATTTATTTGAACGCTAGTTTCAACCTGTATTTCTTTTTCCCGATGAGTCTCTTCTACAATATGAGCGTCGTATCACCATTAGTTGTGCATTGATCTCGTTTTACCTTGTAAGAAGATAAGGATAGTCAAGTACCCACGCATTTATTTCTTTGCTGTTAATACTTTTTGTCGTTTTGCATTAGCAAATCAGGTTTTTAATACAATTCTGTGTGTTCCGATAAAGAAATCGCATTGACACGGTTTATAAGTTTATATGTCCATATGAACATTTCAATTCTACGTTTTCTAGATTTTATGTCTTGTTTATTAAGTGATATAGATTAAGACAATGTAATGGAGTTATGGAAAAGAGCACTGCATTAAAAGCGTTAACAAGTACTATCATGAATGTCCGATATAAGCAGTCTGTTTATTTGCAATTTTATTCAAACAGATTCATTTTCTTTATGCTATGAGATTGATCAAAATAAATATAACTAATGGGGCTGTTTCTTAACCTAATTTAGCTGTAGGGTTAAAAGTGTCAGGCGATAGAACAACATTAACTGTTATAATGGAAATAAACGATACCGGTGAATCCAATAACATCGGATATTCTCAATAACATACCCATGTTTTGTGTGACACAAATATAATTATGTTCTGTCTTCCACAGCCGGATTACGACGACATTGAGAGCGATCGCGTTCCTACACAGTTTCCGAGAGGGAAATCCGACAAAGGCAAAGATAACAAGAAATATGGTGAGTAATAACTTAACGACTTTTATATCATTAATGTATTAATAACTAGCTAATGTTAATACCCATTATACAGTCCACGTTTTGACGACCTCCGTGGAGCAGTGCGTGCGCTGTCGCATTATTAAGTTGGAGGTCCCGGGTTCGATTCCCGGCTCGAGTCTGGTCTGGTGAGAGGCCGTGGCTAGTTACCACCCTACCGACGAAGACGTGTCGCCAAGCGATTTAGCCTTCCGAAGAAACTTTACTTTTCGCGCTTGTGAAGTCAACATCTCCTGAGGATGATCCGGTGTCGGGTCGAAACGTGCATAGAGGTTCTAGTGGAGGATTTTGTGTGGTGTTATACTATACTAATCTCCCGGTTGTCGGCGGAATATAGCAAATTATACTTGCTGTTTATTGTTTAACTAGTAGTAGATAAAAAAACCTAGATTTTTAAATATTCCCGTGGTATTCGCAGTGCTCCATACAATTAATATTCTCATTCCCATTTCCGCTGCCATTATAATTTCAAGGAAATTAGCTTTGGCAAACTATAGCTATAGTTGAAGCTCATCGATGTGGAATCCTGCGGGAACCATCGATATTCCCGGCAAAATTGATGCAGTAGTTTCTGCGTATGGAAATAAAAAAAACATACACAGATGCAAACATAAAACATAATATTCGTACGACTAGCTTGGCCCTGTCGTCTTGGACCCATTTTCCTCAAATAACAGAAATACCAAAAAAAAACATTTCTTAGATATATTTAATATAATAAGATTTTACTGGATAAAATATCATAGTATAAAATAGCAAAATTTCATTTTTTTTTTAAATTCCATACGGGTATGTAAAAGAGAATGGCCCTTTTGATCTAATCTCTTAGTAGCAGTGGATATTTTTGAGATAAAAAGGAGCTTATGGTAGGTACCACGTAGCCCGATCCATAAACCATTTCATCACCAAAACCACGTTAATTTGTTGTTCTTGCTGCATGAAAGTAGGCAATACCAACAAAGTTGCATCCGCTATTATTACATTAGCAAGTTTACGATGTCGTTACCAAAATTGCATATGTACCTACTTCTTTTAATTATAATTAATTAAACGGTATCTGATTTTAATTCAATGATTAAGGTCTTGACTACTTGACTGAGGTTAACTCTAGGATTTACTAGGATATGTTGACTAGATGCGTAGGCGTTAATTAAAATACCCACCCTTCCCATTAAATTAGGCACACAAAGAACTTCACCCACTGCAATCACAGCGTAAGCGACTGTTATTGTAGCTTTTAATTAAAGGTTGAATCGAAAAAGTACAATCGTTGTATTTAATTACTTCAAAGTAATAAATTGTTTGAAAACAAAAGCACGATGCCTAGAGCTCTGGTCGCTTTAACCTTTTTACCCTGTTGTCTCAGAATGAAGGGTAATGCTTTCACAAGTTTTTATTTAACTTGCTTGGCTAATGTATCTATGTTTACATTTGAAAAATTTAGTCCTTTTTTTAAGCTTTTCCTAATACTTTTTTCCTTCTCTACTATCTATTGCTTAGTATCTACAAAGTATCTAGCTGAAAGTTATCATTAGTAGATCTCGAATATATTTTAAAGTGTATACTAAATAATTCAGTGAATCGAATCGTGATAGATTCCACCACCGCGCTGCATTTACCTCCTTCATAGGGTTTCTTATTGCATCGAATTAATATTCTTTAATATATAAATATGAATCCTTTAATTTAATTGAACTTATTCAGATGCATTTCTAAGACAAAGCAAATGTCGACGTGTCATCATCATCATCATGATCAACCCATTACCGGCTCACTACAGAGCACGGGTCTCCTCCCAATATGAGACGGGTTTGGCCATAGTCCACCACGCTGGCCATGTGCGGATTGGTAGACTTCACACGCCTTTGAGAACATTATGGAGAACTCTCAGGCATGCAGGTTTCCTCACGATGTTTTCCTTCACCGTTGAAGCAAGTGATATTTTATTTTTTTAAAAACGCACATACCTCCGAAAAGTTATTGGTGCGTGCCAGGATTCGAACCGCCGACCTCTGATTAGGAGGCTGACGCCCAAACCACTAGGCTATCACCGCTTCTACGTGTGTACTAAGAATAATAATGCTAAAGTTCAACAGGCCAAATATACCTACCAACGTTAACTTGTACATTCCATACAGTCTGCCAGATGTATTAGGCATACTTAAGCATAGATGTTTGCGTTTATTTCGACTATTAGGTAGGTACCTGTTCGTACCGCATTATTTGCGACACGTTATGATTTAATGCCTCTGACTCCACCGTGGCATTCGGGATTTATGTTCTGAACGTGTAATTTACAACTTGATGTTGCAAGTGTGAACACTTTCATATCAATATTGTGTTTACGGAACGTCATTTATAACTCACGGTTGTCAAACGAGATCGTTTTGTGGACATAATGTTCGCCTATCAATGTTATACGTAACAGATAAAATGTGGTAACGGTAAAATATTACGATCACAGTCTCTTTAGCAAAGCTGCATGCGCCTCGGGTCCTTATTAAACGGGATTTTCAGCTTTTATTGAATCGTTATTTCATCTCAATCAATGAACGTTCATCGTTGGACAGGTGGCGCGCCTTAGCATTATAAAGTTGGAGGTCCTGGGTTCGATTCCCGGCTCGAGTCTGGTCTGGTGTGAGGCTTCGGCCGTGGCTAGTTACCACCATACCGACAAAGACGTTCCGCTAAGCGATTAAGCGTTCCGGCATGATGTCGCCTTGAAACCAATTAGGAGTGTGGGTTTACCATACCCCTAATAGGTTATACCGCTACCATCCTAGGCTGTATAATCACTTACCACCACCAGGCGAGATAGCTGTCAAGGGCTAACTTGTAGTATGTAAAAAAAAGAGGTAATCCAGTCCTGGACTGGATTTCATAGGAAGTCGTCCACGTCAAGTTACAACCAGCCCCCTTTAAAGGGACGCACAATCATATGTTTAAACAATTAAAAGTACGTCAGACCGATTATTGTTATTATTTATTTTAAACGCACGATTAATTCATTCTGCCAGTATATTAGTTATATGAATATTTTATAAACTACTAATCTTAAACGCTGGAACGCTCATGGCTTTAGATTTAGGTTTATGAATATAGTTATCGCCATCAACTCACTAGTATGGAAGTTACAGACGCATCAAAAGTGCCTTTTAAATGATTATTTGAATAAAGTTGATTATTTGATTGATTGATAGCTGTCAGGGGTCAACGTCACGTTTTGCCCCAACACCGGGTAATGAAAGGCTTTTTAAGGTACAAATTTCCACACAACTATCTTCGTTAATTTGTGCAAGAGAATTGCGCAATTTGATGCCGTAGTGAGAAATCAATTGAATTTTTTGGCTCGGTGTGCACATTACTCGTTACGACCCCCACTTTAATGAGTCCTCAGAACTGTGTACTGACTCATTGAACCTCATTTTTCCTTCATCATATCCTTAATGTTATCACGAAGATAATCTAGCTCCAATCCCACGTTTTTTTAACGCTTGGGAAATGCGTTCACGCACAACCCGAAGCGCCGCAGCCAGAACTGCGCCGCTTCCGGCGGGGTATATGGGACTCGCTGGCTGCCAAAGTGGCAACCAGAACACCCACTAAAACCCAGCGCATCACTGGGTTTTAGCGGGTCCTTCGCGTTTGCGTCTCAACTACAGATTACTTGTAGAACCCATATATTCTTATTTGTCTTGATTATTTTTTTACCCACCTCATATACCCGACTCTCCAAGTTTTTAACCCGGCAAGATAAGTACCAAATAACTCACAGGTGACAGCCTATATAAATAAGTCATTTAGTTTAATATTCACTATCTCGATAAAACGGACTGTTCAAGGACTCGGAACTTTGAAACTAATACAAAGTCTTTATCCCATATAAGCTTAGATAAAAGGCTCCTTTTAAAGGGCCTAGCCTTAGTTTACTTTGGCCCCACTTGTTTATTTATAAACGATGTCATGTTTTATATCCAACATCTGTTCTTACTAATTTAAAAAAAAAAGCTCATGAACGAAAACGTGTTAGAATGTTAAGTAGACATTAAAGTCACATTGGTAATCAAATCATGTCATCTGTGGATAACATATTTATAAGATTCCCACCAGTGATCTCATCGAGGGATTACCGTCAATGACAGCGTGTGAAAAACCTAAATTAATTATTCAATTAAAGTTGTGTAACTGAAATCAGTTATATAACTGAATATCTAGGAACTGCTTTTTTTATATACACTTCAATTTTAGCCGTTGCCCTCATACTCATAATTGGTTTCTACGCGACATCGTGCCGGAACGCTAAATTTCTTGGCAAACCTTTTTGTCGGTATTGTGGTAACTAGCCACGGCCGGAGCCTCCCACCAGACCACTCACTGCGCCACGGAGGTCGTTTGTCTGGTTAACTCATCGGAGGACTTTATTATTTGACAAAAACCCTCGCCTGGGTTTTTGTCATGTGATCAAGTGAGATACTAAGTGACCCTTGCATATAGACTTTTTTTCGGACTGTCTATTAGCTTTGCTAACCCTATTGGTTACCACAGCCTAACCGGGCTGTTTGGCGAGCTTCGGAAAGAAGCTATGCCAGACGAAATTTTGAGCCCTAGGGCTCGAAGAAACTAAGGAACGTCTGCCTAAGGGCACCTCCTTTGAGGCCGAACCTCGGGTTATGGACTATGACTACGATCAACGAAGAAAATCTAATCTAACTAAAAAGTTTTGCAACCTTGGACTGAAGCTGATTAGCCTTATCAAGAGTCTTTGTTCTTTTAATTCCAAATCCTCCAACCCTACGGTACACGTAAACATACGATGAAAATAGTTAAGAGCTCGACTGATCACAAAAGCCCATCTGCTATGGGACAGGAGGTCTATGCCAAGTAATACTGGAATAAAATTTACTACCACACAGACTGGCTATTGAAACTGTATCAATATTCCACAATTTATTGAACGCGTGCTATAAGGCGTGTTGTGTTCATGCCTCGCAAATATCGCTAAGCGGCAGTGCAGAGGTTACTAGACAATACCGTTTCGCAACCTGGGACTGGCATTTGGTCATATCCTTGATATTTAAATTGACGGTATTTGCGCTGCGGGCGTAGGATGCGGAACACGAACATTCGAAGAGCGCGTTCGTTGTTATTGTTAACGTTTTGATCCTCATATCAAAAACGCAAAGCATGTTCAAACTGCTCAAGAATTAAAACTACTTTCAGCATTTAATAGACTACAACGGTATTTGATTATTAATATGATAGTATAAATCTATTAACAGTCGTTATTATAATGCAAGTGATTTCCCTTTTCGTATGCCATTCTGGGTGTCTCTTGGGTGCGAGTCCTACAAGCCTTCGACCATTTTTTATGGGTAACCCTGTTTTCGAACAGATTCATATCATTTCATAGTAAGCGCGAGGGTCTTCAATAAGCCCACGAATGCCAGTATTAACTAGAACATAGGTACACAGTTCTATATATATATGTGTGTGTGTACACACACATATAGGTAATTATTTTTATATTTTAGGTAATTATTAATTCAAATGGGCAGACCGTAAATTGATAAGATATTAATGAATTAAATAATATATAATCTTTTGACGATTCACTTGACCCATTAGTGAATGATGTGATCATATCTGTCAATCCGTTACTATCTTAAACTATGTCATTACCTACCACCAAGTAAGTCGGTCAAATGCCTACTTGTATTGGAATAAATAGATGCTATCGGGTGGATAGATCGCATCGCATCTCTCGTTTATATATACGGCATATATAATCCAAAACCAAATAATGTACCCAGAAGTCGTACGTCAATGCTTTAGTATCAAATCTGATTCGCGAGATTCAAAGCGGTTACAACATCCCCCTTGTTCCTCGGTATTTAAAATCCATTGCGTGTCACACATTGCGGCGACCCAACGTTCTATCAGGTTATACGTCACGTTATAATATCTAGGTAGTCAACTTTAACATTTTGTGCAACAGATTCGTGAGAATCAAAGGCAGCCATCGACCTAAACTTTAAATGTTGCCTCTATCCGATACGGTATTTTAATAAGCAAATTGCTAGCAAGCTTCGACCCAATTCTTCGGAGCTAACCATAAAATGTGATAGTTTGATTAAATGGGATGCTGGACGAGATATGAAACGTTGCTTTGGTAAACATCCCACTAGATGAATAGAGGATATGAATAGGGGATCATGTTTCAGACTCTTGAGTGTCCATTTTATGAAAAGAGAAGGTCGTTTTTGGTTGCATCTGCACTTTTAGATCGCACAACCTAAAACATTATCGACTTGAAATTTTCTCTTGTAGACATACGCGGATGCAATCTTTATAGTGTGCCGTTGAACTCCTAACTCTTTATCAGCGCTCAGTAACGCATTGACTTGCTTCACAAAGCCGTCTTAGATGGTACTATTGATGGCACATACTACTCTTTACCATATCATAGACTTTTTTGGATATACCGGATAACGCTCGACTCCAATTACAACAAGGTGAGTGATGCTGCCGCTCAAAATAACTGGAAGGGTATTCCTTAGTGATTTAATTTGAAGGTAAAATTATAAGTGTACATGACCTTGATGACACACATGACCTTACGTATTGAATACTGCTAAAGGTGAAGCAAGGTGCTTCGTACTTCTCCATGGGATATCAACTGTGTTATGTAATCCTTGCACTGTTTGTTTCCAGATGACCCGTACTACTGCGGCCTGCGCGCCCGCGTGCCCAATTTCGTGAAAGCCAACGGCAAGCACGTTCTGCCAGCGATGACCGAACGCCTAACCCTGAAGGAGACGCCAGTTCCCAGCAAGCGCTACAGCGTGGCCCACGCACATCCCGGCCCCTTCCCTGGTCACTTGCCGCCATTCGCCCACGCCCCCATGCCCCAATCAGCACTTTGGCACGCACGCTCCTACGAGAGCGGAATCGGTGCGTACGACCGTCCCCGAAAAGAAAAACTCATGTACCAATTCTATCCCGACAAGGAGCGAAGGCTGCGCCCCATGGTGATCCAGCAGCCCCGCTAGTACACTAACCTCGCACTTTATTATCGCGGACCTCTTCGCTCCAATCTTGGTATTTACCCTTTCTCTTAATTCGCTTAGCTTGGTAGCACCACGCCTGATGCTTGACGGTAACTCCAACTTCTACACTTCAGTGTTTCTTATTCATTTCCACTATTACTTTCACCTTTTCTTTTCTGTTGTCTACCCTTGTTTCTGTTGCCACCATACCACACCGACATCGACAGCGACTTATGACCTTCGCTGAACTTATCCATTTGAAGCTTCGCTTTCATCCATAGTTGATTTAAGTAGGCCGCTGTATGAATACTTCAAATAATTTCATTTAGATACTAATGAGCACTATGTCACTAGGTATAACAATCCATGTGGAATTTCATCAATCTCAATCGAAACATAAACTCCAATTGAACCCGAATTGTACGTTACTTAATGCTGGTCATGAAACCGTGGTGTAAACACAACTCCTAAAATAAAATTACTTTCCCCTACACCGACATAAACCTTAAGCACATGCGAGTTGTTCAGTGCAATACACGCAGTCGTGATCATGTATGCCTTAAGTCAGGGTACATACAACATGTTAGTTGTTTTTGCTCAATCGTTCGAACAAGCCCAGAATTATACGTTGTTAACTAGCACGCTAGTACCAAGTACTCTCAATGTTCAAGGGAAACGGTGGTCTTAGTTTGTTTTTACTAAAGAGCAGATACATAGAGTTTTTCGCATCGTTACCTACTTAAACGTATCGCTGAAATCTATAGAGCGTACTTTGGCTTTGCTCGCTCAAGTTAGTGTTAAAACGGAACAGGTTACATAATTTTGTCTCGTTTTGACTATGCCTTAAATGAACTACTTTAGGTAAGGCAAAGTACGCTTTATAGGTGGATTAGTTTTATATGCAAATGTTGGTTCATTGGTAAACATCATTAACTAAACTAAATTGATCCTAAAGTATTGCAAACTTTTTCAACATGGATAAATTTTGTTACTACTTAGAAAAAACTTCTTTGTACTGGCCTACTATCTATATTGTTCTAGATATGCAATTTTATAGTAATTCAAGCAGATTCAACACACACCAGTGTTTGAAATGTGAATATAACATGAGATAAGTACGAGTATGCATGTTAAATAATAGTTAAAATATAATGTATTACTTTTCGGTGCTCTTTGTTTAAGCAATACGTTCGTGTATTAAAAATTCACTCTTTATCGTGGGGAATTGTTATTTTTACGGAGTTTTTACGGAGTTTTCACGGTAGCGATGCCGCATAAAAAGCGTTACCAATTTATGCGATGCAAAGTAGAAACAGATTAAGAGAAGGGGTTCAGCCGGCAACGCAAGTAGCCTCTGTAGTGCTGCAGATATTCATGGATGCTGGTAATCACTTAACATCAGGTGACCCGGCTACACGTTTGCCCACAATGTAACATAAAAAAAAGTAACAAGTAACTTCTTTTTTCTATGCGCATCATCATCATCATCATGATAAGCCCATTTCCGGCTCACTACAGAGCACGGGTCTCCTCTCAATATGAGAAGGGTTTGGCCATAGTCCACCATGCTGGCCATGTGCGGATTGGCAGACTTCACACGCCTTTGAGAACATTATGTAGAACTCTCGGGTGTGCAGGTTTCCTCGCGACGTTTTCCTTCACCGCTGAAGCAAGTGATATTTTAATTGCTTAAAAACGCACGAAAAGTTAGAGGTCCCGTGCCCGGGATCGAACCCCCGACCTCTGACTAGCAGGCGGACGCCCTAACCGCTGGGCTATCACGGCTTCATATGAGCATATGCATGATCTTAATCATGCAAATCGGATAGTGTGTATTATATTTCACCTTCCTTTGAATGGACCTTCGTGAGCGGTTCAACTAGATACGGGTCAGGTTTGTATCTAATTATTTGATTTGATATTTGCAGATGGAGAACACTACGACCCATACGCCCTCTACGGCCGACTCCCGATGCCGGGACGCGGTTTCCCCCCGCCGCCCGCACCTAACGCACGCCACATGTTCATCGGGGAGTGGGATTAAACACCTTATCCCAATAAACTAAGGAACATATTAGCTTAAATTGATAACATCACTTCGATGCAAACTGCAAGGTTTCCCATATGAAATTTTGCACTTGAAGTGATTGTATCAATGATGACGTCATGTAAATAAGATATTGTAAATTATACCTACTATAATTTACCATATACTGTCTGTTTACAAACTTAACATGTAGGTAACTAAATATGCCAATTCAGGTATATATCTACGAATTTTGTATTTTTGATACATAAATATTTCTGTAATAAAATATTATTGTAAGCAGTTTTTTTTATATATCAATATCTACATTCTATGTAATCGACTAAGGAATGTAATATATTTAGAATATAAATAAGTGCTTTACGACAAATAATCACTGCCAATACCTTATTATTTAAATACAATATAAATATATATAAATCTGAAACTCGATTTAACTTGCAGAATGGATATGTTTCAAAAACTTACTTTAAAGATCAATATAATCTGTATAGGTATTATGTACATTTGAGATTTTATTTTTTACCGTAGGTAGTTGCACGTTAAGTAGGATTTATGGTGTTCCTAATGCAAAACGATTTATAACATAAACGAAAAAGAAGTAACGAAAAATATATAAAAAAAAATGTGAAAACTGATTTTAAATTTGTACCTACTGTAATTACTTGTCACGTAGCCGACTCCACGCGTTTGCAATATATTAAGGAACACAATCTTCACAAATAAATTTTATTCCTACTTGCTATATTAATATGAACCAATCAGAAACATATAGATAGAGGCAACCTCCATGGCGCAGCGCGCGCGATGACGCATTATAATGTTGGAGGTCCTGGGTTCGATTCCCGGTTCGAGTCTGGTGGGAGGCTTCGGCCGTGAAAAGTTACCAACCTACCGACAAAGACGTGTTGCCAAGCGATTTAGCGTTCCGGCACGATTTCGCGTAGAAACCAATTAGGAGTATGGGTTTACCATCATCACTTACCATCAGGTGAAGATTGCCGTCAAGGGCTAACTTGTAGTGGATAAAAAAAAGAAATGTCGAGCCGAATGTAACTTAACTTGTGCAATTTTTATTTTATTTTTCCCTGACTTTTCAATAAGAAACAGTAATGTTCTTCAGGCCTAAACGGGATGATATTAATTATAAAATTATAGTTTTGCATTGAAACAATATTATATTGCTTAAGTTAAGGTGTCAATCCTAGTCAATGCAGGGTTGGGAAATAACAAATGAAATGCATTACGTGATCAAACTAATTTCACATTACCAGACGTGCCGAATTTTGTGCTCAATACGTCATCCATAATAATGGCGAATTGAGAGTAAAACATACGTACGACGTACAGCTCTTGTCTACATTTTCAATACGCAATATCCATTAGACACATCAGATTATTCCTGAGCACTTAACGTTTGTTAAAGGCCGTTTACTTTAGTTAACAGATTACATATCTCCAGTAGCACTACCCACTTTCTCGTCCTACGTTTATGAGATATGATGAGAAAATAAGTTGCCATTATCTATAGGCCTACATGAGTTTATTATCTACTTATTTTCTCTCATAAGGTCATCATCTGTACTATTAGTAGTATATAGTCTTATTTTTCGATTTTACATAAAAGAAAACTGACCAATTTCATCTTAGTTCTTGTACTTTGAACGGAAAAAAATACGGAAGAATATAAAATGGTGTTGATCTACTTTTAACCAATACAGGTTTTTATTTATCTCGTGGGACAGGTAAAGTTCAAATGCGGCACATATATCAACTTCTCAATGTTGAGCGGTAAATTTGCTACACAAAAAGCAAATTATTCAGTAAAACTTTTAATGAAGAAGAAATTGAAAACATTAAAAAAAGTATTTCCTTTTTTAATTTTTATACATTGTTCTAACGGTGCATATATATTTGTATACAAACTGAAAGTCAAATATTTGCAAGGATTCGTCGATTTCATCTGAAGAGTTGCATATTTTTCTAATGAAAAATATTATTTTTTATGTATTTTATAAATATTTCTTTAAGCCTATTTTTTGTAAGTAGTTTATTCTTATTATTTGTTATAACGGCACTAGTGTTAATTATTATAACAAATAAATAAGTTAACTTAACTATTAAAATGTGTTCTACTATAAGTATGAATATTATATCTTTATCAATACTCAATTATTTTAATTTTAGTTGTATGATAGCTTTGACAATTTGTATTTTTCTAATATTGTCAATATTTTTTATATGTCTTAGGTCTTCTAATATAAGCATTTTTATACTTTAACTAACTTAATATTCGCAATATATTTTTTGAAAAAATTATACATATTGGTTGTATCTTTGTTGGAGTTATATTATGATGTTTTGAAGGATAGATAATAAATTCAAATATCGGAGGTGCTAAACTCGTTACCATTCTATATATTATTAAATAAACATACTTACATAAATTAGAATAATGTACTCAATAAATCCATCACTTTGTTTTCAATCTTAAATACATATATGTATGCAGCTACATTTAACGTTTTTCATAATTATCCGAGAAAACGAATGACAATTTAAAAAACTTATTCCATAGCATCCATACATAGGAACAATGGAATAGTTACGTATGGTGTACATCGATAATCATATAAATCGTAATACCTTAAAAGAAGTGGTATTTCATATATATTTTCATGTCAGTAAAATCGCCAAGGCTATTCAATAGTTGTAAAGTTCGATTCTATATATATAACAACGAAGTCAATATTTAATTTGTATTGAAACTGTCTTGGCGAGAGTACTTTGTTATAGTTACGCATAGCATCAACATCCTTCGTCTAAACTAGGGTGTTGGTAAAATAGTAACCTAATTTAAGGACAATCTGTATGAATCAAATATAAAAGTATTTTAATAAAACTTTGTCTTTCAGTCATTGACCCAAATCATCATCATCATCATCATTCAATCGATCTTAATCCACTGCTGTATATCCGGCGGTTCCCTGCGTCTCGTTTGATGACAGATGTCAATATTTTGGAGATCGACCAACGTCGCTAAGATGGTTTAGTGACCCAATTACTAGATAACTTCTAACTATAGAATTAGAAACATATTACTGAAGCAAAATTAAAATTTAGACATTAGGTACTTCTCTTTAGGTTTTACTTTACACATGACTTAATTTATATAAAACTTAACAATCAACCTCTATCCAATTTTTGATTAAATTTTTTACGTGCTTTCTAGCATCTTTCAATTCTTCGATATCACCTTTCCTATTAGAAAACAAATCCCTGCAATGGGATGATCTGGGAATAACTACCGCTGGTGCATTATATGAAAGGTCTTCTAAAATGCTGATGGTACTCCATGGATCGAGGTCACCATTTGTGAAAACGACATTAGTAACGTTCGGATTCAATGCTCCATATAAATCGTTGACTTCTGCTACACCATTATTTACTCTTTCTTCATCAAAGTCTGGACCAAATAGTTTATGACACATTTTTATATAAAACTTAAGGGGAATGTTATTTGTGAACGGTTGCTCCTCAGATTTCGTTGTCTGATAGTAACCGAACTCATTGCAAGTTTGATAAAGCCACGCCAGAATCCATACATTTTCTTCTTCGTAAAAACTTTCGATCATTTCATCAAAATCATAGCATGTACAATTGTTCCTTGTCGACTCATCTGGTGGTATCCTAGGTTCTGATCCATTTTGCAAACGCTTACAATGTTTCTTTATTACTTCCGTAGTACCGTATTGGGAGTTCTGCATAAAACTTCCAGCTTTAGAACTGAAAAAAATTTGCTGATTTTCTGGCACTGACATATCACATTCTTCACAAATATTTTCCTCTTTTTTTAATAATTCAATCCCTTCAGAACTCTGCATTAACTTATCGTATCTCTTAAATATTTTTCTAATCGTTTGTAAGCAATTATCTGTACCATGCTGTTCATAATTATCATTAACTTTTTCGAGATATTCGTAGAAGTTAGTTTTTGCTAAAACTGGTCCACTACTGGCAATCGCGGCGTCGACTAGATCAGGGTATAATAATTTCATCCACGCGGCTAAGTTACCGGAGTATGATCCTCCAATAAAAACAACTTTCGACTTTCTATACATATATTTACGTTTAAGATGTTTCAAAAAATTAGCATTATCCGCTAAGGCTTGTCTAGCACTCAAATATTTGAACGCTTCCGCATCAGTGCCGTTCAGTGGTTTGCTTTCACCATAATACCTGTGTTCGGACACATACATGGCCCCATTTGTTTCTTTCGCCAATTCGTACATTATTCCAGTCTCCGCCCATCGCGGTGAAGCGGCACTTTCACCTCCCAAAAACAAATAAATTGGACCATTGTATTTCCTAAAACTCAATCTTTGAAAATATCTCATTCTCCAAACTCTTTCGTCTGTTGAGTTAAAGTGATCTATCTTTTGGTTGATCCATCGTGTTCGTGTTATAAATTCTTCTACTAACGTTTCAGAGTTTAGTTCAGCATTGAGGTAGTCGAATCCATTTCTTAGACAAAACAGATCAATACCAGCAGCAACATATTGGTTTAACAACAGAATCAATGGATAATATTTAAACAACATTGTATTGAGTGCACAAACAGCCTTTCAGTTCATTATTATACAGGTTCTTATCTATATACTACAGGCAATGCACTAATTATTTATGCCTACACAAGAGATAAGTGGTTGCGAAGCAGAATTTTATCGAATACTTAAAATTATGGTGGCGCATTGTTCATTTTAATTAGTTATTAGCAGGAAATACTATCTTCTGCGACCAGTATTTCCTCTTGGAATAAAGATCGTATTTAAGACTAGGTAGGTATGTCTATGGTAGTATGGTAATTGAAATCATTTCAATTTGCATATCGATAATATAAAATTCATCATCATCATCATGATCATTTCCGTCTCACTACAGAGCACGGGCCTCCTCTCAGTATGAGAAGGGTTTGGCCATAGTCCACCACGCCGGCCATGTGCGGATTGGCAGACTTTACACACGCCTTTGAGAACATTATGAACTCTCAGCCTTGCAGTTTCACGATGTTTTCCTTCACCGTTGAAGCAAGTGATATTTTGATTGCTTAACTTGGAAAAGTTAGAGGTGCGTGCGTGCTCGGGTTCGAACCCCCGACCTCTGATGTGGAGGTGGACGCCTTAACCACTAGGCCTAACTCTTTGACTTTATTCATAACGCCATCTGTTGACGCATATGTTGTGATTGCACGTAAGAATCTTTTACCATGACGAATACCAATAAAATATTATTTCATACTACAGCTTTTACGAGAACCTTAACTCTTAGACTTAATTATAGCTAAATGTTTTACTCATATTCAGGCGCTCGCTAAAAACAAGCGCTGCAGCAAGCATGAAACTGATGCAAAGTGGTTTTCCTACTCGTATAGTTGGTAGATATCAGCATAAGGTATCTTACTTCAAATGATGTCATTACATACATATATATAGTACCAAATGAAAAAGTTATTCTTTCCTTTTTTTCTATCTTTCCTTTTTTGTATCTTTCTTTCTTTCTATGTTTTAACGAATTATTCGCGTGGAAATATTGATGTGCGAGATATCATGAGTAACTTTCGTGTTTTTCCAGGCAATAAATAATCTATCTATCTATTTCTCTATTAATCTATTTATTATTTCACAGCCGTTCAGCCATTCTTGCGTAATTAACAAACATCCATTCTCAGTTCTCAGCCTTAGTTTAAAATTAGTAACTGTCCAAAAAACTATTTGAATTCACTATTTGACTTCGTATTCGGTGGGCGCGGGTTTTTCAAGCTTTTCTTGAATCAATGTTTGTTGGCTAATTTGAAAAGGATTGGTGTTGATTGTGTTGTGGAAATTATAGTTTTGGTGTCGTTTGTGTGGTTGCTAGTTTTTTGAATGGTTAAACATGTATTAATTTGGAACGGTTTGTAGGAGGCTCGTCCGCCGAGTGCGAACTTCAATTCTCCATTGCTATAAACTTGACATTGGCTGATCTGTGTAAAGCCATAAAAACAAACTATCTAAAGGCCTCTGGCGAGGAGCACGCTATACAAAATATAATGACAACTGCCAAGTGTTACCATGACAACGCCATAACAACAGAGTTATTGCGCCTGAACGTGACCACTCTATTCCTCGTCCATTTATAGGTCAGAAAAGTTAATCAGATAACTTGAATATGGATTTTTCTGAGAACAGCGCAGAGCGTGGCGGTACGGGTCGGCGGGCGGAAGTACAACGTCCAGTTTCGAGGCGAGGTTTTCGCGAATACACCAATAGCGGATCAGCTCTATCAAGGTACAGACAGATTTAACAATGTCCAAGAATACGAACGTTATAATTATAATAAAATTGTTCGATATAGCTTAACTTTTGATAATATTTCATATACACAACATATACATGTGTAAGAAAACTTAAAAATCTAATAAAATAATAATTAAGTCAACTTAAATATAATTTGGATTAATTGATATGGTCCTTTTACTGTAGAACATTCCTAATAATGTAATATTGCAGATTTAAAGTAGGTTTTAGAATTTCAAGCAATTATTTACACCGTATTAAAAGTCCTGAGAAACCATTGATTTTGTGGGTCTGTAGTTTTGAGGCGAAGAAATAAATGAATTAGCCGTTTATCCAACAAAGGCAATTTTTGAAGCCCAACGAGATAAGTTCCCGGGAATTTTTCCGTGGCAATCCTATGCCCATATTTATTACAATTTTTTTAAATTACTATATATAAATTATTTAACAAAGTTTTGGCATAAAGTAACGCAAAGATTATTTGAATAATAGGATAAAGGCTGAGGCAGATTTCGTTTCTTGAGCTGTGACAGACACAATCGCATTTTTTATATTAGTATGGGTATAAAAGAAGGAATTCCATCTTTAAAGTTGCGCATAAGAGCCATGCCACAACGCGATACATTGTAAAAATAATTGTCATATTCATTAATTTAATTTTACTTCGGGATAAGCAAAATGATCAAATAATAGGAATAGCACTACCAATTTGCCTGCAGAATTTATATATACACTAATAGTAAGCTATACCCCTTTACTGATGAGTATTTCGTGAAATAGTCGTCCTACAAGACTATTTCGTTTCGTATGATGACAAAAAACACGTCGTAGTTTATTGTGGATACTTTTCGGTAGGATGTCTATCGGAGTTTCAAGGTTTTGTTTTCGCCAGGCTACTTGCGGGGAAGATTATTGCTCCGGTGTAGAAGAGCCTGTAAGGCTATGGCTTGTCACAGTCCAAAATAGGGAGGTTGGGGGCAATCGGGGTCACCTGCTCGTTAAATTAATATTTTATAAACCATTGTATTAAGCGCTTACCGTCTAGAGCATATCGCCCTTACTATCGTTCGTTTTATTGTTGATTTCACCAGGGAATTCCTGTCGCATCTGGATCATCTCAGTATATAGATATTGGTGATCTTAATTTAAAAGCACAATCTCACACGTTGGGGGAAGATGTGCCAATTTTGGTTTTTCGCTCCAGCTCGGAACAAATCTTAGATTCGGTGCTGGTCTGTAATGTTTGGATCTATCTATATATCTAGAGTTGTGCCAATCCCGTGTACGACGCGACGTGCTTACCATCGCTGTGCGTAGAGGTTTTGTCTGGTCTCGGAGTATCTCTCGCAATGTCTGGTGAGTGGCAATAGTATACCGTGGAGGTTTAGGATTTTGCTGTGTTAACCTAGCCCCAGCGTTCAAGTACGTTGATACGTGCGCATATGTCTTTATAAACTGTTGTCCTTGGTGGAAAACAACACACCGTGGATTTTCGTTGTGTATTTATGGCCTACGCTGTCGCCTTAGTCAATCTGCCACAAGACACAATGAACGCAAATTTCGCGATGAGATATAATACTGTGCTAGAGATATAAGTGAGAGAAATCAAATTTCTTTATAATAGAGCCTTTATATGTGTAAAATTAATTTTTTTTTATTAGTTATGCTATTAAACACATAGAACGACGAAGCGAGAAATATTGGTATCATTACGTAACTAACTTAAACCTTATAGTTCTAACTCTCCCCATTTTTAAATTCGGAACCTTAATAACAGTAAAACTAAAGGATACAAATAGATTTCCATGGACATTTTTTGATTACCTATATTATTATGACAGAAGTGGCACAATGAGACCTACATCTGCCTATAGAGGAAGCACGGCCTCCCGTCTATCAACAGCGGGTTTTGGACCAGCACCCCCTACTGCTAGTCGACAATCTACTGCTGTTACAGGATTTTCTATGGTTTGTATGAATATTACATGAACTTTCACCTTTAAGGAAATTATTCTTCTAGTGGGAAATGTTATCGATATAATGGTTTTACCCATTTTTTCTAGTAGTTTGTATATATCTCAAGAAATACGAAATTTTGTTCAATTCAATTCAAAGCAAGTAATGTTTTGTTTTCTACTAGAAGCACCTTTTCGTTAGGCTTCCGCTTAAAATCAAGTATCAGTTTGGAGTACAACATTATGAGACCTATTTAGGGTCCCAAAATATACACACAAACGGCCTAGACATTATTCCACAACGATGTTTGAGTTTAAAGAAATTTCTCCTCAGATTGACAGACCAATAACTCAGCAAGGTATCTCCGGTCTTCGCACAAACACCGTTCGAGGTTTTCGAACGCGACAGCTACACGATAAAAGATATTGGGAGGAACAAATGCAAGTAAAGGTTCGAGAGATGAAGGCGGAAATCGCGAGGTTGACGGAGAAAGTCGAAGCTGGGGAAAGGGAAAAGTCTGCGAAAAAGCACTATGAGAAAAGAGTCAGGGAATTGGCGCAGGAATTGACTGGTAGGTTACTTACCTATAATAATGTCCACTAATAATAACAAGATTTTTAGACTAATACTTCGCTAGAAAAGTTGGTTTTCTACTATCGAGTGAAATCAGTATTTTTAAGCCTAAAATTCAACAAAGTATTAGCAAAAAGAATATAAGTTATAGAGTTTATATGACGATCAAGACACTAGAAAGAATTTATCTTTGAACTAAGTCATTCAAAGTGAATTTACAGATTTGGTACTAGTAGTATTACTTTGTCGTAGATCTTCAAGGTCGTTTGGCAGATTACAACACAGCGATCCGCATTGCTAATGGTGAGGCTACCAAACAATCTGTTGAAGAGCAAACAAAAGAGTTGGAAATTAACAATAAGAAGTTGCAAGAGGAAGTAGAACTAGTGTTCTTGGAAAAACAGAGGAAAGAAAATCAGTTGCGACAACTTAGGGAACAAATGGAGAAGGTAAGGAAGATTTGGAGCCTTTTTAACAAAACTGTGTTAGTAAATAAATAATTTACATTCTGTACAAAGTGAACTCAAATATGAATATTCAAGCTAATTTTTAATTCCGAACAGTGAATTCAAGTATTTACAATTTATTTTATACATTGATATCGCGTATTTTATAGTAGTCGTTGTCATGTTAACATCTAAAATTATGAAATCTCTTTAAAACATGCCTTTAGGAACAATCGTCAATTTCAAAGCTCCTGTCAGAGATGTCATCTGATCAAAAGGAACAGTACAGCGAACTTGAAGCAAACGCTGCCGCTTTACGAGAAGAGGCAGAACAAGCCAGAATACAAATTGATCATCTTAGTAGAGAGAAAGAGGAATTTACTAAGGAGATATCTGGTTCACAGGTAGATATTGTTATACCAGAAACTATAAGATATTCAATAGATATCTATTATACTGACTAAGAAAGTTTGTATATGAATGTTAAATTAAAGGTATAGAAATTTTTGACATTGCAAGTCTTTTTTCTAAAATATTAAAAGTTTCAAATTGAATTCAATATGTAGTTTCGCCGACTAAAATATGCATCGCCTTGTAAATATTCGATGTTCTTTGGTCACCTATTGAATGAGACTCCAGACTCCTTTTTAGGGGAACCGATTAAGATCCCTGACTTGCTTAAACTTTCAGTTTTAAATTGAATATCACTTGTTTTAAGGGTGAAGGAAAACATTGTTAGAACACCTGCATGCCTGAGTATTTATATATGTATACTGGTTTCCGTGCGAAATCTACCGCACTCGTGCCCTGTATTTTCCCGAGAATGGGTTGATAATGATGATGTTCTGTTTTAATTCGTAGAAATCTTTCTAATTTAATAGTAGGCGCCATCGCTAGAATTAAAATAAACCTTATTAGATTAAATGCGGAATCTTTTATAAATATTCAGATAAAAATGCATCTACTCGAGTTACATCGAAAACTTGCAGCCGCAGAAGAGAAGCGAGATAATTTAAAAAACGAAATAAACAACCGTTTGGATCCACAAGAGGAAAGAGAGAAGTTATTGTTACAGGTAAAATTGGTCATAGTTAAGATTTGTTGATAAAATATCTAAAACTGCAGACTTGAATACCAGCGCAGAATGTCAATATCATCGACCACTTAAAACTCTCAGATGCTGTTGACCCAATAGTATATAAGGCAAAATGTTCATCGTGGAAACTGAGTGGTTGAGTCTAAAGATTGAAAGTATATAGTATGTTGACTTTTGTTTCCTGAATGATATAATGGATCGCAAGTGATTTTTATTCATATAGATGTCACGCGCTTTCTGAACCTCCATCAGATTCTCACTGATGTTTTAATGAGACCACTCAATAGGCATAAAAACTAAACGAATAAGAAAATACATTCAAAAGCTTAACATAAACGTCGCCGACCATATTTGCTTTACATATAATAAATACGGGTAGGATTGGGCACCTTTTTGCGAGTCGAATGAATTACGGTAATTCTTATGCATGTAATTTTACACTTATATATAAATATTCTTATGCAGGTTCGTGAAGACAATGCAGCTATTTCATCTTTGGATAGCAACGCAAATAATCTTAAGGAGCAAATTCGTATGGTTCAAGAATTAATCGAGCAAGCCGAGCAGGTACTACTATTATTTTCGTGACCCTAGTTGTTTAAGCTAGATCTACTACTACTAATATTTCATAGTAGTCGAAAATTTAACAGCTAAAGCTAATTGAAAAAAATATTTCTATAGGATCTCGAAGAAGGCAATTCAGAACGCCATCAAAAATACAGAGAACTTAAGAAACGTGAGGAAACTATGGATACTTTCATGTCCACTTATGAAGAGAAACTGAAACAAGAACGAGAGAAAATTGAACAATTAGAAAAAGACATTGTTTTCGCACTCGAACATAGCAGTTCTAATATAGATTTGGATTTAAGTGAAATAGATTCATTGAAGCAGAGGGACGGGTATTCATCAGTTTACGATGATAGCAAGAAATCGGTTGAAACTTTGACTAAGGATTATGAAAGATTTCTAGCTAATCTGAAAAAGGCCAGTATCCTTTCACAGAAGATAATTAGGATAATGCTAAAGTAGGCATACATAATAATATTTTGCTTAAAACTAATCTTTAACAGGCTGAAGCAACACGTGAACGACTAGCAACTGAGCTTCAAGCCCTTCCCGCAAAAACAGAAGTCATGAAGGAAGAACTGATTACTTTATCAGACTTAGACAAATTGCGAGATGAAGGTAAATAAATGGTAGAGTATGAATCATTAGCATTTATCAGCTTATTAGGTGATTTATCACAAAAGCTAAAAGCCGTAAAGATACTTTGAACTTTAACGAATATTATCGTGTACAAGTATTGATGGCGTAAGGTATAGTATTTAAGGGGAATTCATAAATTGGATTTAATACTTTTTAAATAAGTACCTACACTTTCTCTTTAACTATCTTTAGGTGAAGAACAGAAAAAGAATTTAGAGAGTGAGCTGAGACTACTTAAAGAAAAATTGGTGCCAACAGAAAGCGCCGTTGTAGAAGCAGCAAACAAATTGAAGAAATTGCAGGTAATTTAATCTTATATAAATAATAATTACACATCTTTAGGACCTTTTGATACTTTATTTAATTTGCCAGACCTTTTACAAATTTCAATGGATATCCTACAAATCTCTTAGGTATCTCTGGCCTACATTTATTTTTCTTGATAAAGTCTTTACGATTATCGCAGGAAAGTCTCGATGGCAACGAAATGTACGGAAGGTTGAACAGCTTGGAAGACCAATTAGCACAGTTGGAGAATAGAAAGACAATTCTTGAAGAGGACATTGCCTCCATAACACTGAAGGCTGATTACGAACCTATAAAAAAGGAAGCAATAAAAGAACTTGCTACTTTAAATAGAAAGATAATTGAAGAACTTAATAGTAATAAGTCTTATTAAACATAATACTAAAGATGTGGAACAAATTATAGAATATACAAAACTTGTTATATAGTCTCATTGGCTGTTCTATCTGTCTCTGAATGGTTTTGATGACATTAAAGACATTTTTATAAACAAAAACACAATTTGCCGCCATTTTTCTTTTTTTGTTGTTTTCTACCTTTTTCGGTTTTTTCTGAAGTCTTTAGGCGGTGTCAGGTAAACATGAAGCGAGGACAGACAAAACTACCGAAGTTTTACAGCAACGGATCATATCTCTCACTACCTTAAAGATGGCAAAAAATTATCGAAAAAATGCCATATTTATACTTTAACTAATAAACAAACTGAAAAAGAAAATATGTCTTGAGATTTCATATAAAATGCG
Source organism: Lasiommata megera (assembly GCA_928268935.1). Taxonomy (NCBI): domain Eukaryota; kingdom Metazoa; phylum Arthropoda; class Insecta; order Lepidoptera; family Nymphalidae; genus Lasiommata; species Lasiommata megera. The sequence continues at coordinate 16,163,301 of OV743308.1, read as the reverse complement.
AATAAACTTTTCCCCCAACCTATTATAATGCAAAGTGAGCAAAATGCACTTTGACCTAGCCTTTTACTTTTGAGGCATTTTACCGCTTCATCATATTATTTGTTGCACAACACCAACAACCAAACATCATTTTTTTTTGTATTCTATATTTTTTAATTTGCTGCATCCGAATGCATTTTCACTTCACCAATTAAGAAATCTTACTGAAGGTAAAGGTGTGAAGTCTGCCAATCCGTATATGGCCAGCGTGGTGGACTATGGCCAAACCCTTTCATATTGGGAGGAGACCCGTGCTAGTGAGCCGGAAATGGATTGATCATGATGACTGAAGGCACGTCAACTTCATAAAAATGCCATGTATTGAGAGTTATTCAAAATGTGAGTAGTAAATTTGCGGCCCATTGAATAAAATAAAGTTTGAAAAAAAAGTTAAATCGGTCGGTTGAGTAATTATCACGATTATGCGCGAAACGCGCATGGCAATCAATTATTATGTAATTCCAATGATCTACCAGTAGCTGTGTGATAAGAACGAATATCCTAGTGTAGACTAGAATAGACTAGTGGTCTTATTAATAAGAGGCATTTGCTATGCTACATCACGTTTTTTTTACAAATTCTTTGTATGCTGAAACCAATCGGGTTTCGGTAGCATTAGATATCACGTAAATTGGGGTAGGTCATATATTACTATCACACAAGGACCAATAATTAACCACGGGGAACAGGGAGAGGGGAAAAAAGTAAAGAAGTTACTACTAAACAAACGTTTACTAATAAATAATATCACAGATGTCACTAAGAATTTTCACAGAAACAATTATAATACCATCTCTTCACGAGCATTCTCAAAACAGTTGTTATTAACTGAGTCACATCTTAAATCGTTTGATTTTGCTTTGGCGACGAAAAATTACCACAATGTCATTCACATTTAGGCAAAATCACATATTACATTAGTTTTCGCATTTTGTTGCTCTTCTATATATGGTTAGGGGCTTTTATCATGCATTGAGCACATTTTATACATTTGAATAAGCTAATTATATAAATATTGGAAAGTGTATCCTCGATTTTACATATTATTTTAGGATGATTGCTAGTATCATACCATAATCATAGCGTATTAATAATGACCACAGATTAACAATTGCGATGTTGCTTTGAAACATAAGTTCTTTAGCATCTACAATTAGTTCATAATCAATAGATAGGTTATAGGATAGTTTTGCACTCTTTTAATATTTAAAAGCATACGATAGCCACCTATGGTTCTCTTTTGAATATGAAGAGATATCTAATAAAAACTACACAAATAAATGCGAATCGTTCGAAAAAGATATGTGATTTTACTCTTAATGTCCATCAGTAGAAGATATATTCTTAACCATTCTTAGTATAGCTGAGTGTCTTAACACATTGATCTATATTGACACACAATAATGAGAGAAATCACTACTCACACATTATAAATGACTACTAAGACAGAATTTCAACATTAAATTTAAATTTTAGTGCAATATTTACTCCAGTATATTATTTAAAATAAAGCTCATTACAAACAGAAACAGAAATATATAATGAGAATATAACATTAATTTCCAATTCACTTTCTTAATTTACAAAACGAGAATGAAAAATTTCACTCATAACTTTTTCTATTGTCTATGCTGCTTTCTTAGCCATTTGCTTGGTTTCTTTGTCAAGGAGTACAGCGATGTCGGAGGGTACTTGCTTATTGTTCGATTTGCAGAGAACGCACAGGTTTCGTACGAACTTTTGGGATGGGGTTATTTCACTCTCTTGCATCTTATACCAGAGGGATAGAGCTTCTTGACAGTTATCATCCCGTTCTACAATGATATATTAATGGATAAATTTGGGTTCTCAGAGTACATCTTAGCATTTTATGTCTAGAAACACTGTACCAACACCAAACGTTAAGTGTCATCGATTGTTAGTATATTGTTTGTGGGTGTTCAAAAAAAATAAGAATAATTATTTTTATGTTGTTTTATATCTACAAAACATTATACACCAAAAAATATATAATATATTTGGTAAAAATTTGGGTGATCGTTCGATTCGCCATCTGGGTCTTCATTCCAACCTTAATATGTTACGTAAAATTGTTTTGCTTATATATAAAACAGCACTAAACTAAACAATAATGTATGCGTAGTTAACATGGGTCCTGCACAAATCGTCATCGTTGATTTTTCAGATTGGAAATTAATTTTTGGTGCCATTCCACACGAAATTGTTATATTTTAAGTTAATTGCGAGTGCTTTTAAAATATTATCAATAACCCAAAGGATTTTATTTAATACTCACGGTATACTTCCAGCATCATATTATAAATCTCCGCAACATCGAAATGCCGTAAGCTCTTCGCACCTTCAGCGATCGCTTCCAAAGCGTTCACTTTCTTCTCGTCCGCGAATCTTTCGCAGTGCCGCATTAAGGCGTCGGGATGAAATTTGACGGTTGGGTCTAGGAGTAGTTTCCTAAGTGATTTCTTATAGCCTACATCCGCTAATGCCGCTATGAGTGTCAACTAAAATAAAAAAAAAATACTTTTACATGTAATTATCAGATATGTCCACTTATAGAATCAGACCTCTCTCTTAGATAGGAGTTTAAGATTCTCTACAATGCCCATTAGATTGCTTTTGCTGACCTAACCTTTGGTCCTTTCCTTAATCCATCAGATACCGGACATGATAACCATGTCCCGATTATTTTAGTTGCTATAAGACTGGTGAAAGGCATACATTAATTTCGGCGTCGGTGGTATGTGGACCTTTGCTTATTTGTTAAAGATTTGGTTTAAAACTTCGCCAGTCCTGTACTTTTTTGTATGAAATTTAAATTTATAAATATTATCACTAAGACTTTATATTATATCAGCATGGTTGCTGAAATTTATCAGGGCAAGCGAGATTTTTTTAATAACCGATATAGATACTGAAGTAGATATAAACCGTCAAAAACGTGTACTTACATTTACGTCACCGGCGCCGTGGACACGTTTATCAACATTCAGTATAGTATGCACTAGTTTGTTCAGCCGTCCATTGGTCCGCTCGTTCACTATGAATGTTTCTTCGTCTTTTCCATCGCTCATAGCCTTGAGTAATTTGCATAGCAACTCATGTTTCAATGGTGTCTTGTTATATTTATCTGATATACGCACGAATTCTTGTACCGCATTTTCCAAGTTGCCACTGAAATCCATACCGAATATATATCTGAATGTGTTTATGCTTGTTCATATGGCTGATTTTCGATTTCCGCATCGTTCCAATAATTGTTTGGTATTGAAGTTTTTGACAAGAGACCATCTTAGGTCATTATAAAGCGACCTCTGACTTAACACAGTTACAACGAGAGCGAAACTCACCCGACATAAGTCTGACCCGTTTTACACTAACTTTGGCTGAGCAAATGCAATGTACGCTCTAAAGATCTCAGCCTCAGCCTACATTATCAACACCTGATGATTCCAGTTAAGGGGTAACGAGTAGTGTTATAAAAAAGGTATTCTCAGTACCGGCCCGTAATTCGGAATTTGGGTTGTACACCTTTATACCCCAAGGACATTTAGCAGTCAGACCCAGTTATTATTAAGATCTTTAAAGCCTTTATCTCAAATTTAAGCAGCGTGGCTGGTCGACGCTCTAGTCTATCTAACTCTTTCTCCCATGACAGAGATGGAGCATTGAGTGACTGAGGCCCTATAATATATAAGAAATTGTGCTTTCAGTCATCATAAAGTATCTTTGTAATATAAGAATTCTCTCACGAATATTGGTTTCTATTAACGTTAGTTTAGTGAAAAAATCAACGTTTAACGTCTCCAAAACAATAAAATTTACTAAACATCCTTAATTAGGAACATACATATACTATAATTAATAATTTATATTAAAAAAAAAACACAATTTCCGAAAAATGCCATCAGTGTTCGGTGTTATTGTTTCTTTAAAATTAGTGTGCAATAAAGAGTATCTATCTATCTATAATCGGCCGTAAATCCGCGATCATCCATACCATTACTATAAAATTTGTATGCTCACAATCGTAGACTCGTTTTCGAATATCGAAACACAAAATTCACGGTAAATTGAAACGTATCTACCTAATATTAAAACTCTAAACAGTCTATACTTCCTCAGCCAGCACAAGATTGTAAAACAAAAATGAATAGAAATCGTGACTCTAATCTCAAAACTAAGGACTATTTTACTTTGAAGCTGTAATAGCGTAGCGGTTAGGATAATTACAGGCGTCAGCCTCATAATCAGAGGTTGGGGGTTCGTACCCGGGCACGCACTTATAACTTTTGGGAGTTATGTGCGTTTTTAAGCAATTAAAATATCACTTGCTTCAACGGGGAAGGAAAACATCGTGAGGAAACCTGCATGCCTGAGTGTTCTTCATAATGTTCTCGAAGGCGTGTGAAGTCTGCCAATCCGTACATGGCCGGCGTGGTGGACTATGGCCAAACCCTTCTCATATTGAGGGGAGACCCGTGCTCTGTAGTGAGCCGCTATGGGTTGATCATGATGATGACGATGATGATGAAGCTTACGTTTTCAGATGCGCGCGTACTAATGGTCCCAGTAAAGAGTTGGATGGTTGACAATATCTCAGGGATGTCAGCAATTCGAACATACGTTTCGTGTCATCGTATGAACCCTGTGACGCCAAACCATCTAACAGCCTCCAGCAGTTCATTGATATTGCTCTACCACCTATTACCCGTCTGTAAGAAAGTTAATTGTATATAGTTTAACTCTTTAACCAGCTGTAAAAGTGAATTAGTACGTTTTTTTTATACACCACAAACTAGCCCTTGACGGCACCTCACTTGATGGTAAGTCATGATGCAGTCTAAGACGGTAGCGGGCTAACCTGCTAGGGGTAAATCTCATACACCTAATTGGTTCCTACACGACATCGTGCCGAAATGCTAAATCACTTGGCGACACGTCTTTATCGGTAGGGTGGAAACTAACCACGGCCGGAGCCAAAGACCAGACTCGAGCCGGGAATCGAACACAAGACCTCCAACTATATAATGGAACAACGCACGCGCTGTGCAACAGAGGTCGTCAAAATACAATGTTCTCAATCCGCATTAGCTCGATTTGCTATGATCGGGAATCATACCAGTTTGAACTAACATTTTAGTTATGTGTAGACTTGGCTACTGTCTCGACGCTGTAACATTATCAATATAACATATTAATATGTATGACAACAGTCAAAGAACAGCGCCATCTAGTTTTAGAATCATGTACGACAGACAAGAGAGTGGGATCGCCCCCTCTCTTTACGCAACACTATGCAGGTTCTTAAAAACGCACCAGCGCGGGTCGGCGCATTGCATTGGTGGTCGAGATGCGGTAGCGCATAGTCGTATTATAGTATATAGTATATAGTATAAATCTCCCTCTTTATAAATTACGATACTTATAATTGTTATTCCGTTATACCAAGAGTATCTGGTCTCTTTGCCCGAAACCACCCACGTCTACCCAAATTACCGACGAAGGCACGCCCCCGCCCCGTAGTCATCCTATATGTATATTTGGTTGTCCTCTATGCGTTCCGTAAGCATTGATCAGACTGTGGTGAAACTCAGTATGGTGATCTCAAAGAGGTCAGCGGTGGTATAGATACACATATAGTTTCCAACATATAATTCTAATTTCGATGAAAGCTATGGAAAAATGAGCTAAAGTTTTAGCTTAAGTAAATCCCGCGGGAACAATAGTTTTCCCAGAATTAAAATGGGCATATATGTTAAACCAGGGTTAAGGTATCCATTCAAAATTTCAACCAAATTAGTTCAGTACTTCCAGCGTGAGGTATTATTAAACACTCACATATACACATACATACATACCTACAACCTATTGTATTATAATCTAAGTGTAATAAATGGTTTTACGTAATTATTTACGTGGAATTACAACTTATGGATACCGATCGTATTCTATAAATATTCATACCTCTTCTTCGACTGTTCATTAATCAAGTCAAACGCCTTTTTGATTTGCTGCCTATAAACCATTAGAGTGGCGAAGTCTATAACTTTGAATTCATCCAGAGTGAAGTTTGGTGCGGATTTGTTTAAATCCGCAAGTACCAGTTCAGCTAAATCTATTTCTCCCATCTTCACGTGAAGGTCGAATATAGACGCCTTCATACCAGCTGATAAATAAACCTAAAAATATAGAAATTAAAAATAAAATAGAAATTCGAACAGATGTTTTTCCCATCCGACACAGTTTAATTTTTCGATTGATTCTAACACAAAATTCAAAACTAGTTTTCATGTATGGGATTCATGTAAGGGATTACATAGGAAAGTACGTTCATTCTATGAACCTTTCATTTAAGAGAGACGTCTTTAAAACCATCCACGCCGTAGTATCCACATAGTAGTAGTAAAGTAAACGCTGAGAAAACAAATATCCAGTAATGATTACTATTACAGTTATAAGAAGATACTTACGCCCTCTTTCTCGCATTTTTCGACTACACGTCTCGCGGCAGCCAAATTGCCATCTTTACAATATTCCTGTAATAGTTTTCTTAACACTCCACGTGTGTTCATGCCTTTAGCCTCTAACTCTACCAAATGCGCTTTAAGGGAAGGCTCGTTCATTTGTTTCTGTTAGAGACATCCAAAATCATTAGAAAGATCACCGATCAGACTAGTACCTAAGTGTAGTTCAAATATGAGATGTTACTTGTAAACAAATCTCTAATCTAGAGCTTATCGACTGGTGTTAAAAATAGAGTGTCTTTTTCTTAATATTGACTTCACAAGCACTTTACTTTTCGCGCTTGTGAAGTCAACATCTCCTGAGGATGATCCGGTGTCGGGTCGAAACGTGCGTAGCGGTTCTAGTGGAAGATTTTGTATGGTGTTATATTATACAAATCTCCCGGTTGTCGGCGGAATATAGCAAATTATACTTGCTGTTTATTGTTTAGAACTGAGTTTGTTCCTGCTTGCTTACTTTTAAACTTATAAAAACACAAAACACGTCTGCAATTTATATATATTATTTAAACACTTACAGGGTGTGGCATCTGCTGAGTGAACATCTCTCCGTCATCGACGATGCTTTCATCGGTTATACTAACTAGAGCTTCTCTAAAGCTCTCTATAAGTTTCTCATTGTGATGCTTCGGTATTCTGGGTATGCAATAATCAACCACGGCCGTCGATATTTTGATCGAAGTTGGTTGCAATGCCTAGAAGTCATAGACAAAAAAAATATTCAAATTTAAATTAAATCAAAATTGTTATTAGCAAGACGTTTTGACGACCTTCGTGGTGCAGCGCGTATGCTTTTGCATTTTGAAGTTGGAGGTACTTGGTTCGGTTCCCGGCTCAGTCTGGTCTGGTGGGAGGCTTCGGCCGTAGCTAATTACCACCACACCATCAAAGACGTGTCGCCAAGCGATTAGCGTTCCGGCGCGATGTCGTGTAGAAAATTATTAGAAAAAGAATTAGGAGTATGGATTTACCATACCCCTAACAGGTTAGCCCGCAATCATCTTAGACCGCATCATCACTTACCATCAGGTGAGATGCCGTTTTTGTCCAAAGATGCTTCGTTCAATGAGATGCAATTGTAGATTAGTTCCAAGCATCTATAGTATCTTCTTTTTGCGCGTTTAGTTGCTTGGAAAAAAATTCTATTTAGCGATAAGGCTGCCTAATTGTATATAAAATTGTATCTTTTTATTTTTGGTATACAATAAATGTGTATTCATTCATTTATCCCTGTGACACAGTAGTTGTATAAATTTTACCTCTATGATATGATTAGTGATTACCTTACCTTTGCAATATTGAGAATATCGGTTAGATCTTCATTAATTCTCCGATGCCTCATGAACCCACACAGAAACCTTCCAACCCAGTCTTTGCTTTTATCAACTGCTTTAGCGGTCATATCCTCCAATATATGTACTGTCGATTTTACGTCATTGCTCATCAGGTATCCCTTTATTAACGGCTGGAGGACTACTTCTGCATCTACTTTCCCTTGGAACAATTCACCTGTTGGAAATAATTCAAAATATTATGATGTCTTATATTGGTTCTGTGATAGAAATTTAATTTTTAAGCATTTCTATCACAGAACTACTAACTACTGCATTAATAACGCATAAATATTCATATAATGTAAGTACGTACGTACGTACTATAAGTATATATAAATAAATGATGCATTTTATATGCATCATTTATACATAAATATGTTTTTTTATACACTACTAGTTAGCCCTTGACGGCAATGTCACCTGGTGGTAAGTGATGATGCTGTCTAGGATTGTAGCGGGCTAACCTGTTAGGAATATAGTAAACTAATGCTCGACACGTCTTTGTCGGTATATATAAATGATGCATATTAAAAATATAAAATTTATAAGCATAAACAAACCCTTTTACAAGTCTTTAGCCTATAGGGAAAGCACATTTAAAAACGTAATAAATTGATTCGGGAATTAAAGTTTAATTAATTTAAAAAGTAGTTAACTGGGTTTTTTACCCATCTCAAAAACAGTATTATCTTAAAGGCTGCGTTTGAACAATTTGGGTAAGTCGATAAAGATAAAGAACACTCACAAATCTCACTCGCCGCTCTAACTTGTCCAGTATTCAGCAAGGTCACCATCATAGGTGTAAGCACCTTGGATACGGATAGTCCTGTCTCGAGGAACTTTTTCATCAGATTCTGAGGCGAGGTGAAACTGACGTACGGAAGTGAGTACTCCATTATAGTTTCGTAATCTGGCTTTATTTCCATTGTGACCATTGTTGAGAGAGTGTTCATAATACCTGGTGGCGGAAATAATAACAATTCTTATTGTTTTTACGAACTTAAATACGATTTTTTTTTTAATTAAAATATTACTTGCTTCAACGGTGAAGGAAAACATCGTGAGGAAACCTGCATGCCTGAGAGTTCTCCATAATGTTCTCAAAGGCGTGTGAAGTCTGCCAATCCGCACATGGCCAGCGTGGTAGACTATGGCGAAACCCTTCTCATGTTGAAAGGAGACCTGGGCTCTGTATTGAGCCGGCAATGGGTTGATCATGATGATGATGATTGTTTTTACACCTTTCATACGGTCGCAAATCTAGTCGGAGAGGCTTTAAAGGAGATAAACTATACTAATAATATAATATATTGAAACTCTATACTTTATATTTATATTTTTAATAAATTCATCCAATTTTACTCTTACTCTGACGGCGAAAAACTCTTACTCTGATGGTAAGTGATGATGCGGTCTGAGATGGTAGCGGGCTAACCTGTTAGGGGTATGGTTACCCCATACTCGTGCTGGAACACTAAATTGCTTAGCGACAAGTCTTTGTCGCTAGGGTGATAACTAGCCATGGCCGAAGCCTCCCACCATATCAGACTCGAGCCGGGAATTGAACCCAATAACCCCCTTCAACTTTATAATGCAACAGCACGCTCTGTGCCACGGAGGTCGTCCAACTTTACAACGTTATTCACGTCGGCTTAAAGGTCAACTAATTTCTAACACTTGACAATGTTCATCTTATATTCCGTTTATGAGAGAAGAGCTATGTGACGTACTTTTAAAATTATTTAATAACACATACAATAGCACAATACATTTAGTCTATACTCCTCAAGTAATATTTTAACAAGTAACAGTAACGGTATTCAGTTACTAGTCCTAGCAATAGAGGTGGATTTATTTTATCTTTGGAGTCGCTTCATTTTATCTTTGAAGACGTACCTTTCTCTCCATAAGATTTTGAAGTATGCAACAATATAGGCCAGAAGTAATGTGGTCTAACGGGCATTCCCAGCTGTTTCATCCGCGTAAACAAGTCCAAAGCTAGTGGTACCTTGCCCAGCTGTAAGGACGCTTCGGCTGCGTTTTGTAACGCGATAGGATTACGACCTGAGGCCATCAGCTCTTGAGTGATGAGGCCAATGACACTGGAGGGCTGAAAATATACTGATAGTCTGGCCTAGATGCTACATATATTTTAACACACTATAGATTATACATTGACGTTCTTTAGTCCATAAACAATTTAAAGAAAAAACATTTTCATTTGAATAGAACAAGGAACAGAAATCCACGGTGTACACCTAACCTAAGCAAGGTTTGGTGATTATTTGCTGTAAACCGAGTAAAATTGGCAAAAATATGTACAGTGCAATTTTTAATTTCTTAACACACCATACATTACAGATCTACCAGAATGCCAGAACATCCTCGGTGGATCTTGACTTCACAACGTTTAATTACTCAGTGACGAATTCCTACTAAACGAGTCGTCATTTAAACATTTTGAATCTGATCTTATCTATTGCATTTGAAGAGTATGCAAAGTAGTTTTTCAGACAAGATAAAGTCAAGAAGGAAAAACAATTAAGTGGTATTTAAACTGGGTATAAGGCAAGCGGCGAGCCGTGATAGCCTAGTGGTTCGCCTCCTAATCAGAGGTCGGCTGTTCGAATCCGGGCACGCATCTTTAACTTTTCGGAGTTATGTGCGTTTTTAAACAATTAAAATATCACTTGCTTCAACGGTGAAGGAAAACATCGTGAGGAAACCTGCACGCCTGAGAGTTCTCTATAATGTTCCCAAAGGCGTGTGAAGTCTGCCAATCCGCACATGGCCAGCGTGGCGGACTATGGCCAAACCCCTTTCATATTGACAGGAGACCCGTGCTCTGTAGTGAGCCGGTAATGGGTTGATCATGATGATGGTGAAGGCGAAATGTAGGTGAAAATGTTCATGATCTTAAGAGGTTTAAAAAGCAAAGCTCTTAATCGGTCTGTCACTTATGAGTGAAGCAAACATCCAGCAACGAGTCATGCTTTGAGGAGAATAAGTTAACATTAAAAAATACATACCATAGAAGCTTTAACACAATCTCGTACCAAGCTCCGTCCGTGTAGCCCAGTATCATCTTTTGGTCCAAATGAAGGTAACGGTAAACATTTGTAAATCTCCAAAGCAACCATTGGATGGTTTTGGAACACCAGTTGCGTTGACACACTCTGCATATACGGCGTTATTGATGGTTTGGTTAATATTTCTTCGGGCAAATATTTTAAAACCTAAAAATGCCAAAGTAAAGCATTTCAGTTATATGAATCATGTTATATGATTCACACTCTATTTTGCTTCAAATTTTTTTTACATGCAAATGATATTCATAAAATTAATACTTAAAATAAAAAGTATTAATAAAATTAAAGAGTTTGCATGTTTTTCTAGTTAAAACACCCAAATCTCTGGAAATAAGGAACAATCAGATTTCAAAAATTGGTCTTTGCATATTTCTTGAGAAACTTTATAAGCTATATATTTATCATAGCCCTAGTATAAGTTTTCAATCGATTAAATAAAAATTAGTTTTAATCTGCCATTTTAGAGGACCAAATGTCATAATTTGTGAACTCCGTACTAATATGGTGGATTATCTTTATATTAAGACATTTGTTAACTGAATAAGTTATACTTGAGCCTCTGAAGTCTGAAGTCACACACAGTCACAGGGTACCAAAATTACATATTAGTTGCATTGGCATACAAACATACCTTTTGCACTGGACCATATTCTTCAACTGCTGCTAGTGTCTTAACAATGTCCATAATATGAACCTCTCCAAACATTATACCATTTTTCTGTGCCTTAGCCAATTCTTCTAGAAGTAGATTATTCTTCTTATTCATTGCAAAAGCACGGGCTGTTGCGGTATAAGTGTTTGCAGTTAATTCAACTTGTAGTGACTTCATCATAGTTAGGATTTCTTGTATATTATCGAGTTTGCTGTTGGAAAGATACAATATAATTAAAAAGAAAAATTCTAAATAAAAAAAGAAAATAAGTCCTAAGAACTTTTGGATTTTAAATATTTATGGTAACAAAAATTACTATTTGTATTAAAAAAAACATAAAATTGTTAATTTGAATAATACTTATTTAACCAAAATATTTATTTGAGATTATCACAATGAAAATTAAAATCACACTAATTGCCAGAGAAATATTTGTAGTTTCATTAATTTAACATAATATTAACATTAAATTACCTATTGATATCTTGGAGATGTCTATCAATAAGTTCAAAGTTTTTATAAAACGAAAGCTTATAGAAAAATCATATTACTATATTAAGGATTATATAAACAATAAAAAAGCTTGGGTTTGAATTGCTCTATCTCCAGAGGTATTATTATTTATTATTGATTATGTGAGATGTATGTAAATTAGTGATGTGTCAAAGTGCCTTTTAAACGACTATTTGAATAATGATTATTTTGAATTTGATTAACACCAAACTGAATTAAGTATCTCAACATTTTTTGGATAAATATTATTAATTAATAATTATAATTATACCTAGCTTTTCCTTGACAAATAATCAAGGAAACAAACACACTCTCTGTAGCTGGTAAACCTTGTGCCTTCATGTTTGATATTACTTCTGTACATTGGTCTATGTCACCTGCCTAAAAATAGACAAAATTATTATCTTATAATCATTTCAAAAATAAATACATTTTGGAATCACCAATCACCATAATATATTTTAACTTTGTCAACCTATTAAAATGAGACCACTTAATTTATCTCAATTAATTACAGTATTCCTTGCTTAAATAAATTTGTACAGTGACAAATAAACAGTGTTATTTCAGTTGTAACAGCAGAGTATTGAGACTGACCATTTTATCATATCTTTCTTACAATTAAACAATATTTAAAATTAGTCTATTCCTACATGCCACCTTCACATAGGTCTTCACTTCCTACTTAATAGCTTTAAATAATAAATGAAAAATAAAAAGCAATTCTTTGCTCATATTAAAACGGATAAACTAACCTCTCCGAGAACTCTTAATATCAATTCATATGTGGTTAAATTTGGCTTCACTGAACCCATCTGAGTGAGAAAAACGTTGGCCTTTAAAGTCCTACCATTTGCTTTGTACACTTTCAACAGTTCATTGTAATGATCCACATCAAAGGTTGTATGGGTTCTGTGAAAAGGCTTAATTTATTAATATGAATACTTAGACTACAATAAAAAATACTTTTCCTTATTCTTTCAACACATCTGGTATGCTACAATCTTATATTATCACCATATAGATCACAATCCATGACTCCAGGCCATGATTATAAAATTGAAAACACAAAACAAATAAAAAAAAGTACACAAAAATAATTATCATAATTGGTTGTGATATTATAGCAGAAACAAAACTTTAAAAGCCCTGCAAATAATTAGGTCCTGCAATTCTACTTTTTATGTTGCTCCTTCAAAGAGGAAAGTTGAGGAATTCAGAGGGACTTCCTGTACTACAGAGATAACATTCAATGATTATTAGAAACCATACCCAAGTGTGTTCCATACTTGTTCAACTAATGCCACTCTCGAGCTGGGTGTCTCATCAGGAAGCAGTTCCGTACAACATTTAATTAGGAGCAACCCTTGCTTCTTTGATGATAAATTCAATTCTTTAACTTTATTTATCACTCTGACAAAATCATTCTTATAAACTCTATTCTTTTGATGAATGTCTGTAGATAAGCTGGATATGAGCTTTTCGAGTAATTCCTCGGAGGATAATTCACGTCTTCGAGTACTACGGAGTGTACGCAGTTCTATGGAAGTTCGGGCAGAGTCTTGTTTTGGTCCACCAGAGAAACGTAAGTCATTTGTGTTCTTTACTTTATCCGGACCTTTCGTCACTTTATTGGCTGCCAGAATCCTACAACTGTTTTATTGAAAAATTAATTAAGTATTCAATAAATTATAGATAACAAAAAATAAACACAAATCAAAATATAACCTTAGATGCAATTCCCTGTTGTAAAACAATATAGGTATAGCGTTTCTATTTAGAAGTACTTTTTTGAAAAATATTGCTCTCGTATAACTTGATAATTTTATACACTGCCGAGGTAACATATTCATAAGTATTTCTATCTAAATTTTAAATACCTATTAAATAAAATTATAACATCAAAAACTAAGGTTAACGAATAACGACTGTGACACTGACGGTGACGAGAGACGTCATATTTGACATAATATATATATTTTTTCTCTTTTTTACACAGATTAGCCAATGTTATGTTTATAGCAATGGAAAATTGGAGTTAGAGAAAAATGGCGAGAAACTTCGCTCTCGGTGGACGTGGCTCCCTCAAACCTTTCTCAAATGAATACCTAATAACCATTCAAAGAACTAGCAACTACACAAACGACACTAAAAGTATGATATCCACAACACAACCAACACCAATCCTTTTCAAAATTAGCCAACAAACATTAATTCAAAAAAAGCGTGGAAAAACCGCCCACCTTTCCGTGTTATACTTAGTAGATGTATTAATCTGAAAGATCTGTATTTAATTTGAGAATTTGTGCGTTTAACAACCGTACCACAGGTAACAAAGGCAACCGTGCTTAACTTTGCCTGGTGAATATTTAAAATTCGCTAAGAGCTAAACCAGCAGACTGTATGAAATAGACGATCCGATGTCTGTGTCTTAATTTTCTAACATACACCCTACCTAGATATGTTGGCTTCTCACTTCGTTATTCCTAACTGTTTCACCTGAGCTTTACTTATTAGGTTATTGGTAATTGCATTCTGTGTACCGACTATGAGGATAAAATTTACCTGATTTTTTGATTAATGTCAGGAAAGATGGTTATGAGTTTTCCGTGACTGAAAATTTAGGTTATCTTTTTTTGACTTAAGTGATTAATTTTTGTCTTATCGAATGCTGTAATAATATATAGGTTAAGTCAGGAAAGGTATTAGGTCCTCATTTAATAAAAAGGCAGAATAAAGGCATTAAGGTTTCTCATCAATCAAGATTACGAACAAAAGTATCGAAACATCTTTCTTACCTAATAATTGTGAAACAGGTATCCAAACAATTTTTAAAATCTTATTTTCTTATGTTGGTTAGTCTGTAAACCAGCACAACTTCAGTTCAGTAGTGATTTCTTTTCGAGATGTATGAAACACGTGGCGCTAGTGTTCTCCGTCCCGTCCTATGAGAGTGAGACCGTGATTGTCATTCGTGGATGTGGAATGTTTTGTGTTGTGAATTAGTGCTAGTTAAAAGAAATTGTTTAATATCGTTTGTCATGCGGTGAGTTTTTGCCTTGATATAAAGCATGAGTATTTTTTTGTTGAGATAAATTTTGTTGAAAGTGGGTTTGAATTGTTGTTTGAGCCCGGCCGTTTCTTGACCGCCATCGCCCATCGCCCAAGCCTGCTGACGACTTGAGTGTTGCGGCTCCACCTTTCTAACAATGTGACAGCTCTTGTAATATTTATCTTATTATATTTATGTATGATTTACAATAATTAGTGTACTAGATTTTTGTTGGCATAACCTGATTTCGTCTAGGCCTTCAACTGGAGTGTTTTATAGGTGTTCTCTTAATACTTTTAGTATTTACCGAATAAACGCCTCTGCTTCGCGCCGATGATTCATGACGTTTACTGTTTCGTAATTTTTAAAATTCAAGTTTAAGTTACCGCTCAAAGTCTCGTGTTTTTTAATTTTGTTAGTTGGGCCTTCGAAAAAACGCTTTAATCTTCGGTAGAAAGTATTATATTTGTGTAAATTTATTATTTTTACTGTATTAACCCAATTACCTGCTTATTTTCGACGGTGGTAACTTAATTTCACCAGGTTAGCATATTTACATTTATTTATCACCACTACTTCCAGTTGGGTATATTAGGGTACAAAATTAATATCCACCTGTAACATTGAACTCTTGAGGGTAATTTATTTTTCTCAGCAAAACAAAAGTAACCCAAATGTTTAACCTGAACATACAAATATGTATTTATAATTAACTATGTCTTCATTATACATTTAATCATCAAATCAAGTATCCATATCAAGTGCATGAATTTTATATTTTAGGGGTAGATATGGCAATATTTCTAGGCATAACTTTAGATGCTTAGCATCAGTGGCCCCATATATAAATATTTAATCATACAGACTTAGTTCTGCTACTTAATTGGTATAAAAGATACATGATATGGCTGATATGTTGTCAGTCAGGCTTGTGTATTTTTGTAACTTTCATAGCATAATGTGATATATCATTTTATTATGGGTTAATGCTGTGTGTGTGATATACAAATTGGGCCTAAAAAGTCATTAAGAAATAAACTAAGAATATGATATAATAGCAGAGCATAAGTAAAACATGTATGTAAATTTAATGTGTCTATAAAAATATTACAAAATTTTTGGAAAAGATGGACTGTAAGTAGTAAAAATAAGATTGTAGTGCCAGTTAGTGCGCTGAAAAAAAAAAAATAGTAATTCATATACTAATTGTAAGTTTTTATATAATTTAAGCTTATAAGAATTTAATCCTAGTATGATATAAAGAATTAAATAAACTATAAAAAAGCTTTGGGGAAAATATTCTGTTCTGCTCTTTAATTTCATACCTAAGTATAATTAATTATTGATTATGTGATATGGTAAGGAAAAAAAATTTGTTGCAGTCTTCTTATGGCCTGGGTGTGTATAAAAACCTCTTTGTTTGAGTAAATTAATGTAGATAGAACTTCAACAACTAAAATAATGTAAAATATATTAAGTATATGAATGTTTGATATCATATATTTTCATTGTACCATTGGTTTACATGAATGAACCATTTCCCTATTTGAATATAATGATGACATATAGGTTATTCCACTCAGTAATTGAAGTTTGGTGTGACAAAAATATACACATAAGACCTCCTCCATCCTTACATCTACATCTTAATTAACATTTATCATATTTGTGTAATATTGTCTTATTTTCCCACATATAAATTACTAGCTTTAACATGCGGCTTCACTCACATTGAAGCCGTGTGTTAAAGTAACAGAGATCGTTACAATAGAAATGAATTAATTTCGATTATATATTTTACAAACCATTTTTTTAACTTCTGAATAAATAAATAATATTTTTTTTATACAAGGTATCCCATGTTACTGCCAATATCTCCAAGAATATGTGTACAAAGTTTCACGATGATCACTGGAGTAGTTTTTGCGTGAGAGTAGTTACAAACATCCCTACATTCACATTTATAATATCAGTAAGGATAACTATTAAGGTCTTTTGGAATCAAATAATGAATTTATGTAGTCTATTTTCTCTTTGAAGACTTTGTATCTATTTTTACAGTCATGATAGTCTTTAAACTACTTAACAGTATAACAATTAATTACATAATACATTTAATATTTTATTAACATAAAAAAGTAATTTAACTTTCTTCAAACACTTCAACTATTACATTTTCATGACTAACTACAACCACGTTATGTAGTAATCCAATTAGAATATTTTACTGCTCACTAGAATCTGGTCATTAATTTAGACAATTACACACAGTAATTATTATAGTGACTAGGTACATAAATTACATGAAATTTTTCAAACTATTTGTTTTAGTGTACCTCTGGATGGTTATATTGTTTGTTTTGCAAATAGATGATTTTAGTAATATGATTAAAATAGTAACTATCAAGTTTTTTTGCTTAGATAATTTCATTGCCAACCTGTAGTTTAGGATAATGATATTGGTGATGGCAATGGCTCAGAGAGCACACTAAGACATCTGCTAGGGTATCTCACTACTGTGATATAATAACGGTTGATAATGCAGGCTGCATTGGACTTGTATGGTGGTATCTGTGGATGATGACAATGGTGATGAACCAGCTTTGTAACTTAATATGAATAGTTTTGATAAATTTCTGCATAGTAAACAACAGTGCTGTGATTTTGCTTTCTTCTTAATTAATCAAATGCATCATGATTTTTTACATATTAGCTATTATAATTGGAGCCCATCTGGAAGTGAACCTGAAGTGATTGAAAACATGTTAACCACTAGGCCAACAAGGTGGCAAGATTAGCTAGTTATAATGATTTTTATCACAACTCTTAAATTTACACCATAATTTTTATACAAATGACCTCACTGAGGTATTAAATGAGGTACCTAGGTACCTCATTTAATTAGATGATTAGATTAAAAAAAATCATTACCTATCTGTGTACAGCTATGAAAATCTGTAGTCTGATAAAAGATTTGGATGGTAGAAACACATATTTACAACTCGGGCAAGCTTGATATTGTAGGGAGGTTGGCAAGTCTGTAATAATTGACCAATTTATTCTATTAGTGATCCAGACTCATTGAAGTCAAATTTCTTATTTTCAATTGAGTTCAATCTCAATAATTATGATTTTTTTCATATATGTAATTGAAAAATGCATAATGACAGTGGCAGGAAGCAGTGGTCGACTGGAGCTAACTTTTAACTTTTTGGAGTAACATGGGCTAGAAATATAAACATCACTTGCTGTAATGCTGATGGAAAATATTTTGGGGAAACCGGCATAACCAAGACTTCTGTATGTTTTCAAAGCCATGTACATCTACACATCCCATCTGTGTGATACAGTCTTAATGCTGTAAGCTCTCATTCTGAATGGAGACTCATGGCAGGCCAGCTTATTCTCTATAAACTTGCATAAAATGCATTGCATCTTTTCTCAATATGTGGGAATGACTAACTAATCCATTTCCACATATTACAACTATTGAATCTCAGTACCTCAACAATCCATTGCAAGGCTTCCCGCTGGTTTTCATTTTGCTGTTTTTAACACTATCAAATGAAGTGTTTTTAAGTCTTCTTTTCTCATAATAACAGAGAGATACAGTGGGTTGAAACATTATGGCAATTCTAGATAGCAGTCAAACTATTGCCATCTCCATTTTTGTAAGCACTTTATTTTTTTTATTTCTTCTTTCCATAGAATATTCACATGAAAAATTCATGATTTTTTTTAAGTCTCAAAATCCATTTGGAAAACAGCTTTTCTATTTGGATAATATTTTATTAATATATTTGTGGTCCTTCCTTGTCCCTGTTTTAATTGCTGTTTGCCAAACCGTAATCTTTTTTGTGAATTAACAAAACACATACTGAGATGTTGCCAATGTATGTTTGACCAATTAATTGAAGGAACACTATGTAGACAGTCAAGGGTGTTAATTAGTAGTAATTACTTAATTCCTCTGTGTTATGAGTTTGTGACTCACTAAAAATGGCAAATAAATTTAATTGATCCTAATTTCCAATCATAAGCCTTGTTGATTTGGTCATACTGACTCAAGGTTTAGGTAGGCTGCCTGGTTTGTCTGTACCATTCAATGGAAATCTTAAATGGTTCTTCTGACCAAATTCATTCCTCCTAATTGCCTATTCTTAATAATTGCCTACCTAAAATTTAAAGGCAGCCAATTGTAAAATTTTATTGTATTGTTTTTATTTTAGTATTGTGTGTTTCTATGTGTACTTTAAAGTATATTTTATTTCTTTCTTTTCACTTCTTTCTAAATAATCCTTTAAACATTATTTGATAGTTTATTAACTTCGTAAAAAATAATTTCTCATAAACCAAAAACACTAATTTGTAGCCACTGTTAAAGTATAAATATTAATATTGTGTGGATTATCATTTTATTAATAGACTTGCTGTACCCAGCCACATGTCATCAAGAATGACTATCATTTTGATAACTATAGGAATTTAAAACAAAGGAAAGCACAGAATACTAACAGGTCACCCGCAATTTTGTAAGGATTAATATTATATGCTGGAAGACTGCATCTGAGACAAGTTGTCATGTCCTTATATATGCCCACTATATGGGGTCGGAGCAACATGTTTTTCTACATATAGTGTTGATTTTTTCATGTGTTGCATTATCTACAACCTTTTGGTTCAATAGAGGCAAAGTTTCGTTTTTATTATTAATGTAGGTAATATAATTATTATTTTCCGCTACCGCCTTACAATTTCTAACCTGTTGTCTTCTTTTATGAAATTCACGGGAAGTTGTCGTATTTTAAGGCTGTTGCATGGTCTTACTGGAAATGTCAAATATTTATTACCTTTTAGACAGCGCATCTAGTTAAAGATAAACACTGTTCTAGTAGCGCTTTATATTCGGGTTTTCTTTTTTTTGTAAAATAATTTTTTTAGAGATCTCTCAAACAGTAAATTCATGCGGAGGAAGTCGCGTAAGTTTGCAAGATAATTTTTCATTTTCGAAATCTACACAAAATAGCTCTTTCCGCTAATTATAAACATGATAGGCTTGCCTTAATTTTATGAATTCTTTACACAATTTTCTCCTTATAAATCCTCCATATTGTATTTGTCATCACATCATATTAAATTCAAATTCAAATTCAAAATAATCTTTATTCAAATAGTCCTTTAAAAGACATTTTTTTCGCGTCAATAATTTACATAGTAGTGATTTAACTACATTCGTAAACTTAATACTAAAGCTATGAGGGTTCCAAACGCGCCCCGGTCTAAGAAGAAGACACTTATAACAAAACACAGAACGCTTAGAAGAACAATAATATATTATGCTACTAATAGAATAGTAAGCGTCAGTAAATTAGCATATAAAAATTGTTATATAAGTAAGTGTTACTTAGATAACAAATTTTTCGAATTCAGCATTCTTTTTCACTTTCCCTTTTACCTACATACAGCGTGAGATTTCACTCGGAATAGGTCGTAAACCTGCTTTTCTGGTTTTAATCTGCTTGTTATATATAAGAAGTAGCGATGTGAGACTGCTGCACTCTTGTAAATAAGTAGGTTTAAACACGAGCATAAGTATTAGAGAGCATAGGTACTAAGCAGAAGACAGGAACGGATGGAGGAAAGGCGTGGGTGAGGGATGTAGAGTGCACGACGATGCTTGGTTCAAAGTGTTAGCGCAAAAGAGAGCGAGAAGGCGTTCCAGCGGCGGGACTGCGTCTGTGGTCGTTGGTTTCTGCTGCAGTAAGTGCGGACGTAACTGTCATTCACGGATTGGTCTCCACAGTAACCGGAGAAAATGCCTCCGAGACAATGTTTGAACCGTCTAGAATAGACGTAAAGGCCTAAATGATGACTAAGCAGCAGATACTTATCTACTAAAACCTTAACTTATTATTTATTGTATATTTAAATAAAAAAGAACCAGGAAAACAGCGAACTTTGGCACCGTCAGTCTTGTACTTGGCCTGTTATTTTTCACCCTGAACCGTTGTATTAAAAATGAGTTTTTAAATACAGCTGATCGGCCTTGTTTTATTTATCATCGTTGTCGATACTCTAGTACCTCGCACAAAAACATTATTATGTTGATGGCTCGGAGCGAGACGGCTTGGAATGCTGCTGCAACCTTTGCGATGAGGTGATGTCTGAAAAGGAGGCGGGGCAAGTGGGGGATGTCGTACTGGATGAGCGTAAACGTATGATACATACTCGTATCATCCTATACGATGATATAAGGGACGCTCGTACAACGACCTCGGGCCTCCAGGGGTTGAGTCGCCCATTAATTGTAGGCCCGAGAAGATGCCGCCTCTCGAGGATTTAGAGTGGCCAGTGCCAAGAAGTGGGATACGCCATACACGAGTGACCATGCTCTACTGTCCTAGCCTGCCCAAGTCACCGTAAATAAGCAAGTGCATACCGTCCCCACTCATTGGTCCATCTAGAAACAGAAGGTTTATCGGGGATGCCACGTTTAAGCCCCACATTACGTCAACGTTACCCTTATAGAGTGGTATGCGTAAGGCATTTCTCTATATGATAAGGAACACTCTAGTAGGCCTAGATATTTTATTACACCGACTACGTGAAACGAAAAATAGAAATTCCGTGCGTATACAACTGCTAGTTTCAAATATGGTTTCCTTTGGTATTCTCGTAGCGAGATTCTTGCCCTCCTGCTGGAATGGATATGTTTAATATTACAATGAAATTATTTGCGAGCATTACGACTATATCGTACGTGTAATGTGCTGTGGATTGCTTGTCATGCGCGACGGTGCCTATAGCGGATGGCAACCGATTCATGGAATTTGTCGTCACCGGGTAAAAATATACCCACGCAATGTTGGTTATATTCAAGCGGAATATTTTATAACTCGACAGCTAAACGATAAAAGGCTAGCGACTGAGACCCGATCTTTTTTTATCCACACGTTATTAGAATGATAAAACGAACCCTTATAGTGGGACTACGGACATACTGACCTCTGTCAATGAATCGAATTGAAAAATTTAAAACAGTGGGATGGTAGACAAGATTATCTCACCTGCCTTCGTATGGTTTAACTTTTGTGAAAGTTGCTTACTGGTGCCGACCTGCCATCCTGCTGATAATATGGCGTTTGTATTAATATGAGAGGTTCTGTATGAAGAAGAGCACAATATGACAACTACGTTTCTAAATCGTTTAGCTGATGCTATTACAAATGGATGGCTCACCACACACGCACGGTTAATTTATATCTTTTTTACGTTAACACACATACCTATAAATGTTTCCTAGGTACCTGAATAGCCTTGTGGTTAGAACGTGGCGTGATAGACAATGATCACGTGGATCACGGATTCGAAAAATACTAAAACAGAAATAGGGAATTTCTGTTTTAAGTATTTTTCGAATCCGACTTTGTTGGTTTGGAGATCAACCGGTTCTGATAAGTTTCAACTTATTACTTCAAACTGTTTTTAGTTAAAAACTGGAAAATATACTACTTAAAATTATGTAGTGAAATAGTTAAATAAATTATAATCGTAGTCACCATACAAACACGAGTTGTTAAGTAATGTTTGAATGGCGCTAATCTATCATTTATGACACTGTAACCTACTTATTTGCTAAGTAGATGAGTGGGTAAGACCTTGGCATTATATAGGGCGGGGTCATTAACGTGTTCATTTACTCATTGAATTTCAGTCCAGTGGATAATTAGTATTACTATTCTATGTAGGTGGTGATCTGCCATTCAGACCAATGTATCAAGTTAGATACGCGGTGAAGGGTGTGTAATTTGTCTAACTCGTAACGTGGTACTCTGACTGCAGTCTGAGTATTTTTTTTTTTTCGGACTGTCTATTAGCTGTACAAACCCTATTGGTTGCCACCGCGTAACCGGGCTGTTTAGCATGGAAAGAAGCTCTGCCAGGAGAAATTTTGAGCCCTAGGGCTCGAAGAAACTAAGGGAACGACTGCCTAAGGGCGCCTCCTTTGAGGCCGAACCTCGGCTTAGGCGACGTTTGGGATAACGGGGGGGTCGGACGGTGAGTGGTCCGTACGTCTCCGAGGCCGTGGATGGAGCCCACGTCCGGATGACGTAAGATAGCGGAGACCTCGTCTTCGCCGACAAAGACGGTGTGTAGCAGTCTGAGTATTGTTACAATTCTTACTTAGTGACAAAGCGAGATCCTAGTGTCTAATTTTTTTATGGTCTGTGACATCATCATCATTAATGTCACAGTGTTTATCATATATTTTTTAGGTTGCGGAACTCTCAATGTCTAGAACAAGCAATGTTCCGTCAGGGACTTAAAAAAAAAACTTAGAAAATTTATAGAGGCTATGTTTTGTTACCTGTCTTTCTTTGCTCGGTGGTAATCGTGAATTTGTTTCGAATATAGTAACACTGTGTTTTTCGGTTACACTGCACTCGGCCGCAGACCGAACTTTCACCGTGAGAAACAGGTATTCGGTCGCAGATATAGTGACGATTGCCTGATCACATGATTCGGTAAATCAAAATCTCTGCCACCGATTTCGGTCAACCCATTATCGTCACATTAAATACTGCCTAATAGATGGATATGATTTGTCTCAAGTGTAATGTAATCCACGTAAATCTGACTTTGATGAAGTGTTTCGTTACTGGACTCTACTAAATCGAGCTTGATGATTCATACTAAGGTGATATTTTATGCAACTAATATTTTTATCTTGTACGATAAAATAGCTGAAACTGATTACTTACGACACATGTTAGAGCATATTTTATTGCCAAGCGATATAAAGCTAGTGGAAATACTATTTATGAAAGCCATGTCCTCTTGAATCGGCGCGGCGTTCCGAATACCCTGACCCTATTCTTGAAACGAAATGCTAATAATGATGCAGAAAACATTAAGAGATAAATTTTAAGAATATACAATAATAACAGTGGATCAAGTAATACATTTATATAGAAATTAATGTAAAATTAACTGTAGCATGATATTTTAATATTTTATTTGCTTAAAAGTTCTAAAAATTAGAGGTGCTCGCCCGCGATCGAAACCACAACCTCTGATTAGGGGCGGACGTCCTAACCACTAGGCACACAGCTTTTAACAAACAATTAATTTAAAATAAAATATATACATAATATACTATATTATATATACTCATTTAAAAAAAATATATGGATAGATATGTTAGCATGTAGTATTAAGTGAGAAAGATATTTTAATATTTAAATAAACACCATAATTTATTACTATAAAATAATTGTTATTTAATAACAAACTATAAACACAGTATAGCGGTGTTATAGTTAATAATTTTATATATATATAAATCAACTTCAAAGTAATGTTCCGGTTGTTTCAGGTTACGTGCGTCGATCGTTAGATAAGCAAAACTTGTGCTGTGATACTGCTGAAACAATCCAAGCAGTGTGGAATGGTTCCGGTGTGTTGGCGGTGTTTTGTCGATGTAAGTAATCGAAATATTAATGTAATAAACTCACAGAGTCAGAGTTCTGCCATTTTTTAGTGCTTCTCACCCGCAGCGTGCCAACAGGACCCCATAACTAAGACTTCGTTGAACTGTTACACTAGTTGAAGTTGTAGTGGCATAAGAAATAAACATTCTGTGTAAGCGGTGATAGCCTAGTGGTTAGGGCGTCAGCCTACTAATCAGAGGTCGGCAGTTCGAATCCGGGCACGCACCTCTAACTTTTCGGAGTTATGTGCGTTTTTAAAACATTAAAATATCACTTGCTTCAACGGTGAAGGAAAACATCGTGAGGCAAAGGCGTGTGAAGTCTGCCAATCCGCACATGGCCAGCGTGGTAGACTATGGCCAAACCCTTCTCATATTGAGAGGAGACCCGTGCTCTGTAGTGAGCCGATAATGGGTTGATCATGATGATGATGATGTAATACGGAAATCTTATTTCTGTTGACGCTATAACAACGAATGATGTTCAGGAAAACGTTGAAAATAAAATGTGTTAAAAATTAATTACATTAGCAATAACAAGTTTGTTATTATTTGTGGTTATTACAGCAATAATCCGTTGGGAGGTTTTGGCCGTGGCTAGTTACCACTCTAACGACAAGCGATCATGCGTTCCGTTACGATTTACTTTAGAAACAGATCTGAGCTAAATATAACTGCCATACAACTAAGCATAAACCACGTGGAGTGCTAACATTAGGTTAGGTGTAATCCGATGCGCTCAGTGAATAAGATAATTTAATAAGGCATAAAATATACAGAAGTACTACCTATATGATGCCTGCAACATCGACTGTCTGCATTTGGTTCGGTTTTTTTTAATATTGCGGGAACCGGTTTTTCACTGGGCTAAAGAGCATGTTGTAAATAATAGCTGCCTACATTATCGTGCAAACACACAATACCTTTGCAAAATTTTTACAATATTACATAGGTAACAAATTTTTTTTTGACCTTCGATAACTTTATACGTAAGGACGCGATAACTATAAGTCCGATACCCCAACCCTCTCGTAGTTGCGGCTTCTTTTTACTCCCCCGACCTAAGCGCTCCTCTCCGAAAGAGGAGACCTAAACTAATCCTTCATGTCCCTGACGATCAGATGACTACTGACAACATACTCGTACCACCTACTACACAATTACACACCCCGAGGTCCCCGCTATCTTACGTCATCCGGAAGTGGGCTATATCCACGGCCTTGGAGACGTACGGACCACTCACCGTCCGACCCCCCAGTTATCCCAAACGTCGCCTAAGCCGAGGTTCGGCCTCAAAGGAGGCGCCCTTAGGCAGTCGTTTCTTTCTTTCTTCTCGCAGAGCTTCTTTCCGAAGCCCGGCCCAGCTTCGCTGTGGCAACCAATAGGGTTAGTAGTACACCTAATAGACAGTCCTAAAAAAATAAAAAATAAGTATGATTTTCCTGGATAGCAGATATCCTCTGTCCAGTTCCAGAACATTCCAAAGGATTCCAGGCTTCTAAATTTCGTCATAATCGACGCAGTCGTTGAGCCGCACAAAAAGGTAGAACAAATAAACAAGCAAGCAGACCCATTTTCGCATATATGTACTCACCGTTTATATTCTCAGCGTGTGAACCAAAACCGGTCCACATTATCCTATAATATAGGTATAATTTCTTATTCGCTTTTTCCTTGAACGGTCAATGCATGACAATGAAGTCGTAACACTTCTTTTATTACCATCACGTACCTAGATATATTTTTAGACGAGGTTTTTTATAATACGTTTTTGTTTTTTAACAATCCATGTTTTGAGTCAGCAGTCTTTCCATAGTTCATTGACCTTTGCCCACACGCTATAGAAACTTCAAGATCAAATTATAAGCAGTCTAAACCTAGCTTGAGAGATCTGCTATAGCGCAGAATATCTTCAATATCAGAACATTGATTAACTTCAAGAGTTTATCTTACGGTGCCGTTAAATTGCGATGCCACCATCGGAAGTTGGAAACTCAACAACTCTCAAGCTGAGATCTATAGCGCGGACTTTGCTCAGACAAAGTTATTGATGAAACGAGAAATAATTTTGTCTGGTGGGAGGCTTCGGCCGTGGCTAGTCACCACCCTACCGACAAAGACGTGTCGCCAGCGATTTAGCGTTCCGGCACGATGTCGTGTGAAAACCAATTAGGAGAATGGGTTTACCGTAACCCTAACAGGTTAGCCCGCTACCATCTTAGACCGCATCATCACTTACCATCAGGTGAGATGACGTCAAGGGCTAACTTGTGGTGTATAAAAAAAAAAAAGAATTATATCACATATATAGTTTTGTCTGGTTCAACTGTTTCTAAAGTCTAGAATGCTACGCTGTATAGAGTCTTAACTCGGTATGTGCAAGTCTGACACGCACTTGTTCAGTTTTTATCCTTCTAAAACAGGATGTTCAAGTGACAACTGCTTTTCTAAGAATTATTACCAAAACAGAAAATAAACAAGCGAAACTACCTTACTAAACTCAATAAAATGTACAATTTATAGACTTATCCTTTTGACCAAAACGGATTGTCACATATCAAAACACTGTATTATTTCGACAACTGCAGTCATCTGAACGATTACCGTTTCCTATCCACAACAAATATTTGTCTGCTTCGTATTTCTATGCGCTATTCGTATACCAAGCAACTGTATATTTTAGTTATCAAATACATTTTAACAACTACAAAAAGAAGAACGGATGTTGTTTTAACAGCGTATCGAGATCAAGAAATTATATTTGAATCATGACCGAGCGAGCGTGCTTTTCTCGTCTCTCTCACTAAGATTAGACAAGTTACTGTTCGCCGTATAGTTTTATAGACGTCTCACCAATATAAATGGGTTCCTCTTCCTATAACCTAATTAAAAGTGCTGATATTGATTGTTCACTTTGATTAGATTTCACAATTTCCATCCGAGAATTTAGTATATGTTGGCCCTGCGGATTAGCA
The DNA here is from genome assembly GCA_928268935.1 of Lasiommata megera. Classification (NCBI taxonomy): domain Eukaryota; kingdom Metazoa; phylum Arthropoda; class Insecta; order Lepidoptera; family Nymphalidae; genus Lasiommata; species Lasiommata megera. The sequence continues at coordinate 16,135,615 of OV743308.1, read as the reverse complement.
CCATTGATTATATAATATACGAACTGTTCGCCGCGGTTTTACCTGCTTTATTATGGGTCGTAACCTGATGTAATTTCATAACAATTCCGCGCGGCGTACCGTTACCTTCTGTATTTTAATTTTGTATTATCTAATAAACATACGAGCACTAAGGGCAACGTTTATTTACAAAAGATTGTCTTGATAAATTAATCTTTTTAATTCCATATTAATAAGGATGTATTAATTTATTAGACAACGCGTTTTGGAAGATCTTTGTTTGGGTGTGTATTATGAATGAAGAAATTATAAATGTCACCGTGCTACCTGTTTTCTGATTTGTTTCGCGGATTATAGTAAATTAAGCTTATTAGCTTAATGCTTACTGTTTTTTCCAACAACATGTAAGTAGGAAATTTAGATACAGGGGGGTCTCTCCAACGTGAAGGTCAAATCAACTAAAAAAACAAATGGCATTATCTTCAGAAATATGACCCAATTAATTCGTATTATCATCATCATCATCATGATCAACCCATTACCGGCTCACTACAGAGCACGGGTCTCCTCTCAATATGAGAAGGGTTTGGCCATAGTCCACCACGCTGGCCATGTGCGGATTGGCAGACTTTACACGCCTTTGAGAACATTATGGAGAACTCACAGGCGTGCAGGTTTCCTCACGATGTTTTCCTTCACCGTTGAAGCAAGTGATATTTTAATTTTTTTAAAACGCACATAACTCAAAGTTAGAGTCTATTATATATCACTTTTTTTATTTTTATTTTTTTCCGATGGGAAATGCGTTTACGTATCCCCTCCGGAAGTGACGCAGGCAAGACTGCTCCGCTTCCGGCGGGGTCCCACGTATGTGGGACTCCTTGGCGGCCAGACTGGTGACCAGAATACCCACTAAAACCCAGCGATGCTCCTTCCCGTCGCCTGGTGGCTGGGTCACGGGAACACTCGTGCACTCGACCGCAACCCAGCCAGCATATTATATATCACTAGATTTGAATGGGCTTGAGTAAAATAAGAAGGAGAAGAAGGTAGTAATTGGTTGCACACCGTTATACCATAAGGGCGATGTCATCTTACTTTAAGATGAAAATGCTACACACAACGAAGAAGGAGATGTGATCCATGAATTCAGTGATGATAACGACTGGAACATACTGTTTGGAGACCCTTCCAATAAGATTACTTACTTCTACATACAGTCATATACGAGCAGTAAAACTAATATTAATCTTGAAATCCGTTAAATCCGATCTATATTCATGAAGCGCGCACCACGACTGACATTCTTCGTAACAAAGTTCTAAAGTTCCCCTGTAACCACAAGTATATTCAAGCCCCGTTAACTTGAGTTCAGATTTAATACAAATTTAAATTAATTTCTAGAACTAATGTAGATATACTCTTTATCTAAGAACATGGGTGAGAAACTTTTTAAATGTAAATGGAAAAAAAAACCCTCGTTAGGAAAGTTACGATTCCTATCAAACTACAGGCGTATCACGATATCATAATTACATCCATTGTCTTTTCAATATGAGGTGTGATTTGTATTATGTACCCCATTATGATACAATGCGTCGTGTGACATCTTACAAAATGATATGTAATGCCCATAATCAAGATTGTATTTCTAAAGCATGTTCCCGCGAAGGTACACGAATATCTTCTGCTATTGAATTGTTCCCTGATATATAATAACTGGTCAGTTCCCAACTTTGTCAGAATCTTTGAAATTTCTTATTATTTAAGTAGCCCAACTACTAACCCCAGCTATTTTAACAAAAAGTTTCAGCATTCCCAACAAACAATTAAAACACTTAACCTAATTTTGATATAGAATAGGCTGTACTAACAGGTGAGGTTTGTATAGGATTAGCTTATGTTCTTAACAAAATAATTCAGTCAACTTGCTGCTAATACATTCCTAATCCTTGTGGGATTATTATAATAACTTCCATGAGGCTATCCTTGTCGTAAACTACGTTTGACGACCTCCGTGGTGCAGTGAATTTGATGGGAGGCTTCGGCCGTGACTTAATACCCCCCTACCGACAAAGACGTATCGCCAAGCGACTTAGCGTTCCGGCACGATGGCGCGTAGAAACCAATTAGGAGTATGGGTTTACCATACCCCTAACAGGTTAGCCCGCTAGCGTCTTATAATGCATCCTGACTTACCCTTAAGTGACATTGTAGTTAAGGACTAACTTGTAGTGCATAAAAAATATAAAAACTAGCGGTTCCCCGCGACTTAGTCCGCGATGTAACATCGGATTCTCTATTTTACGCTTGGTGGATTTTGCTTTAAAATGTCATACTTCCATACAAATTCAGGTCGGATTTTTCCTCCTTGGGCTTAATCCAGTGTCTTGTCTACGTCATTGTCGGGCGGGGCGTTGACGAGTCAATCAGCCAATTAAGATAAGTGGCATATAATCGTTTAGAAATGGATTTCTTGAAACGGGGTAACATTTCTGATAAACGTTATCTTCATAGAGAGGTTTCAAATTTATGCATGTAGGTGTGGCCGGCCTGACATTGGCACGAGCTTCCAAGTCTCGCAAGTAACGATGCTTACTGTTCGTAGGTCTATCCTTGGCTGATAGAAGCCAGAATATCTGATGATAAAGAATGCAATCCATAATTAACAAAGCATTCGTGACTCTGCTTCATCGCCATTAATTGTGAATATAGTCTATCAATTAAAATATGTAACAATCGGCTATTCAAATAATAAATAGATGCAGGCGTTACTTTGCGGAAGTCCATGATAAACAATAAACAGCAAGTATAATTTGCTATATTCCACCGACAACCGATATGTATAACTTCACAAGCGCGAAAAGTAAAAAAGTAAACTTTTCGCGCTTGTGAAGTCAACATCTTAGGATGATCCGGTGTCGGGTCGAAACGTGCGTAGAGGTTCTAGTGGAAGATTTTGTGTGGTGTTATATTATACAAATCTCCCGGTTGTCGGCGGAATATAGCAAATTATACTTGCTGTTTTTTGTTAATCGGCTATTCGTTTTTTAAATCGCCGTTTTATAATGTCGAAGCGATTGGACATTTTGTAATTTATAATGATAATTAAGTTGCAAAGATAAATAAGATTGGTCTGGGCAAAAAACATGTCATCAAACGTCACGAGAGCGTGTGCGTTCGCAGTCTGATCGTACTCGTAGATGTTATTGCGCCTATAAACCATAAATAGTGACTTTCACGCTACGATGTTACGCTTATCTAAAAATAATGTATCGTTAAAGCGTCAACCCCGTTACTCGGACATGTGATGTTTACATCAGCTGAATGAGCTTCAAGGGACGTTTACAGTAAAGTTTAATCACCTTATGCATGCCGAACGAAGTGTTTTAACTAATCACAGTTACTACCATAATATTTATTAGAAAGCATTACGAAAATAGAAGTTATTAATACTTACTATATTATTTATAACTAGCTTTTGACTCGCAGTGAAGCCATTCAATAAGTATCAGAGGTCATTACAATATAAATGAATAAAGATGATAACTATATTTTTAACAAACCATCTCTCGTTACTTTTTTTTTAAATATAAATTATATATGTTACATCGAATAATATGTGTACAAGGTTTCATGATGAAAGCGTAGCAAACCAATTTATACCCACATTTATATTATTAGTATGATAATGGCCAATGGACTTACAAAAAGAGAAGTTTTATCAATTTGATGTGATTTATGTTGCCGATTTGTCCATCAAATCACGTATCTGATTACGTTTATTTTTATTTAAACAAAAAAGGGTTTTGTTTTGAATGTCAGATTTAGTAAGACACAGGTGACAATGGAAAATTGCAAAACATTTGCAATCGAAGAAAACATGTTTTTTTTTAAATTCATACTGGAAACTTCGTTCAGGTTCCGTTATTAATATCCCATTATTTTTTTGGTTTTAATAGATATTAATGTTAAAGAAAATTGCGGCGAGGCACGATATTTTTCGATAACATTGAAGGTTAGCAATCACTTCAGCGTATTCAACATTTCACTTGGCCTAACAGGAATTTCTCTCTGATAAAGTCTTTATTGTTTCTTTGATTGCGAAAATTTCAGTTCATAACTTCATATTTCATAACGAGTAAAGCTTTGTATGTTCCAATTCCAATTTACAAACATAAATTACATTCCGTCTATGGAGTATTATTTCTGGAATTGCTCAATTTATTTTGAAATTTAACTTTTTCTATATTTTGTTATATTCGAAGTTGTAAAACTGACTTGATTTAGCGTTACTATCAAGTAACACTATAAATTTTCCGGTTCATATCAGTTTAAATTGCCTGAAGCAATACAATTTTGCGGTCCGGCATCTCACAGCGGTTGTGACATAAATTCCATAGCTTCCTTCCAGTGGCTTAGTACGCCGCCGTACTTTCGATCATTATATGGTTTCCTAAGTATTGCCGTCTTAGTATTGTCTTACATTAAATCTTTGAATTCTAACGCTTTTACAACTTTAGATTTAAAATTGAGTGTTGTTAGTTGTTGGGAGACTTTCTATTCTTTTTTTTTACTGTTCATTCGTGAGTGAGTCATGAAATGTATTAAATGGGTCATCATAAGGCACTCTTGCATTTTGCTTCAGTAATTAACCAGTCATGTGAATGGTCACAATATTCTTTTTACAAGCACAATGTTCTTGAGCCCACTGATGTGTCGAGATATGCGAGATTCTTGCCGGACGTAAAACCTATCTCCATTTGATAAGTATAAAAATAAACTAAAAATATGCCTAGACTAACTCTCACTAAGTGGTTTTGAAAGTTAGCCATTAACTATATTAATAACTTCCACCAGTCTTGTTGAACAAACGAAAAGATTTTTATGTACAATGGCACACTAGTGTTAACTTCAAAGTATGACTAGTAGTACAATATGTAATCTACAGCTCCTTATTTTGTTGAAGGAACTAGCTCACTTTGACACAATATGCTTAACCATCGCAGATCTAGACAGGTTTTGTTATGAGCGCACTGTTGAAAGGAAGGCGTAGGCGAGGTTGCGGTAATGGCTAAGCAAAGGTTACGTAGAATATAATAGAAGAATTAAATAATGAAAATCATGAAGTCAAACAGAAATATACCTGTAATGATCTAGAAGAATTGATGACGTAATGAAAAGTCTAATTAAGCTCATGAAGAATCCATTTGTTTACCCTTTCTTTTCATGTATAATTATAATGTATATTTAAGCAAGTTACTCCAGAAAATTCTTCAAATATCGTTATAGGTATTATTAACACATAAATAATCATAAATTAATAAAAAGTTATAACTGATTGTATAAATATAAATTATATAATAATATTAAATTTAATTATTGTAATTCACAAAAAAATATTTATAACAAACCATCGTTTTAAAGTTCATCGCACGTACCGACAATCGAACCAAGACAAGGTGATTTAAGATCAATTGAAGTTGTTAGATTTTAATGAATGGAAGTACTTATTAATTGACCTGGAATTTAGGCATGCGGCATTTCAAGACTTATTTAGTATTTAGTTAATCTATTTAGTTTTTTCTTTTGCTTTCGAATCAATTCAATTATTTGCTACATTTAATATTGTTCTTCCTACTGAATGTGATATTAGGGTTTTACACCCATTTACTTTTAAACATTACATTATCGCCATAATTTTCGATACTCCTGAGTTATATATTTACCTATGCTATCATTGATATATCAATCACGTCAAATTAATCATCAATTCGTGCGCACTTCATCGCTTATATAATGCAAAGCGATTGAGATATATCCATGACAGGGGAATTGCCCATTTTGGTATTGTTTGCGATACAAGTGGTTTCACCAAATGATCTTAGTTATATAGAACCAGTCAACTGTCAACCTTCCAATCAAATATTATTAATTTCAGTGACCCTATTAGTTTTTTTTTTAGTCAAGTGCTTACATTTCGCCCTAACGCCAACATTACATTACAACATTTTCACCAGAGGCAGAGAGCAACTCTTAATATTGACTAGTTTTGAGAGACTTTAGTTAAGTTTATTTTTTCCTGTTTGCATTCAAAATGAACCTTTTTTATATGTTGTAGATAATACTTTACAAAAATTAGATCAACAAAAAATTTAAGCATGGGTTTTTTTGATAGATTATAGTTAATTTAAAAAATACTATGTTTCGTTTTTGAATATTTGGCACTGTTACAATTCACGAGGTCTTTTAGTAGCAATACCTTATGTTTTATAAAGTTATAAATCAAGAACGGCAGGCACAAAATGGCTGTAAAAAATAAATGTAAATGCAAATTCAGCACGCGCTCGCCTTTCGTGAATATTACATCAAATATTAACTTCGTTGCTTTTCTGCTTTTTATCAATAACGGATGCTCCCATGCGAACATGTACAGATAACATTTCACAGTTTTGCTTTAGTGAATCCTCGTTAATATTATTTACAAACCTTTTCGACACAATTTTATATTTAATTTCTTCATCATCGTCCTCCTCTCGACATTTCGATTCTTATACAATCTTTCGTGATCCTTCCTTAGTTTCATATTTCTGTTTCACTCAATCGCGTGGGGTTACGTGGTGACTAGGTTTTCATTATTTTATAATAAGTTTATACGAATACAGTACGCTAGTGAATCCATTATGTATGTAAAAGGCGGATACTGAAAATCAACGATGGGCATCTTGAACCTCATTCGTGCGCCCTATCGATCTTATGCCAGATACTCGACACAAGTTGAGTGGTCTACCTGTTCATGGGGTAACTCTGCAGTACTTACAGATTAAAAAAAAAATACGTAATCATAATTTTATTTAATATGCAGTGTTGCCGCAAATAAAGATTTTGTTTGTTTCTCTTCCGTAATTGGGTTTTTGTTATTGTTTTCATAATAAATATCTGAATGTCGTGTATCCAGAGCAGTAACCATACCTCGTTGATTTTACGGCAACGGTCTCGCTTGCCAAATATTATATATCACAATGAAAGATAACCACAAGAACCTCGTAATGTTAAGCATTAACTGCGGCTTCAAAGTCATGTTGAAACCGTTCTGGTAACTACTTACAGTTTGTGACTTTAAAATATACCCACTGTCGGTTTTATACGTTATCGTATATAATTGCAATATTATAATTTTGTTTGGAAGGGGCTTCCGAGGTATACGGTACAATGGCCTTTCATATGAAGCATATTCATATATCAAATTTCCAAGCACAAAACAAGCACTTAGCTATTCTTTAGGTGCTTTCTCAAGAGTTGTATATAATGTTCATTATTTCTTCTCGAATCACTCGTTAGCTCTTTTAATCATTCAATAAATACAACATTGTAATAAAGTACTTTGATTAGAGGTTTTAAAGCAAATATTTATAATTATTATTAATATGATAAGTATATTATGTTGGCAGGGCAACGGTCCCTATTGATAAAACATGGCTGACAAATTACGAGTATATCATATTTCTTATCCTCAATTACTTGACGGTAGTTCACGCTTTTATTCGACTAAGACTTCGTTCTCTAATTGTGTTGATATACATTCATTTGTATTTATGTTTTTAATTAAATTATTGTAACACCATTGGTTATATATAAATATATCTGTTTTCATTCAATCGGCGAAGTATAAGTATAAATGAATGATTAGAACATTCTCAGAAGCTTTCAGTTGCATGGTTAGATACGGAATGTCACTTGATCCTACTATTTATAGAAAAAACGAGGTTGCTAATACCTTAGTACTTGATACCGTTCTACATTACTGACATGCGACGCGTGAATAATCTTATCAAAATCAAATTACAACAACATGATTAGGTTGAATAAAGTCAACCTCCTGTACATTTGGGAGTTTTGGCCCTATGGTCTTGTACTCTAGAAAAAGCAGGTAGATAATATAAGGGAGACGCCCGTGTTGAGGTTGTCACAGTTGACGCCAACAACCCCGTACGTCTTGCACAAATGTTAAAGCATCTACAGTCATGTAGTCAACCTTCCAATAACTTGTAACTCGAAAACTTTACGAACGACTCCTTTTAATTTATATTTTTTACTCCTGTGTTAAATTGTAATAAAACTTACCTAGTGCCTTATGTATGTTTGTTATATAATTTTTGTTTTTTATTGTATTTTAATGTTCTGTATCGTGAATTTTTATTATTTATACAGAAAAATGTAATGAGCTCTCCCTGGGTACATTAAACTTGGCAAGGATAGCGAGTTAACCTTTGAATCAATATTGTTGTACCCAAGGAGGGTCAGTTGCGGTTGTATGCCAAAGCTTTCCCGTGGCTCCACCATACAGCGGTGAGTAGGACACGTGTGGGTTTTAGTCAGTAGGAGTCTGACATAACGTGCCTCCCCGTGGCGCTGAGGTATCCATGAGGATTTACCCACGATCGAAACAAAAAAAAAACAATATTATTAGCAAGATAAAATTGTACCACAATAACATCGAAGTAAAGTAGCTAATTTTCTTTTAATTTGTTTGTGGTTTATAAGATAAAGCTTTGCCACAATTCTTGTTTTTTAGATATACTGCTGAAATTAAAAGGCAGTATGTTTGTTTCATATCCTATTCCATTAACCGTTTTCCCGTTTTCATAAACGTCATCGGGAGGCTTCGACCGCGACTACTTACCACCCTACGGACAGAAGTGTCGCTAAGCGACTAAGCGTTTCGGCACGATGTCGCGTAGGAACCAATTAGGAGTTATATGGGCTTACCATTCCACTAACAGGTTCGCCCGTTACCATCTTAAACTGCATCATCACTTGCCATCAGGCGAGATTGCCGTCAAGGGCTTACGTGTAGTGTCTAATAATAATATTTTTTTTTTTTCACTAAACTACATAATATTGCTAATGTTGTTCCGAAAAGTAGGTACTGGTGTAGAATTGGTGCTATCGGAAATTCCATAGCAGACTTATCTCTTCTTTTGGGAAATACTTTTATCAAGCCACATGTTTTGAATTGGCTCACGGGGTCTCCGTATTTGACCGCGACGCTTTCTTTATACGACACGGGTTTTATACTCTGTTAAATATGTATTGGGTTTTTTTACCGAGGGTCCGTGAAATGGTTGAGTGATAAAAATACGAAAGACGAAATTTATGGTTAGTATACTTTTAGCCTTATTAAAAGAAAACTAAATACGCTGTATATTGTACCTTACATTACAGTTCTATTTATCCGTGAATTCTCTGATATAATATATCAATCATAATTTAAAATTATCTATGTCCCCATATAAGAAATCAGTTCACGTATGCTAGTATCCGCAAAAGTAAGTTATCGATGGATTGGCTAAAAACTTTAAGGCAACATTAGAAATGATTTCCACCGATCCTTTTAATAAGATTTTGCCATTTTGAGTTCATGTAATGAGGAAACTCTTCTAATTACCTTACGTACGTTATACGTACTTTATTTTAAAGTTAAAAAATTTGAGCGTTAAGCCAAGCAAGAAATTCTCAAATGAAGTGCATTTTAACTTTCTAATAATGGTATCTTTATTTTTTTAATGTACCATCTGGTTCAATGATTGTAGGCTAAACTTGCTATCTTTATTTACTTCATCTGGCACAAGAAATTCGCATTCAAGGCACAGTGAAATTTCAAACACGTACGTGGCGGCTTTTCGAGTGCTTCAAGTGGGTTTGGTCAGTTACGTAATCGCAATCGCGAGAGCTTATCGCTAAGTGCAATAGCAATATACAATACGCTGTGTTACCAATGAACTTTGAGTTGGGATACCATTTTTTTTTTATCGCATACCATTCGGTACGTTACGACGCGATAGAGTCGATCTAAAAATTGAACAATATATATAAAAAGTCTATTTTGCTACTTCAAAAGAAACCAAACTTTGCTGTAAACCAGTAATTATTTATTCAACTATCAATTTCATACTGTTTTATATTTAAATAAAAAAATACTTCCAAGTACGCAGTCGATGAAACAGTACGCCTATCTATATGTGAAGTGTATTATTTCACACACTTGAAAGATTCCATTGATATGTCAAATTCAAATTCAAAATAATCTTTATTCAAATAGTCCTTAAAAAGGCACTTTTGACGCGTCAATAATTTACATAGTAGTTATTTCATGGTGATAACTATATTCGTTAACTTAAAACTAAAGCTATGAGGGTTCCAAACGCGCCCCGGTCTAAGAAGAAGCCCACACCAAACTTAGCCGGGATGTTGATAATCATTAATATTTGGTTAAATAATATAAGAAGCCTGAAAAGTCTGCTTTCTATATAAAATTTCAGAACAGTGGCATTAATTAAAGAAATAAGTTCTTTCCCGTTCGCAGTAACTCACCGTGGCGTCTCTACTATTTTTTTTGTTGTATAAGCCCGGTTAAAATTTTAACGAGGTTTTTCTCTGAATTCTCGAGTATTTCACCTAGCAAGCAACGTTACGTAAATGGAATCACAAGAGCTGTCTGAGCGCATACGATCATATTATGTTTGATACACTTGCGAATGCACTGTGTGAGTTTGCGTCTTACATTTCCTTTCACTGCCACTCTCTATGTTAAGTGACTTTATATTTTTCATTAACTTGATTAGAAAGTATATTTTGCTAGCTCTTACTAAGTGGAAGCGTATATCTCCAAGATCATATACATATACGGTTACAGTTAAAAATTCATTAGATTTGCAATATATCAATTATCATGAACATGCAAATAAATTAAATTAAAACGGAACTAGTACATTCAAATGGAGATAATGTTCAACATGAAAAAATTAATACTGATGTGATTGTTATCATTCCTTAACAATACGTACACACTAATTTTACTTGCTTTAAGATTAAAATCAGCTGTGAAGTTGCTTAACTTGTCTTCGATTTTTTGTTGAGAATTTTCATTAATACCAGAGATGCGTGTTCCCCCAATGTTTTCCCTTGTCACATAAATCTTCTAAGCTATTGGGTTTGGGACGTCGCGTCGTGAAGGGGAAACGAAGCCATAAAAGACAGTCGTCCAAAGATAGCATTAGTGCTTATGTAGCGTAAACCATAACTGAAACGTTGCACGCTTTTACATCTTCATGCATTTTAAAGGTATTTTAAACATGTACCGTTTCCAAGTTGGTCTTGTAATGAATTTGTTTGATGAGACACTGTCAATTTATGTGTAGTTTTAATCAAATGCAAATGATGCAATGAAAATTTGTTGCTGTTTGATTCTTTAATATTGAATGAGATTGGATGTTGGAGCGGTTGTAGTATTAAATTTTCCTAGCAATGTTCCACTATACTAACATTAGGTAGGCCAAATAACTTGTCGTCACGATACCGTAATTGTATTTCGGTATAACGTTGAACTACCTTCTGGTAAATATTTATGGAATCAAATAGCTAACTGAAATGGTTAAATATTTGATATAGTTAGTAGTCGACCACTTGTTCCAAGTTCTAAGTTCCAGCTAGCAGGAATGTCTGTTATTGATGAAAATAATTGTTTATGCTGGCGATCATTTTGCGTTACAAGTACATTAAAATCAGACTTCGATTTTACGAACATGTTGGTCAGATTGTTTTGAAAGTGTGACAAATCAATAAATAGCACGAATCTATAAATAGTAATGTTAGTCATAATTATAGATAGATACTGCATCATTCGTAAGTGTTTCTTATAATAACTAACCAAAATAAAAAAGCATTTAAGCAACTACTACTTGAGCTACCTCATCAGTTTAATAGGTCCTTTCGTTTCTGTCTGTGTTTAGTCATATTATAAATCAACATAATCTGAGTGTAAATCTGAGTCAATAATGCTTGTTATTACTTCTTCTTTAAGTATCTAAAGGTCGGTGGTTAGCTTCGTCACTCCAATTATTTTTAAATACATTATATAATACAAGTTTATTTACCTTTACACTGTGACAAACACGTGAGTCACTAACGATATGAATTCCAGTGTAATAACGAGCGTACAATCGTCCCTGCATGTCCCACTTCCGTAGCAATTTAGGGGAATATTGCAAACTGTGGTACCGACTGCTGTTTGCATTTGTCATGTACACATCAGTTCATTACGTTTTGCAACGTTTGATATTAAGTAATATATTATTGCTTATTGCCTATTGCTAACTGGTATTTTGTAATTACATTCTCATCTGTATTCTTTTTCTGATTTATTTTTTGGTTTAGGGAATTGTTTTTGTATTTTATTTTGTTGTTAAGTAAAAAGTAATATAGTGTTATTTAGTAACTCCCGATACAAATGCGGGATGTTATCATTTTAACTGCTATGTGTGCCTGTGGGTTTGTCTATCAGTGGCATCGTAGCTTTTATATGGATGAATCGGTTTGGATGCGACTTATTTGATTTGAAAGCTAGTTTCTAAGCTATGTTTTATCATACTCGGTAGAGAAATTTACTAGTATGAGCGATGAAAAATTTCAAGTATACCCACCCAAGTAAGGTATCAAGTGAAAGCGCATAATATCTTAATTATTACAATTAGATTTGTTGTATTTGTGCTGGGGGTTCTATGAAATTTTTAATTTAATTTCGTGACATATATATTATGATAAGGCGATTTAAAAGTGACAATACCGTTAAAATACTGGATCCTTGCTTCACGTGGCGTCGTTGTTTGCGGCAATTTGCGATCACGGCTGCGAGAGTTCTTTTTTTACTAACCCACTAAGATCACTGAACTTACCCAACTGGTTCTTTATAATAATTTTTACAGTATATTTATAATCTCCTCCATCTTCAGATGCGAAAAGAGTAAAGACTATAATATCAAAAGATCAGACAATGTTTCACTGTCTCAAATATTATTTGAATAATCTATTTTAAGATGACTCGCCTCAGCGATCATTTGGACTCGCTTACTGTGAATTATTTTATCAAGTTCAAATTATAGTCCATTTAAAAACATATTTGAAAGTCTCATTTGGCACAGGTTCAACTTTGGTTAATTGGACTTGGTACCTAGATTGTATAGTGGAACAGTTGGATGAACATGTCGAATTTTGTCGTTTACTTTTGATATACACAGTTAAATATCAATATTGCGAACGCAAATTGTTTGAAGGAAATGACGCGGAAATCGGGTAACGCCTTCAACTTGATTAGCCTAGATGAAATTGAAAAGGGTTACAAAAATAAATTTTTGGATCAAAAACTTTTTTAACGTTAATTATCAGGAATGATCCAAAGCTTATTCCCAGGTAGATTTTAAAGGTTATTAATTTAATAAATAATGGTAATATAAAATGGAGAACAAAAGTGTTTTATTAATAATATAGTATAGACCGTTGGATTCAACAGGAAGGTTGGGATCTAGAATTGTCTCGATTCGCGCATAGCAAGATATTAGAGTACCTACGTAACTTCCCTAATTGTGCGAGGGCCGCTTCCTCGTTGCGAATTCACATATAAGACTCCAATAGGCGATTACGTCATTCGTTGCTCACTAACTAATGTTTGCTTTATCAACGGTTGCTATGCGAGATCAAGAAGTTTCTTATCGTTGCCTCATCAAAAATGTATAAACTTAGCTTCTCGTGAGTTTTAGCAGCGTTGACTACGTTACTTAACTCTGTATCTATACCTATTACTTCATCTAAAACAGGTAATTAATTATATGTCAGCAGTAAATGACGATCAAGTATAGGTCATTTTGTTACTGCCTGCAATGTGAACATTTTTACTTTACTAGCACGAGTGTTATGTTCGCTCTGGCCCTTTCGGTAATTGTGTCCCTGATCCTGCGTTGTTTCGACTCAATTTAGGTTCCATGTATAAATAGATGTTTGACCATCACTTCGGTTCTTACGGCACATAGCATGTTCATTTCCGTTCCAAATATAAATCGATCCAACATCGTTTCAGTTTTACGTCTCATTGTATCACCGATATTTCCCATCCACGACATTGATTCAGTGCAGGCGCGGTTTTATATTGTCGTTTGGAACGCCATCTCCAGCTGGGAACACTTTTGTTCACTGGTGCCAGTCAAGTCACTAGTGATCCAGGTTCCTTTCTAGTGTGTCATTTGTTTCAATTGTATAACATTTTTGACTATGTATCTAGGTATCAATCACTTTGACAATGTAGATTGGAGACGCAAAGAAGACTGCTCAGTAGGGGCTGTTCTTATGATTGTGCTTTAAAACCAATTATCCACCGAAATAAGGTATGTTCATTTCACACCATTGAATTGTCATTTGTCATTAACATACCTTTTTAGGTATTTCAATTGTTGCAGTAGTTTGCTTTCTCACATTATACTATGTGAATTTTCACTCAAATGTGTGAAAATATTCTAGATATGTTTCCAGTTGTCATTATATGTACATTATTTGGATATAATAATGTCCTAACTGATATCATAAATGCGAATGCGGGTTTGTTTGTTAAACTTTCACGCCTAAACAAATTATTTTACCAATTGGAACCTAGTGTTTGCAAGTAACATAGGCTTTGTTTTATACCTTTGTTCCCACTGGAACTCCCACTTTTAAGATCGGAGTGCTCACCACTTCGCCTGTACGAATCTTTGGACTCACTTAGACTAACGTCATAATTTTGTAAGAAAAAAGAAGGTGTCTAGAAGGTTTTTGTTTTGCCTACTATGTTATATGTTAAACTAAATCATGCGTGACCGATTTCATTGCATGTCATCTCTGACTGTCTTTGTGTTAAGCGGTAAAGTAAGATTTCATTCTGAGGCCTCTTGTCTCCTATATTTAGCGCGGTACGAAATCTAGGGCGGCGGAAGGTTTCTTGTGGGGCGCCGACTAAGCGGAATTTCCTTATAGACTGCACTACTGCCTTTTATCCGTTCGCATTCTAGCTACCTACGCCGCATAACGATATATCAATTCGTACAAATAAAACCAAGGAACTCTTATTTGAAATGCATACTTATCGCATAAGAAGTGTTATGTAATGTATTGATACTCAATGTATTTTCATTGTCAATGCCATGTACACTCGTAATTGGTAAATGCATATCAGCATATATATTGTGTACTTAATGTATATGTATGTATATAGTAAGTGTTCCTAATAATAATTAGGTGAATAATTAAATAGTTTTCACCAATTTGAACCTAATTTACTTAAGGTATTTTGGTAACTCAAAACACTACGATAATAGACCTTACAATATTTCGTTCGTAAGGCATTTCGCCAGCATCGTTTAAAAATGGTTATGGTATCGTTAAAAAAAAAAAAATCGAAAAGACTGGATTTGATTGAAAACGTTACTAATTAAAAGAGCCGCATTGTCATTGATTTGTTTTGATTTTTTTTAATATTTAATTTTCGGTTTAAATCGAAGTTTCGACGACGAGTTATAGGATGTCGTACGTCATCTATACAAATCAATGTCTATATTGATGATGCACGTCTCTTGTTAAGCCCCTAATGTACAGTTCTATGTATTTAAAGTGAGGGACATTTTGAGAGTTTCACGAGGTTTTCATCGAGGAAATTGTATAAATGTTTTAATGAGTCACAAGATTCCTTTAAAAAAATATAACGCAGGTATCTGCCGTCGGTTTGTAATTATGTATGCTATTCAGCTTATCAGTGAACCAGTGGAGCGTAAGAAAGGGAAAGGGTTGGTTTATGGGGTGCCAAAGGTCAAAGCGGGTTTGCGATTACATGTTTCAGACTCGCAAAGCTATTTCAGATGAATGTATATATAACAGAAGTTGTCCATGTACAATCTAGTATTGGAAAAAATATATTCCTATGAACTGTGTGTACCTAAATTTATAGTAAATTTATATTATGTCTCAATTTTCTCATTAGGTTCCTTCGAAAGCATAATAAGATAGCTCTTAACATATTTTTAAGAGGCATGTGAGATGGTATAGTATATAACAAAAAGAAAATTTACCTGGCTAAATTTGTTGTGGGCTTCTTCTTGGAATATAGCTTTAGTTTTAAGTTTACGAATGTAGTTATCACCATCAAATCACTGCTATATAAATTATGGACACATCAAAAGTGTAATCAAAAGTGTGTATCTGTAATAAAATATCGCAATTTCTCTATATTTTCTCCAGCTTCAAAAATGTAAGGCTTTAATACTATCTTCAATCGGTTTAGAAATACTTTGAGACACAAATTTACTGCAGCGAGAAAATAATGAACGTTATTTTGTTGTACACGAATATTTCATATTCAACCACTTGAGTAGGCTAGAAAATAGAAAGTTTGCCCAACTGGTTAACTAGGCGTCTTGAACTTGAAGCGGGTCTGAACCTTTTATAAGGAATTTGTAAGAAAATACATATGTAAATTTATTACATACTTATTATAAAATTATATAATTTGGTCAGTATATTTTAACCCGAAAAATAATAGTGTTACTTCGTGATAGAGGATAAGCCTAATGTCGATTTTATTACATTACTCCATTTAATCCAAATCCATTATTTTCTTTTTAATTAGAAAGGTTGGTTGTTTAATTAATGTCGTCCAAATATATATATATATATATATATAAAAGTTAGTCGTGTTAGTTACACTATTTATAACTCCAGAACGGCTGAACCGATTTGGCTGAATATCGGAGGGGAGGTAGCAGCTCAGGAGATGGACATAGGGCTAACGTTTGGTTGTAAAAGATCTTGTTCTTGGTATTTCATTAATATGAATTAACAAATATGGTTGATTTTCGCCTGAATCCAATATATATAGTTCTTATGTATACTATAAGTACTAATATAATATATTGCGTGTTACAGTTGCGTAGTTGAGGCGAGCTCAGCACGATGGGGAAGCTGCTGTCGAAAATCTTTGGCAACAAGGAGATGAGGATACTGATGCTGGGACTTGACGCTGCTGGAAAGACTAGTATCCTTTAACAGACAGACAAGTACATATTTTATATCTGGGACTGATAGTCAAAATGTTCTTCCTACATTCAATTAGCATGAATAAATTCCTATCGACGCATGGAAGCGAAGCTATTAAATTGCTTCTCGTCCTTATATACATTAGATTTTGAAGAAAAGTTTAAAATCTGAAACGATGCACCAAACAAAGATAAATATTGTTTTAACTTTTCTTGAATTTGCCGACCGGTAGTGGCCTTACCGCCTTACCTTATATTTGACTTATCGTGTCTATACGTATATTCGTGTCAATGGGTTATTTTAATATAAACACGTTTGTCGGAGAACCGACGGACGTTGGAGTCGGGACCCCTCGACTGGAGACCACGTCTCGGCAAACGGTGTGTGGGCCGTCCTCCGAAAAGTGGCAGGCATCGACTGGATGCGAAAAGCCGGAGACAGGATAAGTTGGCGTTACTTCAAAGAGGCCTATGTCCAGCAGTGGATTAATGGTGGCTGACGATGATGATGATGAATATAAATACGCGTCCATTAGCGAAACTCAAGTCTTGCAAGAGACTCTGACGACGTGAAGATACTACCAGTGATATTACACTCTCTAATAAATTGTGGGCCTCTGTATCTGTTAATACATCAGCCAAAGATACATACTTGATAATGGCTTGTAATAATAAATTTATTTAGGGCTATTTAGTAATGATATTCACAATACTTACCTAGATAGTTGTAGCTTATAGCTAGAGTCTCCCTCCACGATTTCTGCTTTTTCCTGGAGCTAGACCTTTCTTGCTCTCATTATGCCAAGCTGGCCAAGATTGAATTTGTATACTAATTAAGCTCAAATTAAAACATTTAAGGAACACAACTGAACTATCTAGCATGCAAGTTTCCTCACGATATTTTTTTGCCTTCACTGTTGAGATATATTTGTACACATAACTTTGTTTATATACGAAAAGGAGGCCGTGATCATAGACTATCACCACTTCTGCAACCCTCATTGGAAAGTTCTAGATTAGCCTCTTCTATGAGAGAGGAGGCTGTGACATCAATAGCCTGAGGATAATGGTGTTACATAGTGAATTCAATATATATTTCTGCTGTGTGACATTAATAACCTGTGGTGTTACATAGTGAATTCAATATATATTTCTTATCATATAATCCAGCTATTTTATATAAATTAAAATTAGGTCAGTCAGTCACAACGATACCAACAGTTGGTTTCAATGTTGAAACTGTTACGTATAAGAATGTCAAATTCAACGTATGGGACGTCGGAGGGCAGGACAAAATACGACCGCTTTGGAGGCATTATTATACAGGTAATATATATAAATCACACATTTGCACTTAAAACTATTTAAGAGCAATCTTGTTAGAGTAATATTTCACCTCCAATCTTGTTTATTATATACTCATATTCTTTTCACTACAATATGACTTATCTACTAGCTTGAGTTTTATATAAGACTTCGAACTGATTGAGAGTATGGTAATTTTATATCGTCTTTAAAATGTATTCATACGTTATCCCATACAAGCATCCAGACTAGTAATTAGAAAAAAGAAGACCACCTTAAACTAAAAACAGATAAGGTACTTGGTACCAATTAAAATAGATTAGATTGAAACTAATATACAATTATAGATAATGCGTTGCATGCATATGTCACAGAAACAAAACAATGGCGAATCAGCATATTGCTGCAGGTTTAAGTTCTCCCAGTACGACGGAAAACAGTTGTCAACGTCCAAGCAGTATTTTCTCGATGAGCTCAGTTCACTCAAACTAAACTCGAGCGCTGGTATTACGCCGCACCCGCATGGAGTTGGACGGACGAGCGTACGAGATTATATAAAATATCGCGTTTATGATTCCAGGTACTCAGGGTCTGATATTCGTAGTGGACTGCGCCGACCGGGACCGCATTGACGAGGCGCGGCAAGAGTTGCACCGGATCATCAACGATCGCGAGATGCGCGACGCCATCATACTCATCTTCGCCAACAAGCAGGACTTGCCTGACGGTAGTTTTATATTTTACCAGCTGATGGTGTTATTGCAAATTGCGTTTGTTTGAATTTTTCTCAAATCATCGATTTTTTGCGGGTATAACAATTATTAAATTATTCTTAGATCTGGGCGCATTTGGGTACCCCCCTAGCATTCGTTTTAAGTTGGCAAGTGTAGTAATCACCAACCTTAACGAATTAAAATAATGAAAAAAATATTATATAGGGTTTTCCAATAAGAGGTGTTATTTTGATATTCAAAGAAAAATGCCATTTTTTATTATAAATCATCAGATGTTTATTTCATTACAAAGAGGAAGGTATGCCGTTAATAGTGGAAAATAACATCAGGCAAATGACCACCACGGCCACGCTTACAGGACAAAATCCTTTTCATGAAATTTTCCATAACTAAATCGCAAAGTGGCTGGTCTATATCTTCGATAGCCTCACGAATTCCATCTTTGAGGTCTTGAATCGATACTGGGCTGTTGGCGTAGACCTTCTCCTTCACGTGGCCCCAAAGAAAGAAGTCGCAAGGTGTTAAATCACAAGATCTCGGTGGCCAATTGTGATCACCTCTTCGAGAGATAACACGGTCCGGAAATTTTTCCCTTAAAAGATCAATGGTTTCGTTGCTTGTGTGGCACGTAGCGCCGTCTTGTTGAAAGTCATTGGACCTTACTTTTTCGAAAATGAGGCTGGCGCAACAGTTACGGTGAATGGATTGCGCTATCAAGAGATGATTAACGATTTTTTATGGCCGGAATTGGATGGTATTGATCTGGACAACGTTCACTTTCAATTTAGTTATGGAAAATTTCATGAAAAGGATTTTGTCCTGTAAGCGTGGCCGTGGTGGTCATTTGCCTGATGTTATTTTCCACTATTAACGGCATACCTTCCTCTTTGTAATGAAATAAACATCTGATGATTTATAATAAAAAATGGCATTTTTCTTTGAATATCAAAATAACACCTCTTATTGGAAAACCCTCTATATAAAACGCCCGTAATAGGTTTACATGAAAAGCAATCTCAGGGCAATTTTTTGCCATTGATGTTAGGTTGGGGAAGCCTGAATGCCTTAGAATTCTCAATAATGTTCCCAAATGCGTGAGAAGGTTTAATTGGTGGAAAACGGCTAAAACCCTTCTCATGCTGATAACAGATCCGCGCCCTTTAAAGAAGCTGGAGGTTTTTTAATACCACAAGTTACCGCTTTACGACAATCTCACCTGATGGTAAGTAATGATGCAGACTAGAATGGTAGCAGGCTAACCGGTTAGGGGTATGGTAAACTCATACTTTTAATTGGTTTCTACGCGACATCGTGCTGGAGCGCTTAATCGCTTCGCGACACGTTTTTGTCGGTGGGGAAGTAACTAGCCTCGGCAGAAGCCTTCCAACTGAACAGACTGGAGCCGGCAATCGAATCCAATTCCTCCAACTTTATAATGCGACAGCGCGCGATCGAGGTCGTCAAAACGTCACGGTGGTTGATAATGATGGTGAATATTTTTTATTTCCAGCGATGAAACCGCACGAGATTCAAGAGAAGTTAGGCCTGACTCGCATCAGGGATCGCAATTGGTACGTGCAGCCGTCGTGCGCGACGTCGGGCGACGGGCTCTACGAGGGGCTCACGTGGCTCACGACAAACCACAAGTTATGAGCTGCGGAGTAGGCGGTGTCAGCCGCCTCCAGCAATGCACGGTAAGGGTCTTGCTACTTGGTTCATACTACCCATCTCTGTTCAGCTGCCTTCGTTAGAAAAAACCAACTGCAGAAAAAAACTAAAGCTCGTTGTAATCGTTCAAGTTGTTTTTAAAGTTTATATTATCATATAGGTTGTCATCATTCTGAATGTCATCATCGCAATATTGCAAAATATGTAAATATGTACATCCATATTTCTAATAAGATAAATAGAAACAAAAAAACCAGTTTCTTTCTTTGAAACTGAATGTAAATCTAAAACATTATCTAATAACCTAACAGGCAACTAAAAAAATGCTGACAACCAAGAATCCGAAAAAATGCACCATTTTTTCCGATTCCGAATATCTATCAAACTCAAAATTGCTAAAATATGTATATAGCGCTTTTCTTTCTTACGAAGGCAGTGTGTTCTATCTAAATTAATAAATGGAAACTAGTGTTGAACAACTTTACTATCTCGCTCGTCTATTATGATAATTGTGTCTTAATGGTTGATCATTGATCAATGAAATTTTTGAAAACTAAATCCTGGATTTCCATTGATTTTGTTTCCAAAAATCTCACAATGACAGAAAGTTTAATTGAAGATGAATTGAACAATTGAACAAAATTTCTATACCCATATCAGGCAAGCTTTATTATGGTGATGATGATGGTGTTTACTTTCCGCTAGGGTAAAGATTTATTGCAAAAAATATTTGAATATTAATAAATATTTTGCATTAGTAGGTCTAGGATGATTTATGTTCTAAATCCCCTATAAGAGAGGTCTGTTTCCGGCCACAGTACAATACTATCGAGAATAAATAGCTTAAAACCATCTCAGGGCTTTATATTGATCTCTGAAAACGACCTCCATATAATGCCTCTATGGAGTCTTATGGGCTCGACTAATTGAAGCATTTATAATGTGTGCGTTTTATCAAATCTGGTTATAGCCAGTTATGACAAAGATCTGCGAATAGGATCCAGTGCGATGCTACACTGATAAAATATAATATAATTGCAATACCCATAACAAGTTAGCCCGCTAAGTCTGCATCATCACTTGGATGAAGTGGGATTGCATTTAATTAATAGTGTGAGAAATCTTTTGTTTTTGTTTCAGGTGACGATTTCGATGCCATTTATCATAAGTATGCTGCGTCCGTGCTCGTCGCTCCGTGACATAGGAATATCCAGTGAACCTTTAGTGGCGTTTGTCGATTGGACTCAGAAAGTGAAGGTGCACAGACATTAACGCAGTGAACCTAAAGACATTACATAGTTAGTCTACAAGTGATCTAATTGTTACACAAATGATAAATCAATTATTCCATTATTTAAATGAAAACATTAGAGCTTTGTTGTATCGAAATATTTGATTATTATTTTTTTATGTTATTTAAAAAATATGAAATGATTACATAGAGTAAAATATGTTTTTTTTTTTTTAATTTTTTTATTACTTAATTTAATGTTTACCTCCAATGTTTTTGTACGATAATAGTAAAGTAGGACGAAGTTTAATATTGAGTGGTGTTTTACAACGCGCGTTTACGAATGGCTGGACTTTAATTTTGGGATTTTGGATTGGATTTTACCTAATCTCCAAATTCAAATTCGCTGTTTAGATATCACGTTTCCTTCTCACATAAATACGATCGCTAGTTCTTGAAGAAAATTAACGATATAAATATGACACTTTCTACTTTATACGATGGTTGGTACAAAAGCTAGTAACACCTCAAACCCCATTTTAGTCTCGAAACTGCTCAGTTCGGCGTAACAATACAGAAGATTCCTTTCGTTAGCATTGTTAAATGGGTGGCCTAGCTAACCTTATAGAACTGACTGCTTCGGGTGGATTCTGGCTTTCCATATTGTTAATAGAGTTACTTTAACAGTAGAATTGTTAAATGGGATAACCCAGCTAACCTTATACAGTGGTGAAATACTAAAAGCTTGTAGCAAGCGTGCTGACTTGCCTGCTTCTTTAGGTGGATTTTGGCTTCCATATTGTTCATCGAATCACTTTTCCGGTAAGCCTACTAGTATATGATAATAATTACAAAAATCAAACTCAACACCAAATAAAACTATTACTAGCTTGACAGATCTGATCTATCCGACTTAACTAACAGATCTTGAATGCCTAATAAGGACTTAGGCGGTTGATGATTCCATGAACAAGTCGCGCGAGAAAATGTTTCGCCAGATTTTCTAATACCACAAAGATGATACAATTAAAATCAAGAGTGAATTTTCTAGGTAAACGCGGTCTATATAATAATTCATCACAGGTCATTATTTACAAGGTGTAGGAACAGACAAGTGCTATAAAATCAAAAATAAGTGATTACTCCTGCGTGACGTTGCTGGCACCCATTAATGAATTGCGACGGCTGCTTTGGAGTCGGGCATAGACGAAATAATATATTTTGTCACATATTACGAACACCTTAATAAACAAAAACCCTTGCTATGAAGACTGTTCACGGTATTTGATGTTATGGGTTCGATTTCCGTCTCGAGTCTGGTCTGGCGGGATTCTTCAGCCGTGGTTAGTTACCATCCTACCGACAAAGACGTGACCAAGCGTTTTAGCATTCTGGCCCTATGGCGCGTAGAAACCAATTAAGAGGATGGGTTTACCATACCCTAACAGGTTAGCCCGCTACCATCTTAGACTGCACTGAGAAACCAGGTGAGATTGCCATCAAGGGTTAACTAGTAGTGGATAAAAAAAAACTAATTTGTTTTTCTACTCATATACGTTTCAGGATTCGTGTGCCTTTAATGTGCGTGCGATCAAAGAGAATTGTCTTGCTTAATTTCGTTGTTTTTGGATCCTTATATTTTCTACCATGTTAGCCGAACACTATGACGTAAACTTTCGTCATCTTTCATTCTTATAAGGTCTTAAATAAAGTGTCACTAATTATATTATTTATTGTAAGAGTACCTTTCGGCGGCAAGTCAAAGCAATATAGTCTACGTGTTAGCGACATGTAAACCGCGCGCTTCCGTGCCACCCTAAAAATTCTCACAAATTAATGTCGCCGAAAGTTTCGTTTGCCTTTTTCGGATAGAACCGATATTGTTCCAGTGTTTAAGGACCTATTGCGATACAAAACTACGCATGTCGCCATGTCGTGATCGTACATTGACAAATACCGCCCTTAATGTTTTAACACACCCACTCACATTGGCTACCATAGTGTGAGCGATAGTTTTTTTTTTATTAACATACGCGGCATTCTCACTTGTACCTACGTCACAGGCTGTTAATAAGTTTTTAGTGAGATACGGGGTCCTGTGTTAAACGTATATGATCAAATCGCAGTAGTCCAAAGCTCTCTAGTCCCTCCCATGAGAGAAAAAGCCATAGCCCAGTGGTAACACATTAATATGCTGTGGATGACGCTCATCATGTGCGACTAGGCTAACTGAATTATCAATTTAGATTATTCATAGTCTCGTAACGTGTAAAAGAATTTAATATAAGTACACTTTTGTTTATTTCACATAATACTATTTGATTATAAAATTCAAGACCATCTTGATCTTCGTTGATTTGTTCACTAACATTAAAATTATTTGTTTGTTATTGTTTTCGACATCATTAAAGACCGCAAAGTCGGACTTATCGACGACGCTTTGCAACTTAACATTTATAGGTAGCTCTATCGATGGTAGCCAATGTGGTCAGCCAAATACGTTATATGATAATCGATAATGGATGTCGCGAGTTGTTGCGAGTTGTCGCATGTGGTCGTACGTTGTCGCGCATTGTTGCGCGATGGGCGACAGTTTAATACGAGTATTTATAAAGCAATAACGAAAGCACGCCTGCGTAACTATAGAATAATATTGTACAGTAGTTTATCTGAATTGGTATGCAAATATACAGTAGATTTTGACTCGAGACAGACTGAACTATTGTGTATAATATAATTGGTGCATCGTAACCGATAAAACGGAAATGTATAAATAAAAATGTATAACACAATGTTAAATGTTTGTACGTAAATCCTATTAGAATAATTGCTAAAATAGCGTTTTATTTGCTTTTATCATAAGAATAAAAAAATATATATACTATGTGGTATTTCCAACATCTGATTGGCTGTCGGAGAAACCAGTTTCGTTCAATGGAATTTCAGATCTTACGTTCTATACTATGCATTCAAATGCTTCGTCATACAATTAAAATATGCTATCCAATAAAATCATGATGAGTAAAATAAATCTCTAAAAAAGTCTGAGGAAACGTATGTCTATCACTAATGAAAAAATAACGCAAATTATGGCGAAATTAATTCAAGAATCAAAAAAACGTCATTATTATGTATACAATTCAAATCCTTACAAAAAAGTGCATTTTATTATCAAGTCAATCTTATGTAGAAAATTTGCATCTCACAGCATGTTATTGTAAAGTTGTAAAGATATGAAACATTTAATAAGTACGCAAGTTAATGTTAATGGAACAGTGCGCCGCGCGGCTCATAAAATTTTGAAACAACTTTACGTTACGAACAGCTACTAAGTTGTATAATTATTGATTCCCTTCACATCTTCATATTGTATATTTCGATGGGACGATATAAATTAATAATGCTCAAATGAGTTTTTTTTTTTAATTTTGCTTTACAAACTGAAGTCAACTAAACATGGGACCAGATGAATTTGCGGTATTATAAATAATTATGTCTACCTAAGAGCTTTGTGTGACGTCGACAGTTTTCAACGTTTCAAGCCCGTCATAACTGGTGGTACGATGAATATAAAACCATTCCACCTATGGCTGTATCAGCCAACGTGCACAGTTGGTAGGTTGGTTGGAACGCACCCTGACTGCAGCGACACTATAAAGTTGCCTTTCGTAGTTATTCGTTGCGTTTCGTCTCGTCATCGAGTGCGTTTACCATAATACTGTAATTTATGTTAAATAATTTGACACTATGTAATTTATTTTTGTTACTATGTTCCTCAATGCCAACTATTGTATTTGTATACATATGCGTCCATAACAAATCTTTAGAAAGGTTTGAGTGTCAAGACCTGATCCTCTTTGTCACAAACCATAACGGCGAGTGATACTTAGTCTGTGGCGTTAAATACTATGACAACCTTATGTATAAGTTAACGTCATAATGCCAGAGACTAAGGCTAAAATCTATAGAGTGTACTTTGACTTTGCTCAGCCAAAGTTAGTGTTAAAAATAGACTTATGTCATACGAATATCACAACGTTGTCCCGCTTTAACTGTCTTCAGTCAGACAAGGATTTGCTCTATAGATATCGATATCTATAGAGCAAATCCTTGTCTTCACCTTGAGGTCGACCTCTAAGATCTTTTAGAGAATACTCTGGACTATACTCAGCCAAAGTTACTGTTAAAAGGAGATCGATTTATGTCGGAAGCATAACTTTGTCTCGTTTCAACTGTAGACACAGTTAAGGGGTAAGGTTTTATAGATGTTGGCTTAAGTGCATCCATATTAAGATAATAGTTAGAAGAAGGTAAAGGTATTCACAGGTTGTAGCAGTATTCAGAAGAGTCAAAATTATGTCGCAAAAGATTTCGAGTGTGATGGATCATATTTTAATTTTTTTTTTTATAATCAAACATAATCATTCCTCAGTGATTAAATGAGCGATCGCCGCGTTCAAAACAGGTAACACTAAAACACGGCAAAGAGATCACTAAAAAAATAACAATCATCCATAGACTATGCAGACTATAATCTGCTACTTTGTCACAAACACGAAAATACTACTACTACTACTACTTGTACTAGCTTTATTTCATAAATTTCTACGGAACAAAGTTATATAGGTACTACATAAGTTCGCAACTAAATGTCTGGTCCCTCTTAGTTAAATAGATAACATTGTAAGGATATATCGCAACGAGCAACGAGTATAAGTTTGCTTTATTTTGTCAGTCGATCAAGTTATATAGGTACTAGATAAGTTTGCAACTAAATGTCTGGTCCCTCTTAGTTAAATAGATATCATTGTAAAGATATATCGCAACGAGCAACGAGTATAAGTTTGCTTTATTTTGTCAGTCGATCGGTAGTCCTCCTATCCTATGTCCTATGTATTTGATCGCTATAGCAAATGGTAATCGTTGGTCAAATGATCTAGCAGTCAATAACATTCTCCAAATTTGACACTCAATTTGGGCTTCCATGTATTAATTATTAAAGAGTAATGTAAATTTTGTTGTCCTCCAATAAACTTAAATAAGGTCTTGTTTGGACTGACGTGTGATGAGACTATGGTTTGAAAAAAAAAAAATGAAGATACAGTTAAAATGAATTCTAACTCATAACTGGCTGAGCAAAGCCAATGTACGCTCTAAGGGTTTTAACCTAATTTATATTGTTATTAGTTTTATGACTAAGATTTTTGATGATAACTACCCGTTTATTTCATTGCCATATATGTCATTTGTATAACAAATAATATTATACACGTGTCATATAGAAATATTCTGTCAAATGTCAGTGTAGGTTTCTCCCCCCCCCCCCCCCCCCCATCAACCTTGTCTTCATATAAATGTCTCATGATAGTAGAAACCTGACGACATGAAAAATTCTTCTACTATTATGTCTGTATGTAATCTACAAGATCCATCATCAGATCAGTTTGATGGTAGAATTATTATTAACATGTTGCCCTAAAAACCACGAATATAAATAAAAGTTAAGCTTCGAAACAAAAGCGACGACCAGCGCCATTTCAGAGTTTGCTATTTCTGTTTTTTTGAGTATAAAATATCATGTTAAGTCAAAAAAACATGTCCAGCGCACAGGTCTATCCGGTCTGGTCCGGTCCTAGGAATTGAGTTCACAAAAGGTAATTTGATTATGTATTTACAATAATTATATTATTTAAGTTACACCAAGTGCAATGTTTAAGCACTGGGAAGTATAAAAGTGTGTGATGAACGATTTTGTATATCTTGTTGATTGGCCGGTTTGTAAATTGATGATGGAACGGCATCTGTTTGAGTTGCAGTCTGCTGTATAATATTTGTAGAAAGTTATTCAATATAAATTCACACTTATAATTATGGGTTATTATTATTCATATCCACGAATAGAATAAGAAAGCTATAACTGGCCCCGCCCCACTCTTGTGGACTCTACACTACTCGATTCTCTCTGAACTATTTTGTTCTTGCCGTTATCCCCGCTTAGCGTGGGATAAGGGCAAGAATAAAATAGTTCCCCACGTAGCGTGGTATAAGAAAAAAAAAATAGTTACATAGGACTAGATGGTCTGGCTTTTGAAATATCAATCTCATAAAATGACCGAATAATGCTTTTTTTCAATTATCAAAGCATTTTTCCAGTTAATTTCTACAGAACAAATTTAGATTCCAGTTAAATACGTAAGAACAAATTTGGAATTAATTATTTGGTATCATTACTTTATACTCTGATTTGGTATCCTGCTGTGTGTATGTACAATATGTAGGTAAAAAAGGAGATTGTGACGTAACCATTCTTTCAAGATGGCGGACCGGTTAACTATTAGGTAGTTGTCTCTGCACACTAGATATTGATTGATGACGTTCCAAATTGTGGTTTTGATTGGACTACTGTAATTAAACATACGTTCTGTATGTAAAGCATTTATTGATCAACCAATCAGATACATTTTAAGCTGTCAAGATAAGTATCAAGCCGACAAGTTACTTAAAATCTCAATCAAGGAAATCACTAATCATCCAATATAAGTACATCATTAGCTTACCAAATCCTTTCCTTGATTTTAGTATAAGCTTCGTCGCCCATCGGCGTGATTTTTTACGCTTCAAGAATATCTTCATGCGCTACATAAGGATTATAGTGAGATAAGAATTGAGAACCAACCTACTTTCAGATTTGTTATAATTCCAATGACAGGTAAAGTTGCACGTTGCAACTGTAAATAATGAAGACAGAACACGTTTTTTCATTGGTAAAGTCTATAGTAATAGACTGAATATCTTAGCTCTGATTTCAATACAACAGATTTTCAATTGGTTGTTGGTAATTTTGAAGTGATGAAAGAAAAATATATAAAATAATAATCTTTTGTTCGGATTGTCTTTGAAATATGGCGGTGTTTTTCTTAATATAGGAAGTAATAAGGAAGGGTAGACTTCAAGCGGTTGCAGTTTCTGAACTGGTGATGGATGAGTCAGCAATGACGTCATCGCAGCGTGGAGGCAGAATAATTTGTAGTTCCTCGTTGAGTTGGATCTCGTCTTCGGGAACTATCTCGTCCGGTACCCGCGTGTCATACTCTTCAATTGCTGTAGCATTGCTGTGTACAATAAAGCTATCTTCAAACAAAAAAAAATTAATACTCGTTAAGTAAAAAGACGACATCCGTGGACGAAGTACGTGCGCTGTCACAAATGGATGTCCTGGGTTCAATTCCCGGCTCAAGTCTGGCCTGGTGGAAGGCTTCTGCCGTTACTAGTTATCATAACGGCAAAGACGTGTCGCCAAGCGATGTCGCGTAGAAACCAATTAGGAGCGTGGGTTTACCATACTCCTAAAAGGTTAGCCCGCTACCATCCTAGACTGCATCATCACTTACCCCAGTTGAGATAGCCGTCAAGGGCTATAGTGTAGTGTATAAAAAAAGCGGTAACGTATCTGTAGTTCTTTTGGCGCTCCAGGTTTTCAAGGGTGACTAAAACCACTAAACATAAGGTCCGTCTGCTCGCTTGCCCACGATGTAATATTACCAAAAAGCTTCGTATAGTGATGAAAAACATCCTAAAGACTCGAATTCGTAGTCAATGGTAAATAATAAAAAAGATCACTCTGATGAGTGACCGGATGTCGCCGGAAAAAGCTGACTAGACCATTAGTTGTTCCACAAATTAAGTGGAGATTGTTATTCGAGTTATTGTTTATTTAAAAATTAAAATAGTCCTTTAAAAGGCACTTTTGATGCGTCAATGATTTACATAGTAGTGATTTGATGGTGATAATTAGTACTTGTTTTTTTTTTCGGACTGTCTATTAGCTGTACAAACCCTATTGGTTGCCACAGCGTAACCGGGCTGTAATTAGTACTAGTTACTTACTCCAACTGATCACCAGTTTTAGCTCCAGCCAGGACTGAGGTATAGAGACGTGCACGGGCACCATGCAGCCTCATTCCAGCAGGCACATCCTCTGTACCAGACCTCGTTTCTGGTATTGGATGGAGTAAGGCACCGTTGCCTGTAGAAAAGTAACCGTAGGTTAAACAAGACGACTATAACAGTATTAAGTAGGTATTTTTATTATCGCTTCTTCTTGAACCTCGTAGACGAACTTAGTAGCTTAGACATACTAGCGGGACTCCTCTTCTATTCCACTACAAGTTAGCCCTCGACAGTAATCTCATAAGATGGTAAGATAAGTAAGATGGTAGACGGCTAACCGCTTAAGGGTCAACCCATACTCCTAATTAGTTTCTACGCGACATCGTACCAAAACGCTGAATCGCTTGACGACATTTCTTTGTCGGTAGCGTGGTAACGGCCGAAGCGTCCCATCATACCAGACTCGAACCGGGAATCGAACTCGAGGACCTTGCAACTTTATAATGCGAATTTTAACAAACGGAGTTAGTATTCAGGTGGCTATATCAATAGTAATAATAACTACCAGGTAGTCCTAGATTGCACCGGACCAGACCTTCGTGGACCTGGCCTTCGTTCTAACCCCCCATTTATGAGAGAGGAGATCGTGTCTGCATAGTAGTAGAACGTTAAGAGGATAATGAAGATAAAAAAGATGGGAGTCCTTTTATAAATCGTCCAAATAGGCATAAAAAGGTAGGTACAAGGTACAATCCAATTTAAAATAGGTCCATACTTTCAATTAAGTGAACGGCCTTTTTTTCTGGTACATTCCTTTCTGCAATGATTTCCTCAGTAGGCAATGGGGGTGACACAGCTAAGCGAGTTGTTACATTTTGATTATCTGAAATATTTGAAATCGCCTTAGAACTCATACCTTACTCGGAATGCGCCATAATATTAGAAAACAGATTGCAACCGTCGACCAACTTGTCATCTCAATATAAACTATTTTCTTGTTTCTGAAATAATCACTTTGTATTGCTTTCATCTAACACGACGATTATTGTGCGATATATGCTATAGGTACATTGACTAGCGATTGCGCCAATTTCGAAAACTAACAACATGGAGATTGCTTATCATAAGTACCACGCTTCGCGGATGAAATACTCATAATAATATATACTCTTAATTTCTGCTTCGGGACTAGTAAATTTTTCTTGTACACCTTATCTTAACTGGAGTTCACATGTACTGCCGACTGCGCCAATATCAGACTTTTCGAGTAACAGGACCTATTGGCATTTCATAAGTCAGAAAAAAATTGGCCTTCTTTACTAGTGTATCTGGCGTGTACCTACAATAGGTAACTAGGTTCCATGTATTTTGTATAGTTATATTATTTCACGAAGGGAAGCTCATTTGACTTGTGCGCACTTTCAAACTGGACTGCGCCAATTTCGATTTAAGTATAACAACAACGAGGAGTCTGAACGGTGGTATCGGTACCTAAGAATTCTTTGTAAGCAAGAGTAAATTTCCTAGTGTATTTGTCGTGTACCCATAATAGGTAATTATAAGGATAATTTTATTTCACGAAGCATGCGTGCTTTACGTGTAACTGAATTTAGAAATACGCTTATTTATACGTATCACCGAGAATAAGTAATAGTGCTGAAAACTTCCGCGTTACACACACATTTGAAGCGCTGCACGTGGTAAAGCTCGCGTCAATTCCTAAAATAAAGTTCCAAGGTATTGACAGCAGATTGGTTTATAGGACACACTAAAAAGCGGTATGCGGTTTTTTTCGGACTGTCTATTAGCTGTGCTAACCCTATTGGTTGCCACAGCGTAACCGGGCTGTTTGGCGAGCTTCGGAAAGAAGTTTTGCCAGAAGAAATTTTGAGCCTAAGGAAACGTCTGCCTAAGGGCGCCTCCTTTAAGGCCGAACCTCGGCTTAGGCGTTGTTCTTAATCGGTGTGCGGTCAAACCCGTGCACTGTGGGTACAATTAAGTTTAAGTGCGTACCATTTTTGTCAAAGTGCACCGGAAGGTCGGCGAATCCGCGAAACAACGTCTCAAGTTCATCTGGCGTCATGCGGCGAAGGTACGACACTCTCTTCAGGTCAGGACGATGCAGGGAGCGAAATGAATTTCGGTGCTGTTGGTAAAGGTACAAATTTATAGTTTAATAAACAAACCTATTATTACGGGAATTCCTCGTGATTTCTCGGAAGTTTTTTTTCGAAACAAATGTTTGTAACGTCTTAACAGTCACACGCGACTGAAGTGTATCGCCAATGAACCCGTATTTATAAAAAATAAATAATACACACCCATACAATATATGTCATCTATATATATAAAAGCGAAATACCACTGACTGACTGATGATCACGATATCTCAGGAACGATAAAACATAAGATCTTTAAATTTGGAAGGCAGATTCCTTTTATGAAGTAGAGGTCAGCTAAGAAACGGTTTTGAGAAAATCTACCCCTAAGGGGTAGAAATGGGGGTTGGAAGTTTGTATGAAAGTCCTATATTTTTGAAGTTAGAGACATGAAAATTGGCAAGTAAGTTTTTTATTATAAATAATAAAGACCTGTATGATCAATAATGCGAAAATCTACTCCGAGGGGGGTGAAATGGGGGTAGGAAGTTTTCATGAGGATTCTAAGTTTTCGAAGTTGGGGACATGAAAATTGGCATTTAGGTAATTTGTTTTAAATAATAAAAACCTTTATACGTAATATTACAAAAATCCACCCCTAAGGGGTAGAAATGGGGGTTGGAAGTTTGTATGAAAGTCCTATATTTTTGAAGTTAGAGACATGAAAATTGGCAAGTAAGTTTTTTATTATAAATAATAAAGACCTGTATGATCAATAATGCGAAAATCTACTCCGAGGGGGGTGAAATGGGGGTAGGAAGTTTTCATGAGGATTCTAAGTTTTCGAAGTTGGGGACATGAAAATAGGCATTTAGGTAATTTGTTTTAAATAATAAAAACCTTTATACGTAATATTACAAAAATCCACCCCTAAGGGGTAGAAATGGGGGTTGGAAGTTTGTATGAAAGTCCTATATTTTTAAAGTTAGAGACATGAAAGTTGGGAACTAAGTTGTTAATTATAAATAATAAAGATATGTTTAATCAATGTTACGAAAATCTACCCCAAAGAGGGTAAAATGAGGGTGTGGATTTTCATGAAGATTCTAAGATTTCGAAGTTAGGGACATGAAGTATAGTTGAGGACCAGAAGAGTGACATAGGAGAGTTCCCGTAGGAATTTTTACCACTTATTCTGACTGAATTTTAAAACTTATTCCACGCGGACGAAGTCGCGGGCGCCAGCTAGTATATAATAAATATTATAACACTCATATTACATTATATACCCAGACCCACCGAATTGCATCGCCCGCCTGTGTTATTACTTGTGAGCTCAGCCTCCAAGTTACAACAACACAACAATAATAAGCCTATCAATTGAAGAAACGATGTTTCAAATCGACTGTTCCAGACAACCTCTGTTGAATGAGGTTAAGATCCTTTTTAAAAAAGGTAATTACCTTAACTAGTCCAGGCAGAACTTGCATCTTCTCACAGGCACAGGACAAGCTCGTACAATGAACGACGCTGTCGTGTTTTACGGAGATGGCCGACAAACCGCTACGCACCAGTTCTTCATTGATCTTTGCAAGAAAAACAGTTGTAAAAAACACGTTACCGATGTACACGCAACAGTGATTACCTTTTTTTTAACGTGGGTAATCCTCATGGATACAACCGCGCCTGGAGAGGCACAGTGGTTCTGTCGGACTCTTACCGACTAAACCCCCGCGGTGTCCTTCCCGCCGCCTGGGGGCCGGGTCACAGGTAACGCTCGCGCACACGTCCGCCACCAGGCCAGCAGACTCTGTCCGAAGACGGTGCCAACTCGGGGAACACTAATTACCTACTAGTGATTTTCTGTTTAGCGTTGAGGAGTTCCATCCTCTGGAGGAACGACTTAAAATACTAGAACTTGACGACCTCCGTAGCGCAGTGCGTGCGCTGTCGCATTATAAAGTTGGAGGTCCTGGGTTCGATTCCCGGCTCGAGTCTGGTCTAGTGGGAGGCCTCGCCCTTGGTTAGTTACCACCCTACCGACAAAGACGTGTCGCCAAGCGATGTCGTGTAGAAACCAATTAGGAGTGTGGGCTTACGATATCCCTTACAGGTTAGCCCGTTACCACCCTAGAGTGCATCATCACTTAACACCAGGTGAGATAGCCGTCAAGGGCTAATTTGTAGTGTGTAAAAAAAAAAAACTTGCATCGCGCGTGCGAGTGAAGTAGCCGCATCTTTTGCCGTGCTGTGGTTTGAGTCTCATTTTGCTCCAGCAATGTTCATGAGATCTGTTCATGATTATAGAATTTATGTGATCTTACTCAATTTTTTTACCACCTCTGTGTGTGTGATGTCGTATTATAAAGAAGCTGTGATAGCCTAGTGGTTAGGACGTCAGCCTTCTAATCAGAGGTCGGGGGTTCGAACCCGAGCATGCACCTCTTACTTTTCGGAGTTATGTGCGTTTTTAAGCGATTAAAATATCACTTGCTTCAGCGGTGAACGAAAACATCGTGAGGAAACCTGCACGCCCGAGAGTTCTCTATAATGTTCTCAAAGGCGTGTGAAGTCTGCCAATCCGCACATGGCCAGCGTGCTGGACTATGGCCGAATCCTTCTCATATTGAGAGGAGACTCGTGCTCTGTAGTGAGCCGAGAATGCGTTGATCATGATGATGATGATTATAAAGAAGAAGGTTCCCGGTTCAAGGTTTAATTGGCATCCTTGGCTTCTCCAGTGATGCAGATGTTCATAGGCGACAGTAACCACTCAACATCAGGTGACCTCGGCCTGTTAGCCCCCGATGTAATTGTAAAAAAAAACCAGTGCCTACTAATTTAAAATAATCGTTTAAGACATGGCAGAGATATTATGGAGTAGAAAGGTATCATCACAATAAAAAATCACGCAATCACGTTGGTAAGCAACAAATCGACGAAAAGCAATTATGTAAGGTATTTTATGTCAAGAAATGGAGGCGAAGCTCTCCCAAACCTACTGTCGGCTTATTTCTTTTTATTTTTATCTTTTTTCCGCTGGGAAATGCGTTTACGCATCCCCTCCGGAAGTGATGCAGGCGAGACTGCGCAGCTTCCGACGGGGTATGTGGAACTCCCTGGCGGCCAGACTGGCGACCAGAATACCCACTAAAACCCAGCGATGCTCCTTCGCGGCGCCTGGTGGCTGGGTCACGGGAACACTTGTGCACTCGACCGCAACCTACTGTCGGCTGATGCATTGTTACATTGTTTATTCGATGTTAAGGAGGTTACTTAAAACTTGTAAGTATGTGATCGTCTCAAACTATTTACCATAGTTCGTGTTACCCATTAATTACACTACTTGGCATTCTTGTCTCTTGTGTATCACTACCACTCACTTTAATATATCAACTTTATTGTCCTTAGGACCCCAATACTAATAGCCACCTGGCTTCGTAGCTCAACGTAGACTTCCTGGTATTTTGACTGATTAAAAATGTTGAATCAAAAAGTACTCGTATTGACTGTTATATGCAATTTTGTCAGAACTACCGGAAGTCAAAACTGAGCTACTGATGTTACTGATGTTAAAAAGCTTAGGAAGCTCTATTTTGGAAGCGGTGATAGCCTAGTGGTTAGGGCATCAGCCTCCTAATCAGATGTCGGCGGTTCGAATCCGGGCACGCACCTCTAACATTTCGGAGTTATGTGCGTTTAAAAAAAAATTAAGTATCACTTGCTTCAACGGTTAAGGAAAACATCGTGAGGAAACCTGCACGCCTGAGAGTTCTCCATAATGTTCTCAAAGGCGTGTGAAGTCTGCCAATCCGCACATGGCCAGCGTGGTGGACTATGGCCAAATTCCTCTCATATTGAGAGGAGACCCGTGCTCTGTAGTGAGCCGGTAATGGGTTGATCATGATGATGTCTTAATACATTTAAAATTTATCAATCAGTTTCAGTAACACTACTTATTTTTATTTATAAGCCAATAACATCTAGAAAATATGCAATAATTGACGTTTAAATTCTTAACAAGCTAACACTTGCAGCCTAGCCTTACTCTCATAATACTTACTAAAAGCAAATTTCAATACTTTGGACACATTTACAGGTGACATTATCACCTGCTCTCTATCTTTGTTAATGGTTTATCTAAATAAATGATTTCTGCGTGTCGCCCACAGATATAATCCGAGATTTTTTATTTTTATTTTGTATGCTAAAGCTCATTTTCTAAAACCCGACCCTAAAAGTTGTTTAATCATTAACGTTTCCACTTCCAAACAATAGTGGTTTCAAAAAAACTTTTTGTTATGATATATAGGTACCTGCCTAGTTCCTTAATTGAGGAAAATGAAAGTCATCTATCAAGGGCTGTCGAAAACACTACCCAAAACGCCTCTTTTCTCTTAGAATGATAATTACTGAGGAGTCGTTAGAAAAAATTTAGTTATACATTTAATCAATAAAAACTGGGCATGGTACAAACAAAGGGTAGGGTAAATCCATACATATTGGGTTTCTACGCGACATCGTGCCGGAACGCCAAATCGATTGGCAACACGTTTTAGTCGGAAGGGTGGTAACTAACCCCGGCCTTTGGCATTCCACTAGAACAGACTCGAGCCGGGAATCGAACCCAGGACCTCCGATTTTATAATGCGACAGAGCACGTTCTGTGGCAAGTAGGTCGTCAAATCTCACAAAGCCAACTTTAGACTCATTACTACTTTATTATTTACCTATACCTAGTTATATATATTATTTACCTATACTATATTTTATATATACCTAATTATTCCAAATAGGTTAGAAAACAATAAGTAACTTAACTCTTGCTCTCTTACTAAAGGATGTTTTCGACTCTAAAACGTAGTTAAGTACGCAATGTTATAATAGATCAAACGACAGCTGAATTCGCAAAAAATTGAGTTTACGATAGCGTGCAGTCCCTTTTCGGGCTTTGATCGAAGGGTCATGACTCATGTTGAAGGGTCTGTTCGACAAAACCATTAATAAAAACCGAGAGGACATTAAATCCAGCCGCCTTAGTTCCCTTGTATGCGTGCGTTTGACATTTCAAAGGATTTACAAACTTTATAGGAGCGTTCAATAACACAAAACGATAGATAAATAAATTTTTAAAATATTTTTATTAGATAACAATTATTACGCAATCAATGATTCTCTGTTGAAGTTGCGATAGTCCAGTGGTTAGGACGCCGGACTAATCAGAGGTCGGGGGTTCGAGCCTGGGTACGCACCTCGAACTTTTCGCTTCAACGATACTTCAACGGTGAAGGCAACATCGTGAGGAAACCTACATGCCTGTTCCATAATGTTCTTAGACACGTGTGAAGTGTGCCCATCCGCACATGATCAGCGTGGACTACGAACCCTTCTCATATTGAGAGGAGACCCGTGCTTTGAAGTGAGCCGGCAATGGGTTGATCATGATCAATGATTCCGATAGATATGTTGTGTCATAATTTGACATGTTTTTAATTACAAACTGTAATGTCAATTGTACCATCTAGATTGACATGCTTGTAAGCGGAATTCAGTTAAAGAGACAACAATAGCTTCTAAGACCCAACTAAGACTAACCCAAATTCGCAAGTTATTGCAAATTAGAATTGAATAGAATAACTGTACTCTTAGTATCAGTATCGAACGTGGTCGGCGGTGATCACTAAATCATCTGGGTCACCGTCTGCTTGCCCGCGATGTATTTAAATACTAGCTCCTGCCCGCGACTTCGTCTGCGTGGACTTTAGTATTGGGTCTAAAGCTTCGCTCGTTAGCAATTTTTAATCTTGCCACGGGAACTATTTGAGAGGTCAGTATAGAAAATACATGTCTTTTATTATAGGTGACATGCTTACCAAATTTCAAAGCTGTCTGCCCGCGTCTTACCTCGTAAACAATTTCCAATTTTCCCTCAGGAACTAATTAAGAATCGGGATAAAAGGTAGCCTATGTTCTTTTCCATGTCTAAGGCTACATGCGTGCCCAATTGATCCAAATCCCTTGAGCCGTTTTTGCGTGATTAAGTAACAAATATGAACATTTTTACATTTATAATATATATTTTATAATTTATATATAGGATGTACATAAAAATATGTACGCTCGCATAGTGGTTTGTGAGTACCAAACATCACCAAAACACTAACGGCACAGAAAAATGCACCTAATCCAGATTAAAATAAAGCTTTATTTATTTAATATTTCTACAGCCAACTCACCTAGCGGAACTGTTATTAAGTAAAAGCCATTGGTCCTGAATGCACGAAACTAAAACGAGGTTGATTAGGTATTTTACTGTAATTTTTTAAAGGATCCTCTAGTTGTAAATTTTCATACTAAAAGCGATGTTTTTCTTCCCGTAAATGTAGTCCAATTTTTATATTTTTTAGAAATGTTGTAGATATGATAAAAAAGAAATCTGGCTTGAAAAAAAACTTTTCCATAAATAATTATAGCAAGTACCGAAAAGTTTTTGCCATATTTAAAAAAAAACTATTGCTTTGAAACATCTGTCTACCAACCTTGATCAAATCATTTCTATTTTCTTTACACTGGCTTTAGAAGGTTCATCCTAGGCCTATGAACGTACGATGAGCACTAGCCTAATATAACAAATATTATTAAGGGTTACAGAGCACAGATTCGGTTGTTTTTTTTTTTTTTATTTATATAGGGTTAGTTTAACTACTTTTCCAAAGATTATCCGGTTACCTGTAGCTCCTTGCCCTCGCAACACGGCACGAGTAATGGAGAAATGTCGTCCTTCAACTTCTGCCCGTTGTTCATATCAGTAAGCATATTGTCGCCGCTCGCCACCGGGTTCATCAAGAAGAGGGACGCTTCCGAAGATATCTTCTCCTTGACCTCGATATTGTGAGACGATGGGGCCCGAATATTCATGTTCCCAATATTAGCAATTTTGTAATCCTTAACGTGTACAACGGGGGAATGGTCATGTATTAACTGCATTTTGTTGAAGGTTCTGTATTTTTGGCTGGAATTTGAGTGTTGATGAGTTTTTAAATGGTTACACTTCCATCAATATTTTAACACTGCCATGACGTTTCGATATTCGAATGATTGGCTGCGCTTGTTTTTTTTTTTTTTAAGGTGAAAAAGGTTTTAACAAGGTTTTATGTAAAATGCAAAGAGGATGTAAACACTACGAAAATATACCTACTAAGTAAAATATGTTTAAGACAACAGGCTGATGTAAGTATACAAGCATAACGGTGTCTAAGGAAATGAGAGCATAAAGACTTCTATGAATCCTCATTCCTTCGCAGAAATGTTTATTAAAATTATTTACAATTCTCCGATGATAAAAAATCCCGTAATTGCTAAACATAAAATTTGTTGCTTGCATTGGTAGTTAATGCTCGAAAAAAATTGTTAGTGTTGTTTTTAAGAACCTTTTTCTATGTTGGCAGGATTGAGATAGTTTTTTTTTAATACCTACATGTAAAACCTTAACTTTAAATGAGATTCGACTATAGCTACACTATGGAGTGTATTTAAATTGTCTACATACATATTCAGTTACTCATATTCACTTATCGACGTCGATAATAGAGGGTACCTTGTTGCCTCCTTTATAATGTAGTTACGGCGAGTATCGAATGCCGATCACGTACCGACCCTTCAGCCACGCTCTTGTGGTACTCGCAGACTGGCTGAGTAGCTACTTATTACAGCTTTTACTGGGATGGATGGTTAACGTGCTATTTTTAACCAAACTCTTAAGAAGGATCTTAGTTCACAGTACGAAAAGCTTGCAATAGAGATTGATTTTTTTAGGATGAATCAGGGTTCGCTTGTTACGTAATAAAAATCTATTTGCAACCTTTAGCTTTGCTCAAATTTGGTATGTTTTTTAAACCAGTGCCTAAAGTAAATATCTACCTAAATAAGATTTTATAAAAAAAAAATAAAGTCAAGACTGGTTCTCATATCATAAATGAGTTTAAAGTAAAGTAGGACTGTTTATTAAAGAACGATACAAATTTATAAACAATATAATAGTTTATATAAGTAAGAGTACATTACAAAATTTAATACACGAAATGCAAAAAATATATATGCAAGAGAATGCTACACAAATCGGTACCAACTTAAATAAAGTAAGTTTTCAAAATTGAAAAAAATATTTACGTAATAGTAACGTAACGTAATTTAATTATCGCGACACAAAGTAGGTAATTAAACGCAAATAACGCTGTTAGTTAAAACCCATAAAGATATTCTGCCTCAGCATTTGGAGGGATAGTGATAAAATTAGCCAGCCGAAACTTGATTGGGAACGTAAAAATCCTTTTTCTCTTCCGATGAACTTCTTAGCTTCTGTAAAAAAAAAACATTGAGATTATTTACTTTGATTATAGTTATGCCATTATAAGTATATACTATATAGTATAACTAGCTGATGTCCGTGGATAAAGGGTTTTTAAAAATTCCTGTGGAATAAATAAGCAACGTTTGTTATTGAAGCTTATCCGATGTCTCATTCATTATCCCGTTTCCGTTCACGCTCCCTTTCCCAGCATATCTAAATTCGAAGCTATTTGTTTTTTATAATCTTTAAATGATTTTCTCAACAAAATTCTGTGTTTTGAAAGTTTAAAACAAGAACTAATTAATAAAATTATTTTTTAGACCTCCAAACCAAAATCAAGACCAAAATCAATTTCGTCTGTAAAACCGATTTGTACCGCAAGGTGTTAAAATCGGGATTTAATTTTCTACGTTTGGACGTTCTCTCGATGACGTTGAGCCCTAAACTCGGAGAAGGTATAAAAGTTCACGGATTCAATCGCGATTATAGACTATGAATAATTTATTATGTTTGAAAGCTTATGATTAAAACTAAAATTCGGGTAGGTAATATTTCCAATCATCTGAAATGAATTTTGTATGGCAGGCATCGAAAACAAAATTTATTCCGCAAACCTTTGTTGCAACTTCGAGATACGAGTTGTGTGTTATACGTATACCTATCGAAACTTTAATTAAACACGCCTGTAGGTAATGTGCTAACGAATTCGTCGAAACCCGTGCAAATTAGTTTGCCTTTAAATGTTGCAAACGAGGACATCATTTTGTGTTCCAGCGGTTATATATTCCGAGTGATTAAAATACTTTTCCAGGATTGTTTTTTTAAAACACTTCTAGTTAGCCCTTGACGGCAATCTCACCTGATACTGGTGACGATGCAGTCTAAGATGGTAGCAGGTTAACCTGTTAGGGTTATGGTAAACCCTGCCACGAAGGACGTCAAATATAGTTTATTTCATGTTTTTCGACCCAATCAATCGGGTCTGTAATTATTCATGTAACCATTTGTTATGTGTGTATGAAACATAGTATATGACAACCGCCGTGGCGCAGCGCGCATTATAAAGTTGGAGGTCCTGGGTTCGATTCCCGGCTCGAGTGGGAGTGAGTGGTGGGAGGCTCCAGCCATGGCTAGTTACCACCCTACCGATAAAGACGTGTTGCCAAGCAATTCAGCATCAGTACGATGTCGCGTAGAAACCAATTAGGAGTATGGGTTTACCATACCCATAACAGGTTAGCCTGCTACCATCTTAGACTGATTATCACTTACCATCAGGTGAGATTGCCGTCAAGGGCTAACTTTTAGTGGATAACAAACAAAAAATATGATAATATGACTCTGAAATAAGACAATGAAAAAATCTAGATCAGAAATGAGGAATAAGGAAGAAGGGAATTTACACGAGGATCAGAGCGCAACGTCAACAACATAAAGTTCACTTTTTATACCAGATAAATGGATTTTTGATCAAACACATCGCAATATGAACGAACTCTCCGACAAGGTCTAGTACTATTATATAACGTTAGATAAATAAAAAGGCTTGATACCTTTCAACAGACCACCGTAACTTTAATTTACGAAAGGGTAAAATTTAGATTCAAAATTTTATCAAAACAGTTCAGCTGCTTCAGTGGCATTTTAAAATAGATATTAAATTTCAATACTTCACAACAATAGCTTTTGTTAACCAGTCTCTTTCAGACCTACTCGGCTATTATTCAGATGTACACAGATAATTACAAAGTAAAGCACGTTACGTAGCCTCTATTTAGCTATGGTTCCAATAATTAAATCATTTGTTGTTTAGTTGGAGTGACAAAGAGACCATATTTTGCATATTGCAAGTTCGTATTTTTCACGGTCTCGACGGTCAGGTCCACAACCTTGGTGTCGTGTCAAATTCACTTCTACGAGTAGGTAAATACTGAAACCACGTAACGTTGGTATTTCTGTGTTATGCTTATTTATTTAGTATCAACTAATATAATTTAAAACCATCGTCTTTCACATATATAATAGTAAATTTGACGACCTCCGTGGCGCAGTGCGTGCGCTGTCGTATTATAAAGTTGGAGGTCCTGGGTTCGATTCCCGGCTCGAGCTCGGAGAGAGAGAGCTAGTCTGGTGGGAGGCTTCGTCCGCGGCTAGTTACCACCCTACCGACAAAGACGTGTCGCCAAGGAACTTAGCGTTCCGGCACGATGTCGCGTAGAAACCAAATAGGAGCGTGCGTTTACCATACTCTTTACAGGTTAGCCCGCTACAATCCTAGACAGCATCATCTCTTACCATCACAAGATTGCCGTCAAGGGCTAACTTGTAGTGTATAAAAAAAATTATGTCTTACAATATACGTATGTACTGCAATAACTATATTACCTTATGGTCAAGGATACAATAGTTAAGATGGTAATTTTGCTCCAATAAAATACATATTATATACACCTTCGGGACTATAGAGACCTTATCAAGAGTAAGGTTTATTTTTTTCAACGATATTTTACTTGAATATGATTATTTTAATTTTTGTAGTAAAATAAGCAAAACTAAGAAAAAATATAATCTTAAAGTTTCTTCGGGCCTTTTAGCCTCTGCTCAATATTTTCTATTTCAGAATATTTATTTTTCTAGTGAAGTTTGTGGCTTTTTACTTTTCGGGTCAGAAGGAGACTGAAATTAATTATTAAAGATTTTCTTTTATGTTCTTTATTTTTAGCCCCATTCCATATACTGAAATTTAAAAATCATATCCTGTCCTACCATATAGTAAAATGGCATCCTATTAGCCTAGTTACAATGCGATCATAAACATTGATTTAACACTTATTTATCGCTCCAAACACATTCTTGTAACAAATTTAAGCTAATTTTTCGAGCATTTTTTATATTGCAGTTTTATTATTATTATATATTGTATATTAACTGAAGCAAATGAATTAAGATGTTTCTACTTTGAAACTATTTGTGAAAGTAGTGAAAACTTGTAAAAAGCTAAACATTCATATTAATTAGCTAACAACGTTAAAAAATCATTAGCTAATCATGAAAAAAATTATTAGCTGTTGGATTTCCATAATAAATAAATAGATAAGGTATTTTCGTATTAATAAATAACACAATTTGTCATCATAAATATGAATACCTTTTTCATTTTCTCCTCCTTCATTTCGATCAGCAAAGACCTCAATATACGATGGACGAGGAATTCACTCACACGTCGTATGTCCGCGTTATCTCTATTCACTCTGTTATCAACTACAGCCGAGGCCACAGCTTCCACTGCCTCGCCCCATTCCACTGAAAAAAAATACATAGTAAAATTTACGCAGAAAAAGCGTGCTAGAAGGTATTTTTGTTTAGGTTGGTACCCATGTACTATTTGTCAGACTACGATAAAAAATCTTTTTTAATTTTCAATATCAGCTCATGGTAAGTTATGAAAATGACCTATGGTGTAGAAGATGTATATTCACTCTTAATTTGAAGACACACATACTACATGAAAAATCGTACAATGTGGTGCGCTTAAAATGTAGAAAAGCGCTTTATACATACTACGAATTTATAATAAACCGGTCTACCTGCTTTTATAAAACTAATAAAATGTCTATTCTAAAAATATCGGTTACACTTACAAATAATCAAATAAGTATAAATATCACTATTTCTTTCTTAA
The DNA here is from genome assembly GCA_928268935.1 of Lasiommata megera. Lineage (NCBI taxonomy): Eukaryota > Metazoa > Arthropoda > Insecta > Lepidoptera > Nymphalidae > Lasiommata > Lasiommata megera. Next base: position 16,091,785 of record OV743308.1, on the reverse strand, counting down.
AATAAACGTGGCATAACGTCGGAATAGTTAAGCAGTGTTTTGTAATTATTCAACTGACAGCGTATTTCATATTGTCAGAGCGTGACAAAACACTGGATAACAATTCGAACGTCATGCCACGTTTATTTGTCCCTTCATGTTCATGCTCACTGGGATGTCTCATGTGGGGTAGAGTCACTGTGCCAATAGTAACGTCCATACTATCGTGAACACGCTGATTCACTGTACGTAACATCAGTTTTGCCGCAGCATTCACCATCTGATGATGATAATAGAAAATATTTTAAATCAATTAGGTAATTTTTATCCAAAGCAACAACAATTTATTTATTTATCTCCTCTAGCATGACAGGATAATAAACCTAATTTGCTAGAGTAGGCTAATATAAAAGTATATAATGTATATAAAAATTGCCTAAATTTAAATATTCCGGTAACTTGTTATTCATGATGTCACTCTTGTGAGTTTACTCAGATTGCAACTGAATAGGTCCAGCCTCTCTGCGACATCGTTCAGAATGATAAAAGCGCGCGTCAGGGGCGCCTGGTTGAGCAGGTAGGTCATTGTCTTGGGCCAACAAAGAATCGGCTATTGAGAGAATTGTAACACTTAACGAGACCCTAGTCGTATCTATTTTTTATACACTACAAGTTAGCTAAGGTGATGGTTCAGTCTAATATGGTAGCGGGCTATCCTGTTAGGGTTTGGTAAACCTCCTAATTGGTTTCTACGCGACATTGTGCCGGAACGCAAAATCGCTTGGCGACACGTCATTGTCGGTGGGGTAGTAACTAGCCACGGCCGAAGCCGTCCACCAGACCAGACTCGAGCCAGGAATTGAACCCAGGACCTCCAACTTTATAATGTGACAGGGCACTCACTGCGCCACGGAGGTCGTCAAAATCGCGGCAATTCAATTAATGCTATAAATTGCGATCACACTATTTAATTAAAACGTATTATTTGTGTAAATTACAGAGTTTTTACTTCCATTAAAATCTAGGTATACGTGATTCGACTGCAGAAAGCGGAATAATTTAAAGTTTCAATTGAATTTGACTCTTGGTCTTTAATTAATTTGTTTCTTATTTTTATTACCTCCAGCAATTTCATTCTCTCGGGTAAGTAGCTTGGCTGGGCAACTGGGTCTGGTAAATCTTCGATGCGGTCTATGAATGTCACCTCTGCCAGTTTTGTCTTAGAAGGCTGGAATAAGAAAAATTCAACCTAACGATTTGAAAATCGGACAGGCCACATAAAAATCACTAGATATTGTTTGGTTTTTTTCCTCGTAATAAAAAAATTCTAATAAAGAAACATAGGAAATTAGGAAAAACTCCAAAAAAACCCTATTATAATTTTGTATGGAATTTACAATTCACCAATCAAAATGATATAGCGTCTAGTGATCAACAACAAACCACAGGAGTAGGTGGTCTATCTTTAACACTCTTCATCTCGTTCTCAGCAACAGTGTCGGGTGGGATATCCTGGATGGCACCGAAGGCGATTGAGCCACTGCGTCCGCCTGGACCGCCCAAGTTCTGTCTGATTAACTCTGACGCCACTTGGAGAACCCACCTCGGCTGCTTTGATCCCCTGGTAACAAGAATCGCATTATATAAGCTAAAATTATATTTTTATTCATCAACGTCAGTCTCATCATCATAAACTCCCCTTTCAAAGGGAAAGAAGCATATAAGAGTTCTAGCTCGAGAAAAGAGCATGTTCAAGAAATCCGAAGCGGAGAAAGTAGTGTTACCAGAAGAATGTTCAATACGTAAAAGGGCAAAGAAGTAGAGAATGGATTGCGTGAAAGAAGCTATGCTGATTAAAGGTGTGGACAGTGAAGTGATACTACTTTCAAGTGAGTGTCACAGAAAAATATGTGTTGTGTAGACCACTCATAGCGATGGATAAAGGCAAGAAGAAGTAAAGACTATCGTGGGTATATTTGGTATCAAAATTTACCGTTTCTTAGGTGATGCCGGTCGTATGTTCTGGAAGAACACCGTTGCAGCCCGAGAGCGTACCGTACGTTGAATGTCACGTAGAAGTAAATCGACGCGTCTCCGGGCAAACTCCCTTACTGCTGACTCGAGTATCTGTGATGTTAATACAATATATTAAATAAATATCTTTAAATCATTTTAATTAAAAAAGAAATCAATATATAACGAGAAGTCTATAAGAAAATTATAGAAAAGATAAGGAGTCATAATGCGGAGGAAAGAAAGTAATGTCACAAAAATAATGTTATATATGTATGTTAAAGGGCAAAGGAGTAGAAAAAGAAGAAAGAAGAGATAGATGGATTGTGTTAAAGAGGATATCCGTGTAAAGGTAGTGAAGTGACCGCTGATAGAAGTGAGTGGAAGAAGGGCAAGAAAAAAAAATTGTAGTAGTATGTTTGGTCACAATATATTTATTTATAATTATTTCAGGTAATATTATAGTATTACCTGAAATAATTATATAACCGCAATCGAATGCAGTCGCTAATATAGCCTTAAAACTTAAATTAGGCCAACAAAATACGTCACGCATAATTCAAGCGTAGTTTATAATCGTTTTGTTTAAGGCTGTTTTATGTTCCAAATAAAGGTGGAAGCGTTTACTTAGATATCTAGACGTTAAATGTCGATTAGAGCTATTTAATGTGACGTTGTCACGGCGTTCGTAACTAACCCAGAGCTTTTCAATAAATGCTGAGGCTATTCATCGCCAGGGGTATCTTTAAACCTATTCGGGTTTCTCACCAACTCATTTTAATTGTTATTACTAAACAAACGAACGATTTAGGAATCGACCAACTAATGGATAAACATTATTATTTAAGAAGTGATCTGTCTTTACCTCATCCAATATTTTTAGCGGTGCAGTAGGCAGGACAGTCTCCATATCCATCCTGGTGCGAGCTTGTCCTAAAGTCATGAGCGCTTCACCCTGCGTCGAAGTTGCAACTGTCATAGCTTCTGACGCCAACCGCTGAGCAAGTTCGAGACTCATGCCTTTTGCCCCTCGCTTGGACTATAAACAATAAATATAAAATAATATAAAAAACGTTTTAAGCTGTGATAGCCTAATGGTTGGGACGTCCACCTCCTAATCAGAGGTTGGGGGTTTGATCCCGGGCACCTCTAACCTTTCGTAGTTGAATATATTGATATTTCAATTTCGTATTTCGCAATTGAAATATCACTTACTCCAACGGTGAAGGAAAACATCGTGAGGAGGCATGTCCGCACATGGCCAGCGTGGTGGGCTATGGCCAGAGCCTTCTCATATTGAGAGGAGACCCGTGCTCTGTAGTGTGCCAGCAAAAGGTTGATCACGATGATAATGATAAATAATGGTAGACACATTTATGTTATATATTTTCGCTAAACAGTAAGCTAAGTATTCCTCTGCTACAGGAAAACGAAAGTACAAACGAATACATTAATATAAATAATTAATTTATTTGTGGAATATCGTGTGTATTGTTTGTCCTTTGTTTGATATTCTTATATTTATCTTTTATATTTTATGTATGAGATATTCGCGTTTCTTATCTTAACTGCGGGTGATTTACCCTACATTGGCGGATCGCGTAAATATAAATTTACATAAGAATTTATATTTCTATAATAAATTATAATTTCAGGAAATTCGAGAAAAAAAGTTTCAAAAGTGTTCAGCAAGAGCAATTTATCTTCTTTGAATAATTCTGGGAAAGAACAATCTCGAATTAATGATTCGGTATCATCGACGAGAGCAACGGATTAACTTGCGGTCCGAGACAAGAATAACAATCTCTGAACGAACAATAGCAACATTATTCAAAGTAATCAAAACCATGGTATCTTTAAAGGAAGATGGCTTGACTACAAAGTAGGTTATAAAATTAGTTGACGTTACATTTAATATCGCTTTGCTGCTTTTTTTTTTAATAAGTTTTAAATTTAATAACGTATTTATAAACTCGCTCATTTTCGTTTGAAAATTGTGCTCGACGATCTCTCGATGGATCATGGGTATACCAAAAAAAAAATCCGACAATACAGTAAAATCGTACTATTGAACTTATCCGGTGAACGATTACTCAGTTATAATATGCCATGTACTAGAGAAAAGACATATCCACAGAGTAACCAAGTCTTTAAGCTAAGCTCTTTGTTTTAAGCATTAAAATATTTTAAAGTTTGTAGTCTTAGTCAACAGTAAGATTAATGATTTATTTTGCCTTACCGATACAGCAATAATAAAAGAAGATCCTTACCTTTTTATGTCATCTCTAGATAAACTCGTAGAACCAATAAATATTTTTGATGACCTCCGGAGCGCTGTACGTGTGCTGCCGCATTATATACTTGGAGGTCCTGGGTTCGATTCCTTGCTCGAGTCTAATCTGGTGGGAGACTTCAGCCGTGGCTAATTACCACCTTATCGACAAATACGTTTCGCCAAATGATTTAGCGTTCTGGCACAATGTTGCGTAGTAAATCAATTAGGAGTATGGGTACCCTTAACAGGTTAGCCCGCTACCATCTTAGGCTGCATCACCATTAGGTGAGATTGCTCTCAAAGGCTAAACTTGAAGTGTATAAAAAAAAATCCTGGGAAAAATACATAATAAAGCAAAGTTAAAGCTAACGTTTTAAGAAATGTTGAAGCCATTTTACTCACTTTTTCAAACTCAACACCCATTTTCCGCACAAGTTTTGCCGCTTTCGCGGTTCCACCGTGCATCAATTTGAAGTTAGCCAACCTTATACGCTGTAGCTCCAAATCAGTGTTGTATGCGTAAACTTCAGCTTTCCTGAAAAATCGCAAGTTTGCAAGTTACTATTGCTCAAATATAAGATGGTAAAAATGGTGATAGCTAGTATAGATAGATAGTAGCCTTTTCGCAACCGTTTTTCTGATGCTACTGTTTTGTATTTGTGTTAACAATAATTAAATAATGAATAGAAGCAGGCGTTACTTTGCGGAAGTCCATGATAAACAGCAAAAATTTGGGAGATTTGTATCATATAACACCACACAAAATCTTCCACTAGAACCTCTACGCACGTTTCTACTCGCCCCTCCCCTTCTCGGAGGGGCGAGTAGAAGATATAGCGGGGGTAGTGGAGTAAATTTGTATACGAGTATAAGGACCTGCATTCAAACCGATTATCACTTTACTTTTCGCGCTTGTGAAGTCAACATCTCCTGAGGATGATCCGGTGTCGGGTCGAAACGTGCGTAGGGGTTCTAGTGGAAGATTTTGTGTGGTGTTATATTATACAAATCTCCCGGTTGTCGGCGGAATATAGCAAATTATACTTGCTGTTTGTTGCTTAACAATAATTATAAAAATGTAGATTACTTGTTCCGTCGCATAGCCGCAGCGTTCATGTCATCTGTGTACAATTTCAAAAGGATAGCTTCTTCTTGTATTTTTTGGTTTTGTGCTTCCACACGAACCTTCCATTTATTATTCGCCTAAACAAGACAACGACATTTAATGAAATGAAATAGAAGCTCAAGAAATCATTTTATGATTAGCCCAACTTGCTTGAGTTTGAACTTTTCACATAAAGCTTTTAATATTAATAAACAATATTTAAGGTATCATTAGAATAAGGCCCCTAAGATACGTGATTTCCTAGTTAAGGGGTCAGGATTCCACTGTATTGTGTTGTACTGAGTTTTACAAATAAAAATGATTAAAAAAATGCGTATAATATTTCCCACCCCGCCGCTCAAACTCGAAAATAAGTTTTTATAACTTTTATTTAATTTGCTTTTTCATTGATTGTTGTTATTTGAGTTGTTCGTTATTGTTGTCGTTTCTTTACTCCATTTGTGCAATATTTATACTTTGTGCAATATTTTGTAATTCAGTTAAATTGTTGTATCTCCGAGAAGACGAATTAAGCAATTGTAAGGTCTTCCCGAAGAATTTTCCAAATTAAATAAAGGTCCACTTTTGTGTCATAAAAGCAACATTTTTTCTGAATTAGTCCTCAACTGAAGAATTAGAAATTGCTCATTTTAACCCTATTGGAACTATGTTTATCTTTCATTGTCCCTTATAGTAAATAAACTTTTAGTTATCGATATACGATGACCTCCATAGCGCAGTGCGTGGGCTGTCGCATTATTAAATTGGAGGTCCTGGGGTTCCAACTCGATTCTGGTATGGGGGGAATCTTCGGTATTGACTAGTTACCACTCTACTGACATAATAGTGGCGCCAAGCGACTTAGCGTCTTACGTCAGTCAAAGATTTGACTCCAGTGAAATTACCATAAAGTTTAGTTTCTGAAAAAATATGTATAGACGTCGGTGGGAAAACAGAATCACTCCTTATTTGAAGTTTTATTATTGATATTGGAATTTTTACTCACATCGTCTTCTTTCCGCTTCTGGTTTGCTTCTCTTTCATGCTTAAGCCGATTTATTCGTTTCCGCTCATTCGCCCTCCACTGCCGTATCATGGTGATTTTCCGCCTCAGCTCCATCTCCGCTGCTGCTTGCACCCGTTGTTTGATACGATTTTGTTTCTCGCGCGCTTTCAATGCTCGCTCTTTGCGCTGCTTCTCGTTGAATTCGGCCAAATACTTCATCCTCTCTTGGATTTTCTTTTCCTGTTCTTTTGCCCTGTGTAAAAAAACCGAGGGAGTTCATCACATCTACTCATAATAATATTATACACAATGCACAAAATAACCGAAAAGTTATTAGGTAGTTCTAACTTTTTTGGAATCCGTTGGGTGGAGCTAGAAAATTACAAATACAGTAAAAACTTTTAAGTTTTAATGTGAACATTCGTTCGGTTTCTTTGATTTGGGGTTATAATAACAGTGAATAGAGAGTTAACTAAAGAATTATGAAGCCGACTGAAACTAAGGTATTTCTGTATGTCATAAAACGAAAAATTTTTTTGTGTTTTTTATACATTACAAGTTAGCCCTTGACGATTATCACACCTGGTAAGTGATGATACAGTCTAGGATGGTAACCTGTTATTGGTATGGTAAACCCACATTTCTAATTGGTTAATACGCGACCTCGTGCCGGAACGCTAAATCACTTGGCGGCACGTCTTTGCCGGTAGTGTGGTGACTTGACACAGCCAAAGCCTCCCGATAGACCAGACTCGAGCCGGGAATCGAATCCAGGATCTCCAACTTTATAATGCGACCGCGCACGCACTGCGCCACGGAGGTCGTCAAAAATATTGATGGGTTCTAAGAGTTTATTGAGGCAGTAGGCCTTCTAGAGATGACATAAAAAGAGTAGGATCTTCTTTTATTGTTGCTGTATCGGTAAGGCAAAACAAATTATTAATCTTACTGTTAACTAAGACTACGAACTTTTTAATATTTTTTTGTTTGTTGTTGGCTGTTATCCTACTTTCTGCACTTATCCACCTTGATTATTCATACTACTTTTACCCTGACAAAATGTCTCGTTAAAAAGTAGTACAGGTAAATGTGAAGATAAAAAATGTGTTTTTACTCTCTTAAGTCACACCTGCTATTTTAGGTAAAACATTTGACGGGTACCAAATCAACCAGTGTTTACATTGTTGCTGTAGCTACCTAGAGTTGAGCGTGGACGGCTTGACGAATGGCTCACCTAAATGGGTTATGCAAATGGACCCAAGTTTACCAGCTTGATGAAAGCCAGATTGCGCAAGACGGGTTGGGATTTGAATACATTGAAATGTTAATTTTGTTAGAGGAAAATGCAGGTACAATCGCGTAGATGGAGGTAAATTAGTTTCAGTTGCGATCAATTGATTGATTGACTCCTGAAATGATAAGACTAAGGTATATTATAGTGCAAGCGAGTACAGGCTCGATAATAGATACATTCATTTTTTATTTATGTTGTGTGGTGAGATACAAAACTGCAAAGACAAAACTGGTAAAAAAAAATATTTTTATTGTTTTCGTAAAAATGGCGGGCTTTGGCTAGCTTGACGTACCAAACCATAATGGCGGCATTTTCTGACATGGCGGTAAGGTACGGCAATATGGCGGTAAGGTACGGCAATATGGCGGCTTGGCATAGACAAATTGGCGCACTCGCTGATGTGTCATCCGTTACAGTTGTCTATTTTATTTTATTTTTTATTTTTATTATTTTTGTATCAAATTTGTGATATCAAACACTTACAAAAGAAGCATACAAAGGAAAGCTTATCCCTATAAGAGATCTCTTCCAGCTACCCTTTGATGTAAGATGAATTTATAAAGTGGAAGTCTACACGTTCGTCTAACTTGACGGCAATATCACCTGGTGGTGGGAGGCTTAGGCCGTGGTAAGTTACCACCCTACCGACAAAGACGTGTCGCCAAGCGATTAAGAGTTCCGGCACGATCGCGTAGAAACCAATTAGGAGTGTGGGCTTACCATTCCCGCCCGCTACCATCTTAGATTGCATCATCACTTACCATCAAGAAGGATTGCCGTCAAGGGCTAACTTGTAGTGGATAAAAAAAAACCCGGTGGTAACCTGTTAGGGGCATGGCAAATCTATTCTCCTAATTGGTTTGTACGCGACATCGAGCCGGAACGCTAAATCGCTTTGTGACACATCTATGTCAGTATGGTAAATGGTCTCCCAACAGACCAGACTTGAGCTGAGAATCGAACCTAGACCAACTTTATAATGCGACTCTGCACAAGCTGCGCTACCCAAAACGTACAAATGCTTTGCAACGCAATCGTTTAAATAATAGATACATTCATGATTTGAATGACAAAAATCATTTGACCTACCTATTGGTTTTCAGCGCTATTGAAGGTTCTTCGCCATACCTTCGGCCATAGGAACTCGAAGCCAACTCAAGACCTAGTGGAAACTAAAATTGAGGTGACGTTGGGTTAGTTTCCCTGGTACTTTCCCTGGTACCGCACCAGGGAAAGTGTCTCGAGACGAAGGCGCGAGGCGAGGAGCTAGCCCGCGAAATTGCTTACTGGGATTTTTGTTTAGATAACGGACGCTATCCTATATCTAAACTGAACTCAGGAGCTTGTGATCCTTCCTTGAACATGTCAACCGCTAGACCAGTCAGGTTGTTGAAGTTGAAAATAAAAATTATTAGGTTTAAAAAAAAAGACACGTTTGGACAAAAACGACAAAATGGCATCTGCATTCAGTGCAACGACAATCAAAATAATGGGCTTTTATTTTTCGAAACTTACAAAGGGCCTCTGGAACAATTGAGGAAGAGTTATTTGAAAGGAAGCTCGTGGAAAATGTAGACATCATTTGCAAATCGTTGATATACAGAAGGTAAGATGAGTGTTAGGTTCACTGAACACACGCTGGATATTTTACGTCATCTAGGTTTGTTGCTATAAACCCTATATGTATCTTATCACCCCATCTTGTGCATGCTATGTTCGCGTCCAGAACATTAAGATATTTTTGTATTGTGATGAATTATAGCTAAGCAATTTTTGGTAGTTTTGCGAACTAATAAAAAATACACGCTTTGAACAATTCTTGCTTGACTTATGGTTATAAAATCACATTATATACTTTTTAATCTTGAAATTTAAACTTAATAAATTTTCGATATTTTTTCCTATACAAGTTTTTCGCTCGAATACTTTTACGGCAGATAAAAAAACAAGGTTCCTTACGGTTTTACCTATATTGGATCTAATAATTTTCAGATGGGGTGATAACTACACGGTAGCATACGTTTCATCGTTTGAGATTTGTGGTTTTTAAAACGCTGAGGAGCCCAAGAGTTTCTTTTCCAGATGTGATGGGAATTCCCTGGCAGGATTCATTATACTCTAGGATTAGGATACCTACGTTCCAAAATTAGTTTTTCGATTGTAAAGCAACATAACTGCCCTGAATCTCCAGGGCTGGGTTTAGGCAGGAGTTTTGTTTTTCAATACGGTACAGTTTGCCATTTCTAGAAAGGAAGCAGTATGACGTTAATAGGCTAAGAAGACGATAATGAAGAATTACAGTTTAAAGCGTTCATTCCCAGTAGGTTCTGGTGTCGACTGAACTACTGAGATTATTATTTCCGTCTACTTCCGTCACTTGGTTTTTTTTCCTCTATGTGTGTTTATATTGAGCGAGATCTTTGGTCGTTGTATCAATACTCCAAATATATTGACTGCGAGAGCGGTTTGCAGTTCCTGAAACTTTTCACCCTTCTTAAATTAAACGTTTGAATTCTTGCGTACAATTTACCTAGTTCTTGTTTGCTTTGCTTCGTCCTGACTTCACAATACAATTTGAATACTTTAATACTTTTTGTTTGTTTATGTTTATGCTTATCCTTCTTCTTTATTTCCATTATACAAAATCTTCAGTTTTGATACAACAAGGTTACGCACTAACGCAGTTGATCAAGAACCGTGCCTTTCATTTATAATACTGACTTCATAACAAAATCAAAAAAAAAATTGCAATCCGGTGAATGATTTAGAATTAACTGTCTGTTATTGATTAGCCTTACACATACTCTTTTTTTTTATTTTTATCCACTACTAGTTAGCCCTTGACGGCAATCTCACCTGATGGTAAGTGATGATGCAGTCTAAGATGGTAGCGGGCTAACCTGTTAGAGGTATGGTAAAGCCATACTCCTAATTGGTTTCTACACGACATCGTGCCGGAACGCTAAATCGCTTGGCGACACGCCTTTGTCGGTAGGGTGGTAACTAGCCACGGCCGCAGCCTCCCACCAGACCAGACTCGAGCCGGGAATCGAACCCAGGACCTCCAACTTTATAATGCAACAGCGCGCGCGCTGCGCTACAGAGGTCGTCAAAACCTCCTCAAATTTTATTATGTTAATTTGACTGTTTGTTTGTCCGGGCTATTCTAGGAAAAGATAAACCGATTGAGAAAGGTCTTTCGCAGATGGCTTGGCAAAAGTAATCAAGCCTGTATGTATTTGTTTAAAAATTTCAAGTTAAAAAACAAGTGTCACTCTAACTATAGAATTTTGGCAAAACTTTAGCCCTGCGCAAAATTAAACATTTCCTCTCTTCCTAAAGTAAAACTGGGTCAATTAATCATTGTAGAACCGCTCACGTAGTTAGCAGCTTTCTTCTAATATTTGGGCTAACTGGTGTTATTTATTTAGGCTGCGTTTCCCTCGACTGAAACTTTTTGTAGGATGTGAATGAAATGCTTGGTTTTTTTTTTTAGCTTAGTTATTTTGTAGGCCGGTTCTTCGCCCTAAATACGACTAATTAAAGCACTGCTGGAGTTTTTACTAGCCGTATACGTTTTAAAGTACACTTTGTGTCCCAAATGTTATATATTTGACGACCTCCGTGGCGCAGTGCGTGCGCTGTCGCATTTTAAAAGTTGGAGGTCCTGGGTTCGATTCCCGGCTCGAGTCTGGTCTGGTGGGAGGCTTCGGCCGTGGCTAGTTACCACCCTACCGACAAAGACGTGTCGCTAAGCGATTTAGCGTTCCGGCACGATGTCGCGTAGAAACCAACTAGGAGCGTGGGTTTACCATACTTCTAACAGGTTAGCCCGCTACCATCCTAGACAGCATCATCACTTACCACCAGGTGAGATAGCCGTCAAGGGCTGACTTGTAGTGTATAAAAAAAAAATATATATATTTATGCTTAAATTTCTGTGAATTTAGTTACTACTACTACTACTTAATTGGTAGTTATTTATTAAATCTCGGGAAAAAATGTTTCGGTATATAAAAAGTATCCAACGTATACCTTCTTTAGAATGCAAGCTACGTACCGAATTTTAGCACATTTATCAGCTGAGGCAAAGGTGCACCTACATGATGCAGGAAAGTTACACTTACTTTTACTATTATACTAATAGTTGGGGATAGTTAGGATTGAATTCACACTCCTAATTTGGTCGCTTGAAATGAAATGAATTCAAAACCAGCCTCAATAGACCTATGTTACCTATATATAATTTAACCATTTGCTAGAGTAAGCATACAATGTGACGTCATCGGAAATACAGATGTAACTCACCGAGTTGAGATCTAAAGTGGAAATCGGCTTGAGTTAGCTTAAAGGACCCGTGAATGTTGGAGTTTAAAGGTGCTCAAGAGGCGACCGTCTTTTTAACACTGAAATGCGTTTACGCATCCCCTCCGGAAGCGACGCAGGCAGAACTGGGTCGCATCCGGCGGGATATGGAGAACTCGCCGCCGACCAGAATACTCACTAGAACCCAGCGATGCTCCTTCGCGTCACCTGGGGTTGGGTCACGCTCGTGCACTCATCCGCAACTGTCTACGACGCCCTACCTCACTTACATTTAATGTATTTAGGGATTTAAGGATGTAAAAATATATTTTTATTTGTTAACACATTTTCGGCTATGTATTCGGCATACAGTTTCGACTCCCGAAAGTGGACAAAATGGAAAACTACAAATATTGCTTTCAATTATCAATTTAAAATAGATAGCTGACGAACAAATGAATAATTGTATGCCTTTCCATGGGCGTAACTGTCAGTGCCTACCTTCATTCTATTTTGTGGCACTCGCAACTTTACCTAGAATGAAGCATCCGCTGAAACGTTGCTAAGTATTTAATATTGTGCAAAACTATTATCAAGGGTATAAATTTATGTCGTCTTTGTTGCCAGTGCGAAGTAAAAGGCTGGCTCTATGCCAGCTCAACTGTACATAGAGTAAAAAACAAATAAAAACAAATGCAACAAGAATAAAAATGTGTTTTGTCTTTAAATCCTTATAAATAAATAATATAATTATCATCATCATCATCATCCACTGTCACAGGTTACGGCAGTGGCGTTATAATGTGGGACTAGATTCCCGGGTTCAATTCCCGGCTCGTCTGCTGGAAGGATCGCACTCGGTTAGTCACCAAGCAGTGGCAGAGCTAAACGATTTCACGTTGCGCTATTTCTACACTAATATTATAAAGAGGAAAAATTTGTATTTTTGTATGTAACGAATAAACTCAAAAACTACTGGACCGATTTTAATAATTATTTTTTCATTAGAAAGCTACATTATCACTGAGTAACATAGGCTATATTTAGTACTAGATTACTATAGAAATCTTTAGATATTCTTATTAAAACCAACCGAAGGTGTAAAAAAATTAGCCATAAAATGTCTTTCATCGCATAAGGTCAAAACTCTTCTCTGCGAGGAGACTCGTGTCCAATTGAGACTAGAATGCAATGCCAGCAATGGGTTAGTAAGGATGAGATACTTTATCATCTGTTCCAAAAGTGAATTATTTTGGAAACTAAATATGTGTAACAACTTAACTCATTTTGAATAATGGCTAGAGATTTTTTAGATCGGACAGACTATCGGGCTGTCGATAAGACTTATAGTCTTACTCGTATAAATAAACGTTTAGAGCATTATTTTCATAGATTCCAGTTAAAAATAAATGCACTCACAGTCGCTATTTACGCTTTGGTTGAGTTTGTATAAAACTCTGGGCCACTTTCCTTCGTATGATACAAACTTGTTTGCACTATCTCTTTTTTAGCATATATTGATGATACATTGATATCACAATTACGTTTTGGTTGCAGTTTCAGAAATTTACAGTTTCTTTTCTACACTATTTTGTATATAATTCATAAAGATTTTATTTTATCCGTAGTTTATATGGCACTGTATATTTTTTAGTGTAATTATTATTAGTCATATAGTGTATATTAGTTTACTTACAGTTACTTTCTGGCTGTAAGTTAGTAATTTAGTGTATATTAGAATACTTAAAGTTACTGTTGGGTTGTAATTTTTAAGAAATTTATTTTGTTCGTCGTTTGTAATATGATTCTCACAGTCTCTTTTTGTGGTTATAGTTTGTATGAAACTGCATCATTTCTGGTCTGTTTGTGAGACACTGTAATTTTGGGTAGTTTGTGTGCTACTCACAGTCGCTTTTTCTCGGCCCATTCGTCAGCGTTCTCCTTCGCCACCTTTTCCATGTGTTCTCTTGCACGTTCCGCTTTGTTGAAAACCTGTAGGCGCCGGGAGACGTCCACCTCTACTTTTTTAAGCGTCAAGTCATCACGGGCTCGTTCATCCTTAATAGTTAATAGAATAGCAAATCAAATCATTCGAAGTTGACTTAAACAAAACTTTCACACAATCTTCTAATTGCAGTAAAATGGAGGTTTTATGTTCTTAATTCCTGTGCGAGAAGAAGGCTGTACATTTCAATGAGACGTTGATGGAAGTTGGATGATGATGGTAACGAAATGAGTAAATGAGTTAGGTTTGCACGTGACGATATTCCACACTGCAAATCTATATTAAATATCAAAACAAGTTGAAAAATCCAACTGCCCTAGACGTAACCAAATGAATGATGATAGCAAATAATATATTCAAAGTTTATTGCAAAAATCAGATTAAAGTGTCATGCCCAATTCTTCCTATATTATATGTTTACTTGTGGGTATCTTAGGATGACACCATAAATGGTCTTGCTGGATATATTCTCATATTCTCATTCTCTTATTTCTGGGATGATTGATCCCTGTACCCTTAAGGTAAAAAGAACTTCAGTTATTATACATAATTCAGTAATTAGAGGTCCTAGCCTAGATGAACATACGCCATATTTAATACAATACTCGCATTATTTGTATTTTTTATTTTACCATCAACAGCTCTATTTCAATTAGTAACATAACCTTTGGGTTATAATAGAGTATAGTATAATGTATAGTATACAGGCTAGTTTGCTAGCAAAGACCGAAGTCCACCAGAACAAAATACTTACCAAATTCTTCATCGCCACATGAATTCTGTCCATAAACTGATTGTACAGATACTTTCTGTATTGGTTGAACTCTTTCAGCGAGCACACAGCTCGCCCGTCTTTCGTGCAATAGCCCAGGTGTTTCATCCTATTCCTTGCAGGTTTCTGTGCGAAGTGGTGGGCCAAGTGCGGATCGTGCATTGGGACGTAGTCGTATGAAACGTTATTGCAATACGGATCCGTTAAGTCGAATGTTGGGGCGGGTCCGTTGCTTCCAAACCCAACACGGCGTACCTAGAAAATTATTTATTGTTCGATTAACAAAACTTATTATTTATTTTTTATAATAAAACAAGTGACCGGTAAAAATTGCGGCTGAACAAAAAATCCACATCTTTAATGAGGCGAACAATTAAAAATATATATATAGCTATAGTTATATATATATATTCGATTCGTCGATTGATTTTTATTTAAAAGTTTTAATGTTTACTATTTACTTATTAGCATAAGCCCTTAGTACAAATGTTTTTTTTTACACTGCTAGTTAAGATAAATAAAATAACAAATTATCAATGTCAATTCGTTTTACCCATACCCATTTTACTCCATCGGGATTTTCAAAATATGCTTAGGCCTGTCTGCAGATAGCAATAATTAAATCTTAATACAAATACAACCTGTAAACTCCCGCAATCCTTGATTTAATAAAATTTATTGTTTATTGATTTACTGTTTGTTATTTATTTCTATACCTACATACGAGTAGATATAAGAAATCACCAACATCTATAAAAATGTAGTGATCTGTATAAAAAATATAGTGATTTGAAACTGGTATTCCAAAAACAAACTTCAGAATTTTTATGCAGGAAGGAAATTTCTACAGTTGTTAAGAAACCTAAAGTGGGAATTCACGTGTGCTTGACATTTTCTACGAGCGAAAGCTATGAAATCAGAAAATATATTCGGTAAAGTGAGTGGATCTAGGTGTGGTTTAACTCGCGTACCTATATCTTCTATTCATGTCTCCCTAGTCATTTTTGGCTTAAGAGGCAATCATCCGTGGTGATAACTAGATTGGTCATGTCGGTCTTGTTTTTGGGTGACCCTGTCCGATCAACTTTACGGAGTTATGTGGGTTTTAATTTTATTCATGCAATTATAAATTAAGCGGTGATAGCCTAATGGTTAGGGCTTCAGCCTCCTAATCAGAGGTCGGCGGTTCGAATCCGGGCACGCACCTCTAACTTTTCGGAGTTATGTGCGTTTTTAAACAATTAAAATATCACTTGCTTCAACGGTGAAGGAAAACATCGTGAGGAAACCTGCACGCCTGAGAGTTCTCCGTAATGTTCTCAAAGGCGTCTGAAGTCTGCCAATCCGCACATGGCAAGCGTGGTGGACTATGGCCAAACCCTTCTCATATTGAGAGGAGACCCGTGCTCTGTAGTGAGCCGGTAATGGGTTGATCATGATGATGAATTGTAAATTAAATATCATTTGCTTTAACGGTTTAAGAAAACATCGTGTGGAAGCCTAAATGCCTAAGAATTCATAATAATGTTCTCAAAAGCGAGACGTAGGCAATAGATGGAAAACGGCCAAAACCCTTCTCATGCTGATAGCGGACCCGCGCCTTGAAGTGGGCCGGTAATCGGTTGTCAATGATGATGATGTTCAGAAGCAGTAATATCTCATAGGAGAAAGAATTTAACACGTTGGATGGTTCTCTTCCGTGGTGGTGGGTCTCAACAGCATTTGGGATATCACATATATGTGATAATAATATCATGTCATGTACTTTGCGCACTCCGAAATGAAATAAAATTTTCAGATACACATAAGTATTATTGTCAACCCATACCGGACCACTTTGGGGCCGTAGATAGATCACGCCACGCTGGTCTAGTTTAGATTGGTAGAAAACACGCGCCTTTGAGAACATTATTGTCTACAATACAAACTCTGCAAGAGTTGATAGCATTACAACAGAAAGTGCAAAGTACGGGATTCTTGATTCTTTTTGCCGCCATGTTATAAGTTGAAACAAAAGTTTATTCTACAAAGTGGTACGAAGCGAGCTAAGCGGCAGAAAAATTGTGGAAAACTTTAAAAAATAACTAAAATAGGGAGCTTAAAAACATGTTTTGTAGAAAATCCATTGCTCCGCATCTAGGTCACTGTGGTTGTCGTAGGTCGGAAGTTTCAGCGTTGAATACAGTTTTTCAGAAGAATCTGTTCAGTCATTTAAATAAAATGGAAATGGCTTCGGAAGAAATATTTTGTATTCCTTCTTGCAATCAAAAAAAGGATGCAATCGAGGTAATCCGCTCGGGAACGAAGTGCTATTCACGCCATCAGGATAAGTCACATTTAACAATTAAATAAGTATTTTATATTTAGGGTAAGTATAATATGTTTTTTCCTTATGTGACGATTTCTACCAGTTAACTAATAAATTAGTTAAGATAGCACGTGGCTATCAGTGGTTGTTAATCAGTGGTAATGGTTCTGGCAACATTCTGACAACTAATCTCACCAAAAATTATTTATTCAAATAGGCTCATCGCAGACACATTATTAATGTACCTAAATCAATGTACCTAAGGCAGTTTCCAAACGTGTCTTAGTCTAATAAGAATTTTGCGGAAAAGCAAAAAAAAAAAAATGTAAAATACTAGCCTAACTAACAACGAATTATTGTCAGATTCACTAGCAAAACATTTAAGTGAAAGTGTTACGAATAAATTTCTCCAAAGGCGCTAAAGAATGTGTTTAAAAATGATGAATCGTAAGAGCATACCTGATACAATCTTCAATCCAAACTTATGAACGATTCCTTTACATTTTTATATATACATACTTTAAATATTACCCCATTAAAATATTAAATATTTTAATGGGGTAATCTATAATATGATATAATTTTTCATACAGATTACTCCCATCTCCCATAATGTGATTAATAACATTTAATGTTGGTACAAACACCTCTACCTGTGCCTTTTCAATCTTCGCCAGAAGCTCTTTTGTAAATATAATAAATCACAATTAGTGTAACTAATGAAAGCCTGTTGTTACTACGTGTGATTAAATTAATTACCATAGTCAATATCGTAGTATACAATGAATATGATTTAATTTACTGTTATCCGCGTTAACATCATGATCAACCCATTCTCGGCTCACTACAGAGCACGGATCTCTTCTCAATATGAGAAGGGTTTCGAAGTCCACCACGCTGGCCATATGCGGATTGGCAGACCTCACACGCCTTTGAGAACTTTATCGCGAACTCTCAGGCGTGCCGGTTTCCTCACGATGTTTACCTTCACCGTTGTAGCAAGTGATATTTTAATTGCTTAAAAGCGCACATAACTTTGAAAAGTTAGAGGTGCATGCCCGGATTCGAACCCCCAACCTCTGAGTAGGAGGCGGACACCCTAACCACTAGGCCATCACAGCTTCATATTGGCTAATCAATTGGGTGTAATGTCTTCAATCTTTATACGTCCACACAAAACTGTCATTTTTATAACCTCCGTGGCGCAGCGCGTGCGCTGTCACTTTATAAAGTTGGAGGTCCTGAGTTCGATTCCCAGCTCGAGTGTAGTCTGGTGGGAGGCTTCAACCGTGGCTAGTTAACACCCTACTAACATAGCCGTATCACCAAGCGATCTAACAAGATCCGGCAAGAAAGGAATCAGGATGATGCGTCTACAATACCCCTAACAGGTTAGCCCGCTACCATTTTAGATTGCATCATCTCTTATCATCAGGTGAGAATGCCTTAAATACTTATAGTGTATAAAGAGAAACCAAAATGCCCGATGAACGCACGTTTTGCTCCGATACAGCATCCTCAGGAGATGTTGACTTAACATCGTTCAACTGGTTAAAACCTAAAATTATATTATATAAAGGTTTATATAGCACAATAAAAAAAAAGAAAACTTTATTACACATCCAACGCATAATTTTTTTTTATGCACTACAAGTTAGCCCTTGACGGCAATCTCACCTGGTGGTAAGTGTTGTTGCTGTCTAGGATAGTAGCGGGCTAACCTGTTAGGATTATGGTAAACGCTTCTAAGTGACACGCGACATCGTGCTGGAACGTTTAATTGCTTGGCACGTCTTTGTCGGTAGGGTGGTAACCACGGCCGAAGCCTCCCACCAGACCAGACTCGAGCTGGGAATCAAACCTCCAACTTTATAATGCGCCAGCTTGGAGGTCGTCAAAATACAGACAAAAAATGATATAAATTTTTATTATGCAATGATTGCAAAAAATATTTTAACTTAACTAAGGCCAGAATAATACGGGTAAATATGTACAAATTACAACATTGTTACAAAAATAAATTTGAATAACTTTTGTGAGTAGTATGTAGGTATGGGTGGGGCACATAGCTCGGAGAACCGATGGATGTTGGGGTCCAAAGGTGCTGGAATGGCGTCTCCGCACCGGTAAACGTAGCGTTGGTCGACCCCCAACTAAGTGGACAGACGACATCAGACGAGTCGCAGGGAGCCGCTGGAAGCAAGCGGCCCAAGACCGTGAGCATTGGAACTTCCTACAAAAGACCTATGTCTAGCTGTGGACGTCAATCGTTTGTTAATGATGATGATGATGATGATGATGATGACGATGATGAAGATGTAAGTATGTACAAAGCGATGTGAGCTAAACTTGTGTGTGACCGAACACAGTATATGTGTGTGAAAGTGGGGGTGTTTTCGGTACCGTCGCGACCATAGACTTAGAATGTACAAGACCAACAGTGACAGATTACGGTGTTACGAAAAATGAAATGTAAATGTGTGCGTGAAATAGTGTTGTCTTGACTCTATCATAGTATTATCGATAGTCTTACTGGTGAAGCCAAAGGACTCTAATGAGTTAGTTCAACATAGGAAAATAAAACTATCTTTTAATTAAAAAAATCAAATACACAAATAGCAACAAAGCTGATTTCAATATGGGTCAAATATATTTTTTTTGTTAACTTTATTATTAAAGAATTATACTAAGGCTGCAATTTTTGTATTTATAGCTTACTAGCTGATGCCCGCGGCTTCGTCCGCGTGTATTAAGGTTTTTTGATTCCCGCGGGAACTCTT
The DNA here is from genome assembly GCA_928268935.1 of Lasiommata megera. NCBI lineage: Eukaryota > Metazoa > Arthropoda > Insecta > Lepidoptera > Nymphalidae > Lasiommata > Lasiommata megera. Next base: position 16,071,943 of record OV743308.1, on the reverse strand, counting down.
TAATTTTCCGGTATAAAAAGTAGCCTATGTGCTATTCCAGATTATAATCTATGTCTGTGCCAAATAGCCAAATTCAGCAAAATCGGTTCATTTATTGTCATGTTATCAGTTTAAATGAATTCTTTTTCATTAAATTAAAACATTTTCACATGCGATATATTTATTTTCTATACTAAAGTGAAGTAAAGAATTAATTAAATGTAAAAAAAGAGTGTATGTAAATAAATTATACATACCGACAATTAACCTCAAATCTACAAATGCACTCAAAACAGTTTATTTAAATCAGTTTTATCACTAATATTCAATATATATATAGATATACTAATAAATTATTACTAAATACTATCACCGTCGTATATGAAATTGATTTAATAAAAACACCAAAATAATATTTATTTATTCACACTGTTTAGTTGTACTGTTACGAAACACGTGCTCTAAATATAAAAATACTAGAATATACAACTTGAACATAGTTATCGATTTTCATGCCACCTAGAACTAACTTCACGATGTAGAATTTAGGTGTCGGTGTGCGCGCGCATCGTAAAAATTCACTCTCATCAGTTTTCTCCATCGCGCCAAAAGAAGTATAACTTCAAAAATACATACATATATCCTATTATTACATAGAGCTGTTGGGTTGCTAGCTTGTTGGGTCCGATAATAAACTATGTCCAGTCTTCACACTTAACTCTTTTAATAATACTTATAATACATACAAATAATTAAGAAAAAAAAGAATTTCCATTCATACATGCTTTTGTGCTAACTCAATATTTATTGCCCTCTAAATAATATAGTCTTATTTAAGTGGGTTCTTAAAGTTTGCCTATTAAATTTCAACAATTTGTTTTCATGCTTCAATCGGAGAAGAAAATAAATTTCAATGATGCTTTTCATGAGCAGATATCTATGATCGCATAATGGGTTTTGATCTAATACATGATACTTTAAACTATCAAATAGAAGTTGATTGTTGCGTATTACTTTTAAGACATTTTGGGCAAAAATACGGTCGTCCATCATTTTCCTTTTCATGTTTTCTCTAAAAAGTTTTTCAGCACTACAACACAATGCAACAACATCATTAGCTGGATACATCAAATACTTATTGTCCGTTTTCGAATAGTCTCTCTTAATAATTAATGAATTATTACATAAAGCTGTTGGGTCCGATAATAAACTATGTACACATTCTTCACATTTAACTCTTTTAACAATCCTTTTTACTACATACCCAGATACATACGTGACAATCATCATGGATATTTGTGATAAACTAGCGGTATGATCTATTACCACTTCATTGCCAAAATCACTTTCTTCTTCGTCTTCGGGATTGTCATTACTATTTTGCAGAAATTCATTAAAAATCTTATTATAATTTGAAGAAGTATTGATTTTGTCAATAGTAGTCGTAGATTTATTGCCTGTTGACAATATAGTAATTTTTTCAATATCTAAGCAGTTACTGCTATCACTTATTTTAATTTCTGAATGGCAAAGCAGTCTTTTATACGCGGCTATAAAGTTTCTTACAGATGGGTTATTATTGAAACCTCCCTTTGATCTAATAGCGCTGAAAAACGTCTCCAGATGGTCTTGTGACAATTTATATGTGGGTAAGAATTTTAAATAGTATTTTTCTATGTAATTATCATACATCCATTTTAATGAAATTATATTGATTAAAAATCCCAAAAAACCCAAACGCCTTTGAGTATTTACTACAAGTTTTCCATTTTCACATTTCAATGATTGAAAATATACGTAGACTTCGTCGATTCTGTCAAATATACTTGGTTTATTGCCAGGACACAATGGCTTTTTAAAACCAAAGTTATTTAAATTCCTTGAGTTAAATATGTCAAAAATGTCATTCACATATAAAAGAAACTTTACCGTTGCTTCAGAATTTTCAAACTCTGAGATTTTAAGGTCCTTGTTACAAACATCAATAGCAACACCTACTGACCGGCTTAATAACTGTGCGGCCAGTCTAACTTTCATTTTCTGGGTTTTAAAATCAATATGCCGCGCAGACAATTTGTTTGCAAGATGGAGACCTTCACTTTGCTGTAAGGTTTGTAACTGTTCAATGAATTTAAAGTCGATTTTATGCCCGAGATTATCATACAGTATTTTATGATCTGCAAAATAGTTTCTAATTAGTTTGACTAGATGACATGGGTCAAATAATATATTATATCTTCTACCATTGTATGTAAAATATGGTCTATATGGCTCTGAAGTTAAAGATGCACCTAGCAGTTGTGCCATATTTAAATTTGATGCTATTCCGTCAAAAGTAACTGAGACAACCTCACAATTTGAGTCTTTCAAAAGATCTAAACATATTTTTAATAACCTAGATTTTTCAGATGCTGTGAAGCTTTTAGCAGGGAAAAACCCAACAGGCAATTTCCAGAATCCATTGACGGCAACCACCATAAAAACGAGAATTTCTTTGGCAATTTCAACCTCATCACCGTACAAATCATTGCCTATATTAACATAGCCATAATATTTTTTGCCTACTATTTCTGGCTCTTCCCTAATTTTTATTTCATCGAACATTAGGCTTACATAAAGAGGCTGACTCTTTGAAATTGCTGCAATGGTATTTAAAGATTCTAAGGTAAATCCCGGCTCGCAATCTAATCGTGAATACCATTTGCGTAAAGTATTCACATGTGGTAAGCACAGGTCAAATTTGTCCCTTATATAAACATAGCTCCTTGGGCTGTAGAAATGTACAGTTAGAGCGAACTTTTTGACTTCTTCTTCATATTGTGACGAGTGGCTAATTTTACCTGTAACTTTCCCATTTACGCGATCAATTAATTTTTGTAGCAAGTTATTTCTACATGCGATTTGTACTTCATTTCGATGATCTTTAAGACCTGGCCTACTGTTTAAATCCTTAACGACTGCTTGTAAGTCTAACAGCTGTTTACTCATTCTTTTAGTTTTAGCTTTTAAATTTCTTAAGAGCTTATTTTTTTCTGATATTTTTTTTCGTAGCTTAGAACATTTATTGATAAGTTTTCTTTTCCTTGGAGATAGTACTTGATTTGAAGGACCAGGCAAAGTTTCTGCTAGCGGTGGTGATAAATCTCTATTCACGTAAGAACAAGGCGTTCTTTTCTTCAACTTAATCTGCAAAGAAACAAAATTTACTTTGTGAGTCATCACCTTCTTATGCTTTTGACGACCATTTCCGCAGCATTATACTTACAGGTACATCTAAAGTTGGTATTGAGTCTTTCATTAGGACACGTCGATGTTTCCTTTGTATGATGCATTTCGATTCAAAATGCTTACTACAAACAGCAGAATTATTGTTTGGAGTCCAGGAGCCCCTATCTATAATCCTTAACCATTTGTTACGTAGCAAAGAATTGGTTGGAAACCTAGAACATAACATTATAAATATTATGCGATACTTATAGTTATTTTAGCCCCACAAAAGTTTTTTTTTGATATTTCGAAAGAAAGCTATTAAAACAGAGATGTTTTTTTAAAAAATCTGCCTGAAAATATACACTATAATTTTTTTGAGAAATAGAGCAATTTTTATAAGAGCACAAGAATTGCATATGAGCAATCACGTCAAACCTACCGGCAAACACGATTATCGACTATCGATACTTATGACGTCATCACTTTGTCAATCCCTATCGTAACCAAACGTTTTTAAATTTTACACAAAATATCCAAAAATTCTTCATTTAGCAATGTAATTTGATGAAAAGTCTAAAGGGAAACCTATTATCTAAGCTTTCAATAGTTATTTTGCCTCATTTTCAAACAAAAAATTACGAAATAATGATTATGAATAATTCAGAAAAATATTCAGTAATTACCTGTGAAACGTGTATTTATGCGGGTTATTACGTCTTGTAACGTCGCATTCACTCACTGAACAAGACACCATGGTGGCAGAACAAAGATTTTAAGTTTTAATCGTAAGATTATTAATTAAATGCACAAAATTCACCTCGACTTGGAATAGGCCCGGACGCTATGTACCCTTACTCGCGTAAAAAATGACATACTGGCCTTTTGTTTCGCTATCTCTTTTTCGCTCGCGGCAGTGTCTATTAACTAAATACCTCTCGCTCCCACGCTTTATCAGTCTATTGAGCGTAGCGAAAAAATTCTATGTCTATGGTCGCGACACGGTTCGGTTCGGTTGCCACGTGTAAAACAGGAGTCGCTTGGTAATACAAAAGTACTATAACAGTATATGAAATTTCGAATCCGCCTGGGATTCGAATAAAGAAGCACAGATTGAAAAACTAAGATATTTAATATTTTAGGTGAAAACTATCGGAGTAAAGTTTAAATATGGCAAATGAGGCGACGACCGGATGTTCGGCTTTGCCGCGTCGCGCCATCGCCATTTAGCGTCACTTAGCTGACTTCCGTCGAAATGTCACTAAACGACTATATTAGCCTTACCTAATTGCCTTCAATGTATTTCTGTAGATGGGGGTACATCCACCCACTTGGAAGCTAAAGACTTACTAATAAACATTGTATAGCGATTGTATAATCAAATCTATATATATAAAAGCGAAAGGTCACTTGCATACTTACATACTGATTAAACACGAGATCTCAAAACTATTGTACGTATAAAGCTATAATTTAGCAAACAGGTAGTCGATAGTTAAGAGAAGAAAGGATATTTGGAAATTCCACCCCTAAGAGGGTAAAAGGGGGGTTCGAAGTTTGTATGAATTTTCTTTGATTTTAGATTTAGAGACACAAAAATTTGCATTAAGATTAATAATAATAAATAAAAAACATGTACATAAATTTTTTTTTAAATATTACCTGTTAAGGGTGGTAAAATAGGGGATGATAGTTTTTGCTTATTTTTTTATTATGAAGTCTACAAGCATGTAATTTTGAAAATAGGTTTCTTTTAGGGCGTAAGTATAACGTTAGAATTTTTTTTCATCCAAAACTACCCCGAAGGGGGTAAAATAGGGATTTGGAAGTTTGTATGAAGCATTGTGTACCCCTAAGCCCGAGAAAAGAAATTTGCAACTGTACCGTGTATTACATCCGGCTGATCAATGTAGAGAATAAACGTGAATATGTGATCAATATTTTCTTGATGAATTGTTAAATTTGTTTAGATGATGGAAGTATAAAAGCATAAAGCACGAATTTGCGATTGTCATTGCTGTAAGAACAAATCTTGAAGGAAGACCTTCTTTAATTGATTATACATTCCGTCGCACCAGTGTATTCAACTTAAAACGTAAATTAAAGCGGAAGAAGAAGAAGAAGCGATTACTTTTACGATTACGATTGTGATTGCGATTGTTATTGCGATTGCGATTGTGATTGCGATTGTTATTGCGATTGCGATACTGATTGCAATAGCGATTACTATTGCGATTGCGATTGCGATTACTATTGCGATTGTGATTGCGATTACGATTGCGATTGCGATTGTGATTGCGATTGCGATTCTAATTAAAATGTAGTTACGGCCAACATTTCCAAGAGCTCCAACATTTGGCCCAACGTGTACCTTCAGGCGCTTATGAACGTAAGTCATCAAGCTATTTCAATGTTAAATTGGGCTTAACATTTAACCCCAGGCAGGCTTGGATGTAAGCCAAGCGTGTGCCTGTTTAATGTTTAGAGGCTTAGACATTTACAGATACCGAAACCGACACCGGCTTATTTTGAGCGAATACTCTGCAATTCAAACAACGAGCTCACAGATAATGAGGTTTACTTAGATGGTGTCAGTGTGCCTTATGTTATCCTAGTATACGATTCGCGGCTATTTGTAACTGAACTGAAACTGTTGGAAATTTTCTAATCGGTATACATGTATAAAAGAAAAAAGTTAACTGACTAACTGACTAATTGATTGATTGGCTTATCAGCGCAAAGCTAGAACCGCTGGATACATCGGGACTCGGCGCTTTAAACTGCCGTACGCAATCGCATGGTACAACTTATGCAAAGTTTTTTTTAATAATTTCCTATTAAATAGGAGTTCGAAGTGTGTACCTAACAAGAAAGTGAGTGAAGTTGTGGGCAGAAGCTAAAATTATTATTAAATAAGATTATTTTCGCCACCATCTGTGCAACTATGGATTTGGTAGATAAAATCTTTATTGCACTTTACAATGTTTGGATTCGAAAAGAGATAAAAGCAATATCCTTTTAAACGATTTTCGAAGATGCTTAGTGATTTAGACTGCCTAATGTCCCTCGGTAGTCCATTCCAGAGGTTTGACACTTTAACAGTAAGAGTTGCCATAATCCATAGATCGACTAGCAGCAACCTATTATCATCTTTATCCCGTAAATAGAACTCAACATTGCTACCAAGAAATACTATAATGTATAGTTATTATGTTAATAATCGTATTGTGTGTCTTGGTTTACAACATACTTTCTTTATTTTTATCGGACTTTTTTCTCTCTTTTAATTTTCTTGATTTTGAAATAACCGATTGTTATAATGATACCGAAAACATGCGTTTTGAAAACGCAAATTAATGAACTATGAAAGATCATGATACTGCAAATTGAGGGTAAGATTCTTTTCGCTGTGTATGTCCGAGAGCATTAAACACGTTTTACAATAAATATTTCCGATACATTTGAAGTAGCGAAGGGTTTTTCTTTGTTACCTTTTCTCTTACAAACTACTACATAATGTAGGGTTCTTGATATATTTCAAGGTAATAAGCCATAAAAATGTACTGGCGTGCTTTGTTTTCTATATTTCAAATACTTCGTAGATCTGATGTTTAAATATTCGCACAGAATAAAGTAACTATTGAGTTCCCACTTAATAAGCTGCGACAGCAGAAGCGGTGATAGCCTAGTGGTTAGGGCGGCAGCCTCCTAATCAGAGGTCAGCGGTTCGAATCTGGGCACGTACCTCTAACTTTTCGGAGTTATATGCGTTTAAAAAAAAATATCACTTGCTTCAACGGTGAAGGAACACATCGTGAGGAAACCTGCACGTCTGAGAGTTCTCCATAATGTTCTCAAAGGCGTGTGAAGTCTGCCAATCCGCACATGGCCAGCGTGGTGGATTATGGCCAAACCCTTCTCATATTGAGAGGAGACCCGGGCTCTGTAGTGAGCCGGTAATGGGTGGATCATGATGATGGTGAAGCTGCGACAGTACTTACTAAACAAATAGAAATGGTTAAATACTCGTTTAGGCAGTGTTTGCAATGCAAATCAGTTTCTGCCACTTCACAGATACCTGAAGGGAGGGATCGTCATAAATCAACCTTTATTCAAGCGTTGAAGCTTGTGAGACTCGCTTTGTAAAGTTATTCATTAATGTAACCATGAAAATCGTCGGTATATTTTATTTTCATATTCGTTAAAGTGATTCTCTTTGTCAGCAGCTCTTCAAGAAGACGGGAATGCTAATAATAACTCATTCCAGACAAAACTTGTCCAGTCAAATAAAAGCTTATGAATCTAGTAAGTATTATTGAGAGGTATAAAATAATTAAAAGCCTTAAAAGCTGCCACTTAAACGTTTCAATTAACATCGTTTCGCTAAATCGACGAAAACATAAATCTGAAAATTATTGCAGAACAAAATTCTTTGTAGTATTATATAATGTAAATATGTAGGTATATGTACATATGCGGAAATATTCTTGTTTGTTTTCTCACACCGTAATTAAATTCAAATAGCATACAGTTGCATGAGCTAATCGGTAGGTACACATTCTGCCACATGGGATTCTCTAGGCGCCTAGCATTCGTCATCTAGCCATTATTATGAATCGTGGTCAGAATCACTATAACTATTAATTGTAAATGCGAAAGTGTACTTGTTTATTTGTTGTCAATCCACACATGGCCAGCGCGGTGAACAATGGCCAAATCCTTATATTGAGAAGAGATCCGTGCTCTGTAGTGAGCCGGCAGGGGGTTGATCATGATGTTTAAATGCTTTGAAAATGAATAATTAGCTCTTCATGATCAACCCATTACCGACACAGAGCACGGGTCTCCTCTCAATATGAGAAGGCTTTGGCCATAGTCTACCACGCTGGCCATGTGCAGATTGGCAGACTTCACACGCCTTTGATCATTATGGAGAACCCTCAGGCATGCAAGTTTCCTCACGATCTTTTCCTTCACCGTTGAAGCAACGTTGATATTTTAATTGCTTAAAAACGCACATAACTTTGAAAAGTTAGAGGTGCGTGCTCGAATTCGAAACCCCGACCTCTGATCAGGAGGTGGACGCCCTAACCAATAGGCTATCACAGCTTAGCTTAGCACAGAATTAGCCCTTAAGCCTCTTTTATTATACTGAAAAGTAAACGTTTTTTAAAGAGCTATTACACGCGTACATCTGTAAATCGAGTTAATACTCCACATACAAAATAAGCGAAGTGAAGCGGTGATAGCCCAGTGGTTAGGGCGTCAGCCTTCTAATCAGAGGTCGGCGGTTCGAATCCGGGCACGCACCTCTAACTTTACAGAGTTATGTGCGTTTAAAAAAAATCACTTGCTTCAACGGTGAAGGAAAACATCGTGAGGAAACCTGCACGCCTGAGAGTTCTCCATAATGTTCTCAAAGGCGTGTGAAGTCTGCCAATCCGCACATGGCCAGCGTGGTGGACTATGGCCAAACCCTTCTCATATTGAGAGGAGACCCGTGCTCTGTAGTGAGCCGGTAATGGGTTGATCATGATGATGATGATGATACAAAATGGATACAATCCGGATTGTTAGGGCTAAATACCGGCTAGCATAATTTTCACTTTTGCGACGAAGTAACGTTACATGACTTTTGCGAGACAGACAATGGGACTCAGCCCGGATATCCGTCTAGTCCAGTCCATCCGACAAGCTCGGGCCGGTCATCTTATCTTTATTATTTTCTAGCTATCCCCCGCGGTTTCGGTTTAACTAAGTCTGTAATGAAACGACACTTGCTGGCTCGAGACTGATTTATTATTAAACTACCCGCATGATATTTATGATATTTCTACATACATGTTTATAATATACTACAGCGTCGTAATTTTATTTAGCACAATATAAGCCTCGTAAGTTTCAAATAATAAACTAATTCTCTCGTTTGTTTTCAATTTTAATTTTGCATTATCTCGTAAAATTTACGGCCAAAACAAATGATGGCTTATATATATATATAAGCCATCATCTTATTATATATATATATAAGGTGGTAACTTTTTTTAAATTATAAAATATCTGTTTTTAAATATAATGCGTATATAATTTTTCGGGGGCTATTTATTTATTCTTGAAAATTAGAGTAGTAATAAGAATTGAACATCACCTATTAAATTTGGAATAATTTTCGATGTTAAATGCCTTGAACTAGCCAATTCTACGATAGGCACATGGTACGGCGCACATTATCTGAACATGAATTAGGGGTTATTATTTATTATCCAGCGTATGTAGATCAGTTTTAGGAAATAGGCCTTTCATAGCTGATCTAAGCTCTGAAAGGCCTATTTCTTGAAACTGAGAATTTCTTGACAAAAAAAATACAAAACTTCAAATTGACTAGATCGACGACGTCTATGTAGAGGTAAAATAATCTTGATGATAAGGCATTTGTATTTATCCACCATCAATATGAATTACAATTTATTTTCGAGGTACAAAAAACAACAAAGGGTCTCAAGGAAAAATATATACTATTCTTAGATGTCCTTTGTATGACAATACTGCCCATTGAAAATGTATTGAGGTGAATTCTATGAAAATATTTTGACACAATATGTTCAGATCACAGTGGACATAGGTATTTTGTATGGATTTATAGTCCTGCGATATAGGTTTGCTCACGCTGTTTTCCTTCACTTTTGAAGCAAGTGATATTTTAATTGCTTAAAAACGCACATAACTCCGAAAAGTGTGTGCTGCGTGCCCGTGCCCAAACCCGCTACCTCTGATTAGGAGGCCATCGTAACCACTAGGCTATCACAGATTTGGAGTAGAGTAATTCAATATGTAAATATTTGTAAGCTCACTGATAACTCACGTCTTCTCCGATCTTGCCGCGTGAAAACACGATTTTTCCCTCGGGCATCTTCGGCACGGGCAGTTTGCATTCTAGGCCGAGTCGGTACCACAGAGGCAACCCATTTTTGGGCACAGCTCGTATTGGTTTCGGTACGGAATCAATTACTTTCTTCAACTCTGTAGGCTTACGCAGAGTCAGTAGAGTTGTGTCGATATCCACTATGTCATCGAGCTCTAAATCCGAGGATTTCGATTTAGCTGACGACATGGCGTTATTTTTCGTGATTTTTTTGTAAACTAATAAAAATAAAGAAAAATAATGAACGCATTTATCTGACTTTACTAACGTATTAAAAATTTGACATAAGTGACGTTCGGTTTTTAGGGCATCGTGTTGAATGTTTTTAAATGAGTTTTTTGCAACCTTTATATGATGCACTAGCATGTAGGATCTAAGGTTATATTTGGTTAGTTATGTTATAGTCTCATAGAAAATTACCTGCCATTGTATCGCTATACATTGCGGCAGTAGTAGATAACCCTATTGGTTATTTCTGCTTCACCGGGGGTGTTAGCGAGCGAAAAGCTCAGCCTGTGAGAAGGACGCTTGGGCTCGACGACATCTGGGGAGCGGTCTAACGGCGTCTCCTGTAAGACTCTTAGGGTGACGCTGGGACTTTGAGTATGTTGGACTGGAATATCAGTCCCCGTGACCGTGGGTTCGATTCGAGTCTGGTCTAGTGGGAGGCTTCGGCCGTGGCTAGTTATCACCCTACCGACAAAGACGTGTTGCCAAGCGTTTTAGCGTTCCGGCACGATGCCGTGTAGAAACCATTTAGGAGTATGGGTTTACCATACTCCTAACAGGTTAACGTGAGTGTACATGGTAAGTTATCAGTTACCATCAAGAGAGATGCCGTCAAGGTAACTTGTCGCCAGTTATCGGGGCGTATATTTCTAGATTTTCTTGCGCTTTTCAAAAATACTTATCATCTTAATATGAGTTATAGTTAATTGAGAAATTTAATATAGATATCGAATCATAACGTTGAACCAGTTGGAAGGGGAATAAATGTACATATAATAATACGTCCAAGGATTTATAATTTTTCTTTGAGTTGATGTCATTAATGAGAGAAAAAAATACAACCATTATGTAACAAAATGTCACGTGCAATAACATAATCTACGAACGCACCAATTTAATGATACACCATTGTATGTGAGTGATAAACGTTTCCTTCCCATTCCCGGGAAACATACAATTTCTTTTTCTTTTCATATTTATCTGAATAATACCTTTGTGCAAACTAACTGTCTGATACAAAAATAATGATTCTTTCGCACGATAGATGAGAAGAATTCCTTGATATATGTATCGTATATATTAGTTACGTATGTACGTTTTTTAGTTATATATTTGACTACTTAAATAAGATAAGCTGTGATAGCCTAGTGGTTCGGGCGTCAGCCTCCTAATCAGAGGTCGGCGGTTCGAATCCGGGCACGCACCTCTAACTTTTCGGAGTTATGTGCGTTTTTAAAAATTAAAATATCACGTGCTTCAACGGTGAAGGAAAACATCGTGAGGAAACCTGCACGCCTGAGAGTTCTCCATAATGTTCTCAAAGGCGTGTGAAGTCTGCCAATCCGCACATGGCCAGCGTGGTAGACTATGGCCAAACCCTTCTCATATTGAGAGGAGACCCGTGCTCTGTAGTGAGCCGGTAATGGGTTGATCATGATGATGATGATGAAATAAGATAAGAATAAAAAGTCAAATAAGAGTAGATTGTTGGCTATATAATACGAGAGATATTGAAATTTAACTTTTATTAAGAGTACTTTGTTAAATCTTAATATTATTTAATTTGATTTGTAACATTTTATTTTGCCGTTAAACTCATTATTTGATTTAAAGTCACTATATTGAATAACTCATCATCATCATGATCAACCCATTACACCGGCTCACTACAGAGTACGGGTCTCCTCTCAATATGAGAAGGGTTTGGCCATAGTCCACCACGCTGGCCATGTGCGGATTGGCAGACTTAACACGCCCTTGAGAACATTATGGAGAACTCTCAGGCGTGAAGGGTTTCTCTTGTTTGTGTTGTTTTCCTTCACCGTTGAAGCAAGTGTTATATTAATTGTTTTAAAAACGCACATAACTCCGAAAAGTTAGAGGTGCGTGCCCGGATTCAAACTGCTGACCTCTGATTAGGAGGCTGACGCCCTAACCACTTGGCTATCACCGGCATATTGAATGACTAGCTACGTCCAATCAGACTGGAGGTTAGTCCTCGAGCTGGGTCAGGGCGCCATCTTGTTTTTCACGCGGGAAACAGGTGCATGTTTTGCAACGTTGATCGAGTTGGATAATTTTGAGTGTTTTTGGTGATAATTGAAATAAGGACATAAAATCATCTAATGGCCCCCTTAGGTGGCGCAGCCATCACATTTCGGGTTGTTTTACCATTTACAGTGTAGAACATAGTCAGCCGTTTCCACTTGTTAGTTATACATTTGAGCAAGGCTGCTTTGTACTCTGTTGTATCTTATAGTTAAATAATATTGTATAACATATTGAGATTTTTTTACAGAGATTCATTATTAAGAGTCAAGAAACAAACATAGAAAAGAAAAGAGGTACAATAGGCGGCCTTATCGCTAAGGAGCGGTCTCTTCCAAGCAACCTAGCTCAGAATATGATACAAAGAAAGGCACGGTTAAGGTGTACACAAATAATATATGGTCAAAAAATATATATGGTCAAATATATAAACCCCTAAAAAATATAATTAAATATACAATAAATTAATGAATTATTTGATTGCGGGCATGGTAAGGAATACGGTAAAGAATATTAATTAAAAGAAATGTTACAAATTCTCTAATTACTTATCTCTCGACATATATTTTATGACTTACCGTCTATTCCTTTGAAACTCGACCTAAAAGTTTTTCTGACTGCTTTTGCTTGGATTTTTACCGATTCGTTAATTTCTTTTTGGAATCGCTTGATGACTCGTTCGGTTATTTTTTTTATTCATGCAAAACTAAAGCGAAAAGTACAATTTTATTTACGCAAGGGGTTTTAAATTGGAACATGCTATATAGGTCTTTGAACCTCGGCTCTTGTTTCTAATTAACCTCGTTTATCCTATATTCCTAGAAATATTATAAATGTGAAAGTGTGGATGTTTGTTATTTACTCAATCACGTAAAACAGGCTAAACAGATTTAGACGAAATTTGGCATGCATGTAGCCTTTGACATGGAAAAGAACATAGGCTACCTTTTATCCCGAATCTTTAGGTAGTTCCCGAGGGAGGATTGAAAATTGATTACGAGCTAAGACGCAGATAGCCAGCTTTGAAATTTGGTATGCATACCACCTATGCTATGTAAAACGACAATTATTTTTTATAACGATTTCACAAATAGCGCCCGTAGTATGATTAGATTTTTTTTAACGAGCGAAGCTTTAGACCCTATTCTGAAGTCCACGCAGACGAACTCGCGGGCAGTTATTTATTAAATTAATTGAAAACATAAATTATATAGGCCGTGATGGACAGATAGACCAGTCATCGAGTTCCGGTTTGTCATTACGGGTTACAGAAGCAAAAAAATCGACGAAAGACAACGCGCCGGGTAAGTTTAGAACTTAGCTATCAAACAGTCTCGGAACGTTAAATAACATTCGCAAGGAAACTGTTTTCGAAACAAAGGGGCATCGACCGGTGTTCGTTCCCAGTCGTGACAACCTCACGTGCCTAAACCTAATCTTATTTAATACCTAAATAAGCCTTCAGCGTTAGCGAAACTTTAGAATTTACGTAAATGTAATTCGTTCGTTAATTACGGCTTTTGCTCCGTAAATCTTCTCGCAATGTTCAAAATGAGTCTTATTTCTTAGAGCGCTTGCCGTCATTATAAAATACCTCGAAAAAATGTAGTCGTTTATGTGAGAAGATGGAGTTGATATTTGATTTAAATTTTAGCACTTTCCCGAATTCTGTTCAAATCAAATAATAGCTTTATTCACATAAACCTATTACAGGCATCTATGAATCGTTCGTGATGGTGATAACTACACTCACCAACTTAAAACTAAAGCTAAGAGGGTTTAAATCGCGCCCAAGTCTAAGAAGAAACCCACAACAAACTTAGACGGGTTTTTGTTTTGTTATCGATAGTTCACATAATCAATAGTAAATTATAGTACCTATGGAGATAGAGCAATTCACACCCAAGAAAAATCATATTAGAATATTAAGGATTATATCGTTTATATAATCCTTAATATTCTAATACGATTTTTCTATAAGCTTTAATGTGTTTACAACGCAACCTGTGTAATATGATCATAATTAACACACAATAAATTCTTGATTGAATTAAGGTAATGATTGCATCTTCTATGCAAATACGCTCCATCTTAGGCAGCATCATCACTTACCATTAGGTGTTATTTCAGCATTTAGTTTATAGAGTATTCACGACATCTGTGTCTCTTAGATATAAATCATACTAAATATAACAAATGTTTACGTACTCGTAAGTTTGTTTGTTTCAAGCGAAAACTGCTTCATGACCTCTGTGGCACACTGTGTGCGTGCGCTGTCGCATTATAAAGTTGGAGGTGCTGGGTTCGATTCTCGGCTCGAGTCTGGTCTGGTGGGAGGCTTCGGCCGTGGCTAGTTATCACCCTACCAACAAAGACGTGTCGGCAAGCGGTTTAGCGTTCCCGCACGATTTCGCGTAGAAACCGATTAGTAGTGTGAGTTTACAATGCCCTTAACAGGTTAGCCCGCTACCATCTTAGACTGCATCATCACTTACCCATCAGATGAGAGTGCCGTCGAGGGTCAACTTGTAGTCTATAAAAAAAAATTAGGGATAAAATAAGCGAAAGCTAACTCATTTCTAGCGACCAAGTGCTTTATGTTACACCGTGCAAGAATTTTATTTCACAGTGACAAACAAAATTTTGTTGGCAGCAAAATATTTATTTTTTCAGTGTATTCATACCCATATTATGTTTATTACAATATAAACGAGGATGGTTAATAAATTCGATACCTTAACATAAAACCACAACCTTAGAAACATTATTCTTTCAATGCCACGGGTTAATTATTCCTCTTGTGGCTTCACGAACCGGATACTCGTATCTTCGTTATTTTTATCAATTATAAAATAACACTTTATGTTTTACGTGTACCCTTTATATATGTATTTAATTATATATGTATATGTATTATAGTATGAAAATGTGGAAATAGCGGCCAAAAGCATAATTACTCCCAAATGTTAGTACTGCTAGGTATTCGATAAATATTCGGTATCATATTGACGACCTCCGTGGCGAAGCGCGTGAGCTGTCGCTTTTTAAATTCGGAGGTCCTGGGTTCGATTCCTGGCTCGAGTCTGTATTCCGTAAGGTGGTAACTAGTCGTCCGGGAAGTATACCAGTCCCCCGGATGTCCAGTAAAACCTGCGAGAGGGACATGCTGTGGTGGTTTTTAGTTCGGGTATACCCGACTTCGGGGGTGGGAGTCCAACATAACCTCCTTCCCGCCTAAGGGTACGGAGATAGCCATAAAGCTTTTCCACCACGACAAAAAAAAAATAAGGGTGGTAACTAGTACCACCCTACGGACAAAGATGATGCCCTGTAGAAACCAATAGGGAGTATGGGTTTATAGTACCCCTAACAGGTTAGAACGTTACCGTCTTAGACTGCATCATCACTCACAACTTGTAGTGGAAAAAAAAACAATTATTATTTGTTTATAATAAATACGTTATAACCTATATTCAGCGTGACCGCTGAAATAATCTCCTATAATAAAGTTTCTAAATTAAGGTGAGGGTAGTGAGATGACGGCTGATAGAAGTGAGTGTAAGAAGAAGACGTGTTGTGCCGACCCCACACAATGTGGGATAAGGGCAAGATAAAGAAGAAGAATAAAGTTTCTAAATTAAAAAACGTAACAATAGCGTTACTTAAATCCGCTTTTGGATGGAGGTGTCCCAATTACAAAAAGCGGTGATAGCCTCGTGGTTAGGGCGTCAGCCTTCTAATCAGAGGTCGGCTGTTCGAATCCGGGCATGCACCTCTAACTTTTCGGAGTTATGTGCGTTTTTAAACAATTAAAAAAATCTCTTGCTTCAACGGTGAAGGAAAACATCGTGAGGAAATCTGCACGCCTGAGTGTTCTCCATTATGTTCTCAAAGGCGTGTGAAGTCTGCCAATCCGCACTTGGCCAGCGTGGTGGACTATGGCCAAACCCTTCTCATATTGAGAGGAGACCCTTGCTCTGTAGTGAGCCGGTAATGGGTTGATCATGATGTGTCCCAATAACAAAGTTTTGTTCACGTGAAAACATAATTTTATTAGCGCTATTCTTTATATTAATTACTATAACTAACTCGGAAGATTGGCTCATTCCTCTCTTTGATGGCACAGTATCCATGTTATAAGATTTGCACGATCCCAATCGTGGATTCGCTTTCGAGCATCGAAGCAATATAACGTCAAAGTAAAATTGACCTTATGTTATAATTTCAGAGTCTCAATTTCCGTGCTACTTATTTTTATTAATAAAATTTACTGACTGTACCAATGTGGGCGAATAAGAACTTTAAAACTAAGTAGATACGTTACAATTTACTATAACGTGAGTCTGTTTCGATGTTCGTAAACGACTTTACTATTGCGAGCAAATGAGTCTTAGACTAACGGCAGAGGTTATGTAAGCAGTCTTGGCATGGCATTATCGTGTTCTGTGCTTTGCTATGCTTGATTTCACATTTTAGATCCCAGACTCTGTATTTTCAATGAGATTAATCTACAAACTCTGAAGTTGATAGATGTAATTTCCTGTTTACGGTAACGTTCCGAAACGTTAAGTATGTTAGAGTTTTTAAAATCACCCCCATTTTGTCCAATGCAGGGGACAGGCTTCCGCTCTCTCAGAAAAGTGGATTAGGTTAGGTTTAAAGAAATCTATCCTCAATAAAACATACAACTCACTTACTTGAGAATACAGTTACACTTACTTAAAATTAAAACATTTCATTATCCGTCAATCAACTGTTTAAGCATTTTATCAGATTTAACTCTGTCCCTAAATACCTTACTATTTAGGGACAGAGAAATAATTTTTGATAATCCTACGGGTTCGGTCCCCGTCAGGGGTATTGTAGAAATTCAGCATTTCTAAATTTTCTGGATGGAGGCCTCGGCCTCGGTTAATAACCTATCGGCAAAGAGTGCCGCCGAGCGATTTAGCGTTCCGGGACGATTTCGCCTATAAACTAATATGGAGTATGGGTTTATCGTACCCATAACAGGTCGGGCCGCCTACGCATATCCCTTACCACCAGGTAAGACTGCCGGCAAGGGCTAGCAGAATAATAAAAAAAAAGTTAGGAATTATTCACGTCTATGAAAAAATGCAGAATTCAGCTACACAGTGAAAACGACCGGACGAAATTAACCTCATGAATAAAATGGTCTTTGTTTTGTAAAAGAAAATAAAACAGGTTTCTACATAATACAAATGGCAAAATATATTGCAGTACAAAAAAATTTTTTTGCTTTCAAATATATCTTCATCATGACCAACCCATTACTGGCTCACTACAGAGCACGGGTCTCCTCCCAATATGAGAAGGGTTTTGGTCATAGTCCACCACGCTGGCCATGTGCGGATTGGCAGACTTCACACGACTTTGAGAAGATTATGGAGAACTCTCAGGCGTGCAAATTTCCTCGCGATGTTTTGCTTCACCGTTGAAGCTAGTGATATTTTAATTGTTTAAAACGAACATAACTCCGAAAAGTTAGGGGTGCGTGCCCGTATTCGAACCGCTACCTCTGAGGTGAGGCTTAAGAGGCTGACGCCCTAACCACTAGGCTATCACAGCTCAAATATATCTTATTAGCTATTAAATAAGAACGCAGTGGTAATTGCTTATGCACTTATTTTACTTTCAGTTGGTGTATAACACGGAAGTTTTCAATTTGCAAAGGGATCTCGCGGTGTCCCTGCGAACGTATGCATACGTAATTGACACTTTTTATTATAAAATGGGTCGCCGTAAGCCACAAGACGCAAATTCAGTCAGTGCAAACGCTCCTGCACTGCTATAGCACTCCGAGGTACATGTTAGATTACACTGTAGTAGTACACACACGAGTAATGTACTGTACAGTGTAGGATTGCGCAGAGAGCCGGCGCGCTCGTCAGACGAGTACGGACCGTCGCGCGACGCACGCGTCTCCCGGCTGCTCTGCCGAGCCTGCAACTCGCGCAAAATACGCTGAAAAAGTAAACCAAACCACCAACTCACTCGCAACAATACATGTGAATTAAAATCCCCCCCAAAATGTTCTAGTTGCGAAGCTGACGCCGTCGAGTATGTTAATTAACACAGTTCACGTGCATAGTTTGCGTTATATGTAAACAAATAACCGAATGCGTTACGATTGACGATCGATGTTCATAAAATAGTTTAAGGTTAAGTTTGTTGAACTTTTTTCGCACACGTCGGCTTCGTTGTGACGTAAGGAGTGCACAAACTAGATTAGCAACTAAGCCCGCTGTAATCATACAGGTAAAGGACGCGAGATGTAAATAGTGGACGCCACGCCGCCGGCGCCGAAATGTTTCAACTTTCATTCATTCCGTAAAAGGTGTTTGGTCGGTGCTGAACGCAGTGTTATCAGTGATGCATAGGGTTGCCACTTGAGTGGCACTTCAACTCGGATTCTGTACCCATTTTTAAGAGTTTTGAGTCGTAAATTAATTTTCGTGAAAGTCAACCGTTATAGGTAACATGCAGGAAATGTCGAAAGTTTGAGCGTTTTAACTATCGAGAATCAAAATCAATTATATGACCAGCTGCATTCTCGGAAATTTATTGGAGTAGGTACGTCCGATTCCTTTTGAACCCGGACTTGATTCTTTATTCATGAGTCGTTTTGCTTACTTTACGCTATAAAAATGTTTAAATTTAAATGTCGCTTAGATTCGAAAATAGACAAACTTAAACTACGTTAGAAACATTTGAAAGTTTTGCCATAATATAATTTAATTATTACGTTGTGATACCAAATTCAGAAGTTATTTTAGTATAAGTAATGTAACTTTCTAGGCATGTCCACAGTTAAATAGCCTAGTTATAATATAAATCACCGCGATGTTATTGTTACGGTGTCTGTTTGATTACACGCTTTGATTTAAATTTGTGTGAAATACTTATGGCTACGAAGTTTTTGAACGGAATGTATACCTAGTTCAAGGTGAAAACACAATGAATTATATATGCGTAGCCAGTACAGCATTATAAGTGCTTAGAATAGTAATCACTGGCGCTGGTTTGATATTTTGCAATAACAAAATTATGGAAAATTTGATGAAACGTTAGCGGATTTTTTTCCAGAAATAACCTATTTGCCTATTTTCAATAGTTTTATTTACGTTAAAATTGCATCTTTGATTATGCTAAATCTGCAAATTAACAATATGTTTTCATTAATAGATTGGTTGTCCAAAACGTGGCTTTCGATACTTTACTAGTAAAACTTGAAAAGTACCCAATGGATTTGAATTTGAATACATTCGCATTTTTATGTATACATATATGTTTATGATCTTCTAAACTTTCATGCGAGCGGGAGTTTATATAAGAGTGAGTCACAGTAAAGTGTTGCCGGATAAAAATGGTAATTCATAATAATAATAAAACTTTTTATTACACACACATTATAATTAACATAAAAACAGGGTGTAAGGACTGCTTTATCACTGCAAGTGATCTCTTCCAGGCAACCGCTATGAAAAATAATATGTAACTTGCAATATGACTTACATTTTACAATTAAAATAAAATAAATTGTGCAATTCCTTCATATGTTTTATTAAATCATTAGATGCCCGCGACTTTGTCCGCGTAGATTGAGGGTCATTAACAATTCTCGTTGATTAAGCAACGTTTGTAATTGAATATTATCCCATTTTCCATTAAATGAATCTAATTTCGAGTATGTAGGTATACCAGGTAACCATAGCTATAGTTGTAGGTTTGCGAAGTGAGATTCAGTTTTTCAAAAATCCCACGGGAATAAAGGATTTTCTCGAGATTAACTTATGATATTATCAAAGGTATAACCTACTAGAAAATCTTGTTCAGTAGTTCCGCGCGCGAAAGAATAAACAAAACACAAGCATACATCCATTGTAAGTGTATATGGACACACATACAAACTATCGCATTTATAATATTAGTGTGATTATTCAAAAGACTTTTGAAAATGTCTCATTAACAATCAACAATCGCAATATTTATTAAAATAATCCTTTAAAGGGCACTTTTGACGCTTCAATAATTTACATAGTTGTGAGTTGATGGTGATAATTACATTAAGAAATTGTATATAGGACACAAAGTTAACTAAAAAAACTAAAGCTATGAGGGTTTCAAACGCGTCCTGGTCTAAGAAGAAGCTCACAACAAACTTAGCCGGGTAAATTATGTTTTTACTATCACCGTCTAACATGCCACTGAAAATTATTTAAGAGCCATCTTGTTAGAGCAATATTTCATACCCAAGCTTGTTTATCATTTACATAATCCTTGACACTTTTATCTAAAATATGAATCATTGTATACAAGCACTTAAGCATAGCGTTCCAATATTACTATCGAAAAACATGTAATGTTATCGAGTAACGAATACATGCCAATCGATCAATTAATGAATACTAACAATATTTGGTCACAGCGTCTATTTCGAATTGCGGTTGAGAGCATCGCTAGTGAGCTTTCAGATGGCTCGTATAGGTTGCAGACTTCAATGCTTGCCATAGAAACGATGTGATATTATAGTAAAATGGAACCTATATACCACGTTTTAAAATTCATTTAACGTTCAATCTAATATCATCATCATCATCATCTTCATGATCAATCCATTACCTGCTCACTACAGAGCACGGGTCTCCTCTCAATATGAGAAGGGTTTGGCCATAGTCCACCACGCTGGCCATATGCGGATTGGCAGACTTCACACGCCTTTGTTAACATTATAGAGAACTCTCAGGCGTGCAGGTTTCCTCACGATGTTTTCCCTCACCGTTGAAGCAAGTGATATTTTAATTGTTTAAAATGCACAAACTCCGAAAAGTTAGAGGTGCGTGCCCGGATTCGAACCGCCGACCTCTGATTAGGAGGCTGACGCCTTAACCACTAGGCTATCACAGCTTATATATACCAATCTAATATACCAACACATTATATAGTTAGCGCTCCTAGCGGAATGTTTTTGTATTAATATCAGTAGTATTGAATTTGCGACTCAAAAACAAGTGCCATATAGGTTATTTTACTTTGAAATCGATATCGAACGAGCAAATCTTATTGAAACGAAGGGTAACTTCGATAATTTACTTTCTAGATGTGTTGTTTGTGATCTTCACGTCCCTCACGAATTAGGAGCTAGTTTCATTAGTTTGCTAGTGAAAAAGTCGAGTGTTTGTACTTAATATCCTTATGTACGGAATTATAAGTACTTCATACTAATATTTTAATGGAGAATGTGTAAGTTTTTGTTTATTTACCTATTCCGGAACAAAAACTGCACCGACCTTAATATCTAGCAGACAGTATCGACATAAATATCTAGTATCCTGGTGTGACATCTTATAGATGACTTTATATCACAGAAAATAGCCAGAGTAGGCCCGGGAAATTTCAAAAATGTTTGTTTTTTTTAATCTTTGTGACGGCGGACATAGAATTCACACTATTCAATATCACAGATAGGTTTATTTTAATGATTTAAAAAATAATTATTTTTATAGCACGGAACAATGAGAAAATAAACACTACGCTCATTTAGTTTTATTACATTATTGCTCGTTTAGTTTTATTCCTTTTTGTTTATTTATATTTTGTTTTTTTCCATGGCATCGTAAAAAGGTTTCCCTATGAAAACAGGGGAAAATCAATGATACAGCACTTCCTAATTACTGCAATACAATAGAGTACGTGTGACCACAATAGGTCACACAAAAATGTAATGAGTTTTATTTTGAGAACTTTTTTTAAGTTTTTATTTTATTTTTACACTTCATTGACTTATTTATTTTAATGTTTTTGGAACGCAGTTCCTTACGAAAAAAAATCAAGAAAAACTAACTAATATTGAGCACGATTTTTTTTTGCAAATTGTGTCGATTCTACATTAGCCGAAGGAACTTCGTTCCTACCTGGTGTCCCACGACACCACGTCTTTTTTATATTTCTTTTTTGGTATTAATTTCTGGTCAATAATGGTTCATAATGGTTCTGGTAAAGCTAGTAAGAAAAAATATTAGAATGTTTTTAGTAGATTTTGTATGAGATTGCATTGCATTTGGTCCTAACATTGTTATTTCAACAAGGGTTTTGATGACATTAGTTTCACAGAATTTATAATATGCGACTATTGTATATATTTCTATCGAAGTACAATTCCATTCTCGTATTTCACGCATTCTTATATTAGATACGCTTACTAAAAAATAATGGCAGCAGTAACATAATATAATCTTTCTACGAACTATGACGCTGAGGAATGTTTTAGTCCCCTGTTACTGATACGGAGTTCGATATCCGGTGTGGTCACTTGTAATTTAGGTACAGTTATTATCATATGATTTAGGAAAGGAGTGGTAACCCGGAGTAAATATCACCACTTTACGTATCTAAGTAGCTGGTAGGAAGAAAAAAATTAACGAACGATTTTTTTTTAAATTTTGAAAGTCTTTTTATTAAAAGAATAAAACTTTAGATCATTTGAATTTGCGAATTCTTGGTAGTTATTTTGGATAAATTGATTTTCCTATAATTTCTGTTTATGAGATTTTGAACGCATTATATCGGATTGTTCACGGTTCAAATAACAAAGGAATGAACTGTTAAGATATATTAACCCATATTTAGTGCCTATAGAAGATGATTTTTCCTATTAGCTTCTGTCTGCGACCAAGTTTGCTAGCAGTTCTTGGGCCAAGAGAGAAATTAAAATCATGAAATGAATAACAACATAGTGTTGTATTAATTTTTTTTAATTTTCCAGGATAATATAAAGCCTAGTTATTATTTTGGATGTAAGCAGTCTTCATTCTAAATGGGTTCAAACATTTTTGTTTGGGCCGCAGTAATTTTCTATTCTTATTAGTGGATACACTTATAACCTCTTTTAATCAATAGCTGGCATTACTATAGTTGATTATTTCAAGACTGAAATCCCCTAAAGATTCTGGTTTCTCAAAGCTATCTAATTAATAGTGGCGGTTGCAAGAAGAAAATTAAAGCGTACGAATTGGCTCCGAAATTCCGCATTTTGGTAATCTAGCAACATCAACATGAAATTCTCAACAATACAATTCTCAACAAGAAAATTGTATTTTCAAACTAGGTATGTTTGATTTTGTTAACACAATCCCTACCGCCTGAAAAGTAAACCTTGACGCGAATGGAAGACAAACAGTATTTTGAAGCCAATAAGTGAGTTTAATTTTAGTTTCAAGACAGAAAACAGAGTGTCAAGTGCATCTTTTATACAATAGATGGCGCTCTTTCCGTTGCATACAATATGAAAGTAACTTTCACGCGATCGAATAAGTAATAAATCTCGCACACGGCACTCTGATACACTATTGCATTTGTAATATAAGTATGAATTACTTTTAATCATAATAAAATAATAGTAGTGGTTAGGGCGTCAGCCTCCTAATCAGAGGTCGGCGGTTAGAATCCGGGCACGCACATCTAACTTTTCGGAGTTATGTGCGTTTTAAAAAAAAAATATCACTTGCTTTAACGGTGAAGGAAAACATCATGAGGAAACCTGCATGCCTGAGAGTTCTCCATAATGTTCTCAAAGGCGTGTGAAGTCTGCCAATCCGCTCATGGCCAGCGTGGTCGACTATGGCCAAACCCTTCTCATATTGAGAGGGGATCTGACATGATGATGATGATAATAGAATGTCTACTGTTAATTATGGTTGATCTTTTGTGTAAAGGATTCAATGTAGGAGACATACGAGGCAATTTCTTCAAAACTGTCTCATAATGTCTAAGAAAAATAACTATTATATTTAAGATAATTTGCTCCAATATAAAATTGCTTATGATACTCGACACTTTAAAGTAAACTTACGGAAGACTGTGCGATAAAAATATAATCGCAGTCGTTTAGGTAGATTTATTATGCATGGTTGAGCCGACTGTACCTACAACAAGCCACTAAGATATTAATTGTGGTATAAGTAGGGTTTTTAATATACGTTTTAGTAACGGCTCACTGGATCATTGATCTTAAAGCAAAATGACACGAATGATCTGACAGTTACACTCGTATTTATAGCCT
The DNA here is from genome assembly GCA_928268935.1 of Lasiommata megera. Lineage (NCBI taxonomy): Eukaryota > Metazoa > Arthropoda > Insecta > Lepidoptera > Nymphalidae > Lasiommata > Lasiommata megera. The sequence continues at coordinate 16,047,476 of OV743308.1, read as the reverse complement.
ATGGTTTATGAATGAACAAAGGACTAATTTTAAAAAGAGATGGATGGATTGTATAGAAGAGAATGCGTGTAAAAGGTGGGGGTAGTGAAGTGACGGCTGATAGAAGTGAGTGGAAGAAGAATGTGTTGTTTCGACCCCACAAAGCGTGGGATAAGGGAAAGAAAAAGAAGACTAGTTTTTTATGTAGAGAATTTACGTTTTATAGAAACTTTTTTTTTATATATGTAAGTACATTCAACGAACTCCGTGACGCAGGGCGTGCGCTGTCACATGTTAAAGTGAGAGCGTGCATTGTCGCATTATAAAGTGAGAGATCCTTGGTTCGATTCCCGCGGATAGTAAATACCCTACTGGCGAAGATATACCGCTAAGCGATTTAGTGTATGATGCCGAGTAGAAACGGATTACGAGAATAGGTTCCGCCGGCAACTCATCGTATGCTCCCCTGGTGCTGCAGATGTACCTGGGCCACGGTTTATCACTTAACATCAGGTGACTGGTCACTCATTTGCGCGTGTATTAAATTTATTTTAAAATATTAACTAATTCGCGTGAAATACTTTATTTTATAACGAGTTCAAAATGTATGTTCACAGAATGTAGGTATCAATAAATTATGATAAATTCCCAGAATCCGTTGACCCAAGTACATAAAGCAAATTATGCATAAAATTGTACATTGCGCGATATGAGAGGTTAATCCAGGAAATGGATTTTATGTGGCTTACTGCGTTTGCTTAAATCCGTTTATCCGTTTACGCGCGATCGAGTAGCGAACTCTGCACTACATTCACGTTTAATTATTAATACAATTAAATTCAACTAATTAACTTTATTCGCGGAATAATAACAGAGTTTGTGAATAATAACAATACTATTTTGCTTCAATTCAATAAATCATAGTAAAATGTTAAAAATAATGAACATTTTTTCTTTTAATCTAAAAAAGAAATCACCCATTCTTTGTAATCATAAACTTTCACAGGTACAAAAAAATTATCAAATAACCACGAGAAATAATTCGTCTGTATCAATGAATTCATATAAAGAAAACAACGGTGGCAAAACTGTAAAACATAAATCTCTAAACACAGCTTAATAGATAGATATATCCTAAAATGACGCTATCCAAGAAATACATTGAGAAAAAGGTCAGAATTACTTTTATATGCATCAATATAGTAGTTTATAAAGTAAACCTGTAGGTCTGTACCTACTTTACGCGTACAAAGTCGCCGGTAACAGCTAGCTTTTGGCTCAGTCTTAAATATAAACCGAATTGAAATAAACGAGGATATTCTCAATTCTATTGTATTTTTTTATGTCTGTTACCTGAGATCTCAGTCATTTATAAACCAATTTGATTTATTTTTTTTATTTGAGAAGTACTCAATATTAAGTGTTTTATTTCTGTAGTTAAAAAAGATTTATCACAGAAAATAAAACATTACTTCTGATACATTAGATCATCATTCGCATATGCCAACACGTTTACATTAGTAATTATTTTCATTTACCCTAATAAGTTCCTTCCGGTGACACGTAAATAGTGACAAGTAGTAAATAGTAAATAGTGACCTAAAAATTTCATGGAACGAAATAGTACATATTTCGTTCCATGAAATTTTTAGGTATCATTAAACAAGTTATTAAAAACATTGTAAAGTTGTTTTTAACATTAGGAATTGATAAGAGTAGGCGTAGAGATTGATAACGCCTTTCTGTTTATAGGTACTAGCTAGTATGAAACAATTGGTTAAATGTTATAAACAAAGGCAAGGGTTGATTACGATCATCATCATCATGATCAACACATTCTCGGCTCACTACAGAGCACGGGTCTCCTCTCAATATGAGAAGGGTTTGGCCATAGTCCACCACGCTGGCCATGTGCGCAGTGGCAGACTTCACACGCCTTTGAGAACATTATGGATTACTCTCAGGTATGCAGATTTCCTCACGACGTTTTCCTTCACCGTTGAAGCAAGTGATATTTTAATTGCTTAAAAACGCACATAACTCCGAAAAGTATAACTTTTCGGAGTTATGTGCGTGCCCGGGTTCGAACCCCCGACCTCTGATTAGAAGGCTGACGTCCTAACCACTAGGCTATCATAGCTTATGATTACAATATTTCGTTGAAATTCAGCTGATTTGTTTTTAGAATTCTCTGGTCATCTCTTACGTACCATATGCAGAATTGTACTTGGATTAGATAACATTGGGTTAGATACCGGATTAATATACTTTTTTAATATCATCATAGTTACTTTTTTAATATATTAAATCTGCACAAACTCCGAGCTACTTACTAAATTGTGCAACCATGTGTTATAACACGATGCGCCTTAGGGATCGCGTAGTATTGCACAGTTGATTGAAGACCTACTATAATCCTATGTTACTCTGGTACTAATATAACAGAATTACAAATGAATTCCATGTAATATGTTGGATTTGCATTGATTGCACTCATATATACAAAAGTATGTCTGGTAAAATTATTTAGAACTAGATTAGTTGAAGTATTTTAAAGGTTAATTTATATTTTATATTATATTTATATTTTACTGTAGTTGTTGTATTGAACTTGTTTATTTAAAAACTTAACTTGGAGGAAATATCAAATTTGTAAATTTAAATGGATATAGCTTGCTAACCGTTGCTTAGTCTAGAATATTCTTGATCGAACCTAAAAACCAAATAAAATCTATCAAATTGACTCATGAATATTATATTACAGACAATTATCCTTTTCCAAAATCAACTTCAATTGTATACTAAATTTAAGTTTTTTGCTTTGCAGAAGCTCTGGATTCGTTCCCATAGTATTTTCTGTGCTAAAATGCATATCATTATTATTTAATGATGGTTGATAGCGATACACTTCTAGCACTTCTAGTATTGATCAGTGGGTCACGAAAGTACCACGAAAACGTTGTTCACACTTAAAAAAACACGCACTCAATTGAGCACATCCGCCTTTCTTTGAGTGGTTCTACTTTAAAAGCGAAATCGGCTTTACTCCTTACAATATTCCGAGTGGCAAAACGTAACGTGATTTTAAGTCGTCCCTGAAAGCTCGGTACGTACAGCCTTATTGGCATTTATGGCATTTAGCGAGAGTATCGAAATTCAAATTCCGTTCATAATTTATTTATTTGAAGTAGAGCTCATGTCTAGCTGTTTATACTGAATCTTCCGTTGTGTTGGTATTAGATGTTATGGATAAACTTTGCTAAGATAATATTTTGTATGTATGTTAAAGTGTAAGACAGATTTGTGGGCAGATACGTCCGTTAGTCAGTCTGTCTGTAGCTAAAAATGTGGCGGTGCATAAGCATATATACAAAGTTCATACGTACTGAGTAGAATAAAATAAAAACCTCAAGACAGTAAACACTTTAAAGATTTAAGAATATGACGACCACCGTGGCGCAGCGCGCCCGCTGTCACATTGTAAAATTGGAGGTCCTAGGTTCGATTCCTGGCTCGAGTCTAGAGGCTTCGGCCGTGGGTAGTTACCACCCTACCGACAAAGACGTGTAGCAAAGCGACTTAGCGTTTCGGCACGATGTCGTGTAGAAACCAATTAGGAGTATGGGTTTACCATGTCCCTAACAGGTTAGCCCGCTACCATCTTAGACTGCATCACTTACCATCAGGTGAGGTTGTCAAGGGCTAACCTGTAGTGGATAAAAAAAACATAACCTGTCATAATTCGGAAGGGGTCTGAGGTCTTAATTACTAGGCTATCAACACTTAATACACAAAAAATAAGCCATCTATTGGCTGCCTATAAGGCTTTGTTACCGACACGTTGTAGCGTTTGCCTCTATGCTATGTTTGCTTATTCTTTGAGCTATATGAATGTTAGACTAAAACTTCAAACGTCTTTTTAACCAGAAGCATGGGCCAGTCTTGTAACGTGCAATATTAAAAAAATGGTAGCGAACGCTGCAAATTCATAATACGTTCGTGATTATATTAATTACATAGTGCACACAATTTAACAGCATAATATATATGTGACGTAACGTCTTAATCATTAATTATTCCCTGAGCTAAGATAAAATCTATTTCCTCTTGTACTATTAACATTAAACTCGCATGTATCCTTTGCTACACGTATTAATAGCTATTAATTAATAATTAACTTGTAGTTAATGTTAAATTGGTATGTCTAAGAGGACAGACTGTGTAATATATGTATCGATAAATTACTCTGTGTTGTTCCGTTATCGATACTTTAAACTAATCTTATATATCTACTAGGTAAAAAAGTGTAAAAAACTTTTTTAAGTTTTAACTGTTTTTCCATTGTCCTACTAAGGTAATTTTAGGGGAAAGTAGATAATTGATCGTAATAATCGTTTATCAACCTCTATGGTACAGTCATCATCATCATCATCATGATCAACCCATTACCGGCTCACTACAGAGCACGAGTCTCCTCTCAATATGAGAAGGGTTTGGCCATAGTCCACCACGCTGGCCATGTGCGGATTAGCAGACTTCTTTGAGAACATTATGGAGAACTCTCAGGCGTGCAGGTTTCCTCACGATGTTTTCCTTCACCGTTGAAGCAAGTGATATTTTAATTTTTAAAAACGCACGTAACTCCGAAAAGTTAGAGGTGCGTGCCCGGATTCGAACCGCCGACCTCTGACTAGGAGGCTGACGCCCTAACCACTAGGCTATCACCGCTATGGTACAGTGATAATGGTAAATAAGTGGCAAAGGTTATGGGTTTGGCTCTGCGAAGTTAAATATTAAAGAAAACATTAATATGTATAGCTATTACGTAAACATATTTGCATTATGCTAAGCGAAGAATGTTTATTTAGGTGCTCTTTGTTAAGTCAACAGCTAGTTAATGTTATAGAGCAGTGACGGAGGTGTGTCTGTGTATAATTAGTTAGACAGATTGATAATGTCTTTATAGTTGCAAATTGTGAGTTTACTTCGTGCGTTTTAGTTAATTAAGATTTCATCTTGATCTGCAAGTTAGGCACAATATAATTATTATTAATAATAACTGTCTAGCTAAATACAGAATAGGTCTGCAGAGGTTGGAGGTTCACTTTAAGAATAACGGGGTAGTGTAACACGGGTGTTATATTATGATAACTACATCGGAAAATACTAATAAAACAACTCGATGGTTTACTTGTTAACGCTGGCTTTGATTATTGGATAAAAAAAGCCTTTTAAGGTATACTCTTTAAAATTCAATCGCTTAATTATTTTTGATCACACGGGGAATGTACTGTCTTAATTTTAAATAACGTAGGCGCCTCGGTTTGTTCCACGCTTTGTCTGCCAGCGAGACATCTTACACAGGACTATTCCTAGGTTCATGACTGTTCCTAGAATCATCATGATCAACCCATTGCCGGCTCATTACAGAGTACGGGTCTCTCAATACGAGAAGGGTTTGGCCATAGTTCACCGCGCTGGTCATGTGCGGATTGGCCGACTTAACACGCCATTGAGAACATTATGGATAACTCTCTGGCATACAGGTTCCTAGGTATAGATATTTGAAAATGTAATTTACGGTTATACACAAACGAAACCGGTCTTAAGACTAGTTATCAACGCAAAACAAGAATTGAAGTTACTATTTACGGTCGGTATGCGGGTATTTCCAAAATTCGTCAATAAGTAGATGGATATATAAATATTGTAGACATACGCGATATTTATTTTGTCTCAGTTTTGGGAACGCAAACGTTTACATTATAGATATTACGAATACCGGATCTTTGAAATCCGCATTCATAAACCAAAAAGATTCAAGAACAGGGTACTCAATTATCGGTGTTTAGGACCCACAATTGAGAACCTAAGATCCTATTGTAACTTCCCAACTGAACAGAAGTTTGCAGTTGTCAAGTTATGAAGTTCGGTCCTCCATATAAAACGACATTACCATTATGTAGTCATGAAACAGAACGTATACGTAAGGTAGGTATATATTTTTTTCACGCTGGGATATGCTTTCACGCATCCCGTCCGGAAGCGACGCAGGAAAGACTGCGCCGCTTTCGATGGGTTATGTGGGTTTCCCCGGCGGCCAGACTGGCGACCAGAATACCCACCCAGCGATGCTCATTCGCGTTGTTTAGTGGCTGGGTCACGGGAACACTCGTACACTCGACCGCGGCCTAGCCAGGGGGTAGGTACAAGATAGGTAGTTTATTTCTGTTATTTTTTAATCAAAATTCACTTATCCTGCTGATAATGACGATTTAATATTTATAATTTTTAAATTATTATCGACAAAAAAAACTTTATTGTAGCTACTTAATAATCATAAGAGATAGATGCCTATCTCTACCAATCACAATAACATGTTCTCGCAAACTTTTTTTAGATCTATTTAATACCATAATTTTAAAGTACCTACTATTTATTTACATAGTGCCATTAGGTCAGAGCACGCGGATAAAGAAGGGTTTTATTTTGGCTAGCTTGAAAAAAATTACAGGCTATACTGTTTTTAATGCGTATAAATATAAATATGGTATATGATACTTCTATTACTAGCTGTGATAGACTAGTGGTTAAGACGCCCGCCTCTTAATCAGAAATCGAGAGTTATGTGCGTTTCTTAGCAATTCAAATATAACTTAAAAGAAACTTGCTTGGCTGAGAGTTCTCCATAATGTTCTCAAAGGCTTGAGAATTCTGCCAATCTGTACATGGCCAGCATGGTGGACTATGGCAAAACCCTTCTCATAATGGAAGGAGACCTATGCTCTGTAGTGAACCGGCAATTGGTTGATCATGATACTTCGGGATTAAAAAACGCCGCATGAGACACAGACGGACGGATAGGCAGATGCAGACAGTGGCATCTTAATAAGGTGTTGTTGATATTTTTTTTTGTTACGGAACCCTTAAAGTTACCTCGTACATATTGTGTTTGTACATTTGTAATCGCGCGAATTAGTTATTGTTGAGAAATTTTCTTCATAAGCAGGCAAAAGTTTGCAATTAGTTTTTTGCTCTTCAGTGCATGCAAAGAAAAATTTCCAGAATGTTTCAAACATTTAAAGTTGTTTTTGTTGGACTTTATTAACTCTAGTCAATCCTTGTTTTATAAATGCGTCCTAAGCAACGTTTAATGAAATTTGTTTACAAAGATTTAACAAGTTAACAAAACAAAACAATTATTTATCCCGGGAAAATGCAACGTAAATTTGTAATACTGTTATAAGCTCTTTCGCACTTAAACATTAGTGATGAGAATAGTAACTGGACACGCTGCTTCTAGCATTATTATAATACTCTATGGTTAGTCTACACCTGTTTGATCTATCTATGAATTCATCAATTACAGCCAGTGAACATGCAATAATTACCCCTTCCTAATACAGCTAGCGGAGATAATGTCATGCATACAAAATATGACTTTATAGTCCCACATAATATTAATATTGAAACAGTTACAAGCGTTTATGTATTGTATTTTTTTACATAAAATGTTTCATAAAACATAAACATTATGAAATGATTTGATATTTAGTAAGCTAGTACGAGTAACTAATACGGAGGTATTTTCTTATTATACTTCTGGTTTAAACAAGTGATTCTTTGTGAAGGTTTCTTAGAGATGGTCAAATTACCAGATTGTTTTCGTAGCGAAATTAAGCATTAATGAGCTATAAAATATAAATATTTGCATAAAAATCAGCACTGTAAGTTTTGTGCCCCTTAGATATGCGTTTAATCTCTTACACATTAAATTAATATTCACCCCAATCCAGGGTGTAAGCTTAGGGTGTAGTTCAGATCGCAGGTTTCTTTTCGTCACCCTTTTTCTACCCTACACTTTCGATAAAGATACTAACTTTATTATTTAATTGATTACTAACATCGGGTTTGATTGATATTGTAACATTATGTAACAACCGTAAGCAATTTACAAGTCGTTTATGTAGGTATGGGGGACTTTTGGGGGTTCAGTGAAAAAGGAATTACCTTTACTTTATGAAATATTTTGGCTCTTTTCTTAAGATCTGTAAAACTATAATTGGAGTGGAGTTTTCAACATCGTAATGTAATGATTTTTTCCCGTTACTTCTGTATCTCTGGACCAAGCCACAATTCCCCCTCGTTTTAGCTCTTTTTATAAGTTCATTAAAACTCGTTGCTCCAGCACATTCTGTTTTCTGTCAAGGAAGAATTTTGGCACTGCCTACCCAATTACTGCAAGCAAATAGCGATAATGATGATTTAGAATTATATTAAGACTTAAATTATGTTAGCAATCAATTACATTCCAATTCAGGTAACATTGTTTTCCATGTGTCGTTACCCCGGAAACACCAAATTTACGATCACACAAATTGCATTACTAACGATCGACAGTTGCAATCAGTAATATCTAGAGTGGCTCTCGTGTATAGTTCAGTGCATACAAAGTTTCATCCACCCCAGTTAATTTGTGGCCCTGGCGTTCAATACATATCAATTGATCGTCATTTGTCTATCTGTACAAGCGATCTATCGTGTCGGTATAGACCGATTGTCACTCGATATTTATAGAATTATTCATAATAGATGACATGCTTGAGGAAATGCGCAACGTGTTTGTATAAATTAGCTGGGGATACCATCAACGTTGTTTTTTAAAACAGGATACTGAAAGAGTAAGAACTCCGTTTTAAAAAAAAAAATTTCTTTTTTAAAAGAATTGGTATCGAGATACAGGTGAACGTGTCTTATTGTAAATATTCTACCATTAAAAAAAAAAAAATTTAATGGCGTGTTTTTTTTTTTTTTATCCAAGGTACATTAAGCTCAAGCTCAGTAGATGTTGACTTCACAAAGTTCAATTGCTAAGTGACGAATTCACCAAACGAGTAGTCTTTGATACATTGTATGTCTGAAATTAGTTTTGGATAAATACCTGATATTTGTTTTTAAGTTTAGGATATGATAGGTTTTAGCATAGATATATATATATATATATAAATGTTATTTTCTAGATCGAAGATAAGTCTGTCAATCGGCAACCACTTTGACATTGGTATGGCTATATCGTCAGTTTTCGTGACGTTGTTATATTTATTGGTTCATAGATCTTTTACAGTATTACGTAGATGGCACCTCTTAAATTGACCCCAAAAACGGGTCTGGTTAAAAAGAAACGGGATTAGTAAAAACTAAACTACCTTTTACGAACTTTCGAGCTAGCTTTGTTTATATAATTCATCATTTGTTCTCAGTTGTAAAGTTTACACGAATTTTGTGAATCAGGTCGCCTATTAGCGACTTTCAGAAAAAAAGTAGAGAGGATTTATGGGAAAGGTCCTAGTACATATATGGAAAGCCTATAAGTATTTACTAGTTACGTTGTGGTTTATTGACTGAATTAGTGTTTCATCGTTAGTTGTGAGAAGTAACCAATAGGCATTTTCTAGGCAAGCGCGCTCCAATCTAGACCTCATCAGTGCTTTCTAGTATTGATTGTCATCAAACGAAACCCATCTCAAAATAAAAAATCTACTATTTGTAACTGATTTCTAAATTTATTCACGATAGAAAATAAATGCCTTATAAAAAGAGTATTAAAACTTGTGTTCAGCCTTTTGTTGTGATTTAATGAACAACAAAATAAAACAAAAAAATACGATTGTAGGTTTCGGATTTTCGAAACACCAGGTGTTGGTTGGTTTTTGTTATCATATAAAATGTGTGAATCTAGCATTATATTATATATATAATTTTAGTCATGATGTAACTCCCTGAGTCACTGAGATATCAGTACTTTCTTCTGAATTCGATGCACTGAAAAATTCTATGACTTAAGAGATTCTAGAAGTACTTTTTAAATTAAAACGAATAGAAGTTAGAACAAAGTGAGGAAAAATACCATCGTGATCTTATCATTTTTTATCTGTTGACATAAGGCTTCACTGAAGTACACTCTGTATTGATATCCGGATATCTATAGGATTATATTGGACTAGATAAAAGTGAATCCAGGCTGTTAAAGTATCTAACAATAGCTATTGCCCGCTAACCTTCACTTTGCTCACGTTATATTTCTATTTCTAACTTCAAAACTGACAGACTTGAGACAAATTTTAAACCTTTATTCAGTCCACAAAGGGGAGGAATTTTCTAAAATCTTATTTTTAACGGACGCCTACCTTACAATAGCTAACCAGTCGTTTCAATTAACTATACAGCTTATACCACAATAAATATTAATAGAGTTAACCAAAATTCCGCTACGAGTGTCTACAATGACAGCTTTTTGTAATTATTAATTACTAGCTTCTGCCCACGACTTCGTCTGCGTAGACTTCAGAACTGGGTCTAAAGCTTCGTTCGTTAACAATTTTTAATCTCCCACGGGAACCATTTGAGAAATCTGTATAGAAAATACATGTCTTTGTCCATAACATAGGTGACATGCATAAAAAATTTCAAAGTGTCGGCCCGCGGCTTAGCTCGTAAACAATTTTCAATTTACCCTCGGGAACTACGTAAGGAATCGGGATAAAAGGTAGGCTATGTTCTTTTCCATGTCAAAGGCTACATGCATGCCAAATTTCATCCAAATCCGATACCTAAGCCGTTTTTGCGTGAGTAACAAACATCCACACTTTCACATTTATAATATATAGAAGATATAGAATAACCTCCACTGTAATTTTTTCGGTACCTACGTAATAGTTAAAATTTGTGGAATTCGAACATTTGTTGTAAAGAAATAAATATTATAACTATTTGGATCCCGAGATAGACGAATAAATATTATCATAGAAAACACTTAGGTAGAAATCAGTCGAACAGTTTTGATTTATTCAAAGGGTAAACAATCTAAATATATCCAAGATGGAAGCAAGGTTTTATCTTTAAGTAAAGAATCGGATTCGTCTCAAAAGCTTGACGTAAAATGAGTGTCAGAACTGTTCATCCAAACATTTTTTGTATTCCATTTTAACGTTTTATTTGTATTAAATTAATATGATATACGTATGCATGTATCGAATTAAGCAAGGACTATCCGATTCCATTAATTTTCACTTTTTGCATTCGATTTTCACGGATTTTCAGTGCCATCGAAATCTTAAATAAGCATGATATGAATTTTGTGACTACATTGTGACACCTCTCTGTACTAGGTAGGGTTATTAACTTCTTTGTCTTGTACTCGTATATATTTATTCACTTTAAATGCTTTTTGATCCTTTATAATATTATCAGTCAATCTTATTTGCAACGTACTCGCAATTGCAGCTAGGTTTGCATAAGTTTTATTCGTGCATATAGACAACTCGATATCCTAAATAATCTATTGATCGAATCCATACAATTTTTAAAAACTCGACTGCCTAAAATAGAAAATCTTAACGTCATAATAGTGAATAGGTGGATTTTGGTTTAATTGGTAAATCATATTTGGCCGCGGCAATGTGGGTTCTAATTACACTGACTTTAATATTTTGTTTTGGATAACATTAGTCCGTACGTCTTAATTTGATTAAATTTGATAATATACCTAGATTGGTTTTCATGAAAGCTAATTAGTTTGCAGAACCAGTCAATCTCAAGTTTATAAGTTTTCTAGATATAAAATTAATCATTTAGGTATGAAAAGTTAATTTTTTTGGCAACAAAACCTTATAGAATTCTCCATTTAACTCTTTTTTCCAACATTGAGAACTATCATGGATACGCTATTGTTATGTTGGACTCTTAACGACTAAACTCCACGGTATTCCAACTTGTCGTCTGGTGGCTGGGTCACGGGTATGTTTTTGCACACATCTTCGACCCCAGCGGCATTTGTAGAGGTGATCTCCTTTGGGGACGACCAAGGAATGCCCCCATCCCTAGAAGAACCTACCAGTTTAGTTACCAAAATGCATAGATGACAAACATACAGGCGTTGATTTTTATTATATACATAAGGTACATAAGGTGTCTATTACAAGTATGATAAACTTTGGGTACGATTTCTATGAAAATTTAAATTTTGTATGAGCTATAATTTCATTTTCTGTACCTTCGTCAATGTCAATGCGTACATTGTAAAGAATATTAAAAAATAAAAATAAAAAAAATTTGGTACTGGCAACGGAAATTGCGAAGAAAATTAAAAGGTATTTTAAGTACCTATTTACATATTAGCTCAAATATATTTCAGTTAGTTAGTATAGAAACTACATAGTACTAAAATTAGTCACGAAAAATATCACGACTGTTTTTATGACTCGTTAAAATTAATTTTAAGCATTTTGTTTCATTGAAATATAAGAATTTGTTACACTTTTTAAATTATTGTTATTTTTTATGATGAACTCAATTGTTATTTGAGTCCATAAAAATAAGTATTCACATAGCGGAAGTTCCTTACAGTGCACTTTAGATGTTTTCAAAACAGCTTTTTTATTTATTTTATATAGCTCCAGTATTAGAACCCTAGATTTGTAATAGGTAAGCAATGTTTTTATAGACATTATTATGTACATAACCTTACTACTATCAAGGCAAGAGTGCTATTCACTCTTGCCTATGCATTTTCTAGGCAAGCGCGCTCCAAGCTACTTTCTTCTTCATCTTTGCTTTCTACTACTAGTTTTCTAGATTGTCGTCAAGCGCAAACCTATCTAAAAAAAAAACAATAATATTAACTACGGAGCTATTAAAAATAAACTCGATTGTTTAGGTATTTTTTTGATTGAAACGATCGGAATCAACTCAAAGTAGTTCATTAGAATAAACTTAAAGAGGAATTTTTCGCTTTGTTTATTTTTACGATGCTATTTAGGGGTTGTAATTCGACATAAAATTTTGCTGCAGTTAGTAATTTGGCAATGCTATAACATGATTCCTGATTGTATATAAACAATTAGGTCACGCGGTATGGCACGGATCAAATACCTTAATAACTCCTTATGCAATAGCCAATTGCGAGAAAAGTTCTTATTTCGCTTAGCGATCTAACATCCTTATCGTTCAGTATTATTTCTAATGCTAGTGTACAAAAATCTCTAATTAAACTAAAATGACAGTTTTGAATAAATCTTTCTTACAATATTCAACATTAAAATTCATTATACTATTATTAGAAATATCAATTTAGTTTAGTAAAGTTATTTGTTTCACAAAAAAAAAATAAAAAAAAATAAACAATAAACAGCAAGTATAATTTGCTATATTCCGCCGACAACCGGAAGATTTGTATAATATAACACCACACAAAATCCTCCACCAGAACCTCTACGCACGTTTCGACTCGACACCGGATCATCCTCAGGAGATGTTGACTTCACAAGCGCGTAAAGTAAATTTTACTGTGACTTTAAAGTGACTTTACTTTTCGCGCTTTCCGCCATATTATATCCGCTATATCCGGAATATAGCAAATTATACTTGCTGTTTGTTGTTTATCATGGACTTCCCCAAAGTAACGCCTGCTTCTATTCGTTATAAAAAAAAATGTTTTTATTTAAAAAAACGCAAGTGAAGTGACAATTGAAAACTCAAAAACCAGCATATCTCTATCATATCGGTGTAACGGAGCATATCAGTGTTTAATTGTATCCAGTACATTTTATTAACTTTTATCACTAAGTGAATGTAGTTATACTAAAAGTGTTAGTGTGGAAGAATATAAGTGAGATAAGTGAAGATGTCCGAACGTTTCAAGGTGACTAAATTCGATGAGCCTTCGGGCAAAACGTACAAGAACTACGGTGCTACGTCCGCTGAGAATGACGTTGAGCTGAAAGGGAAGCTGCTGCCGGAATCAGGTAAGTTCATTAAAATACTATTATAAAAGATAACAATATACCGTTGCTGCCGGAATCAGGTAAGTTCATTAAAATACTAAAAGGTAATAAAGTATAAAGTAAGTACAATATACCTGTAGAGATATTGTGAAAATGCATTATTGATATTTCTTGAACGGCGGTTGAGGGGACTTTTGTTCAGCTATATTTCTAGTTATATAAACTTCTTTATCTGTTTATGTTACCATGTACAAAAAAATTTCCTACTTGAAAACTACTAAAGAAATTTGTAAACACGCCACTTTTGGCCTACTATTTCTTTTGTAAACTGTTTTATTTTATTTTATTAATTTCTCATTAAGTGAAATTGTTTCTTCTGAGAATAAAGATCTTTAAACCTAAATTACCATGCACAGCATTTATGAGTAGTCTACGACCTTTAATGGAAAATAAAACCCTACTGTGAGATGAAAGGTTCTAGTGTAATCGAAAATAAAAGCATATAAATTGGTACAGTACTATACAAAATATTGCATTGGTCATTTTGCAAGAATTTTTTTAATGTTAATAAAATCGAAATACTATCGAAGATTGTTATATAACAAAGCTGTAGCTTTTTTATAAACTCCTTATGAGAACTGGTAAGTGACCACATTAAAACTAGAACACTAGAAGTGTTTTAGGAAAGTGGCAATAAAGAAAAACTTGCAACCTACCTAGTAATGTATATACGTCCGATGGTAATAATCAATGTAATCTAAAAACTTTAGATAAAGTTAACTAGCGCCATCCCTATCGACAGGGAAGAGTTGGAAAAGGACAGCACTCTAAATTCAATATACTAGCTAAAGATTTTGGATTATTAATATCGAACGATATACTGTCACCGTTCCGTCATTGGAAATAAAACAGCATTTCAATCCGCTGGTATTGATGACCGAAGAGTTGATTTTACAAAAAGATAGTGCAAAATCTAATTCTAATATCACTCTGTTCACCATTGCGACATTCTTCTGATGAAGACGAATTGATTGACACCTCATCTATCAATTTGTCGAAATGCGGCGAGCTATAGTGGCTTTACGTGTAGTAGAGGTAGAAAAACAGTGTGCGTTTTCTCACTTATTTTTATTGTCAGCTATACCACGAACTTAGTTTCAGAAATCACGAGAGAACGCACTAAAACGTATAAGCATTGTTTAACTTTATTTTATGAGATTGAAATTGATGAGATTTAAAATAATAGGTGCATTATTATTTTAAATCTCATAGCTTAATTTAAATAGAATTAAAATTACTCAAATAGAATAACTAATTTAAATAGAATTTAAATAACTAAAAATGAAACGGCGCTATGAAAATGCCCTACATACCCCATTATTTTTTTTTCTCGTTTAATATCTTGTTTCTAGTATATTTAGTTTATAATAACTAGTAGATAGTAGTAATTTTTTAAGATTATATAAACGATAAAAAAGCTTGGGTGTGAATTTCTCTATATCCATAGGTACTATAATTTATTATTGATAATGTGAGATGGGGAAAAAAACCCGGCTAAGTTTTGTGGGCTTCTTCTTAGACCGGGGCGCGTTTGGAACCCTCATAGCTTTAGTTTTAAGTTTACGACTATTTAATCACCATCAAATCACTACTATGTAAATTATTGACGCATCAAAAGTGCCTTTTAAAGGACTATTTGAATAAAGATTATTTGAATTTGATTTTGAATTTAATAATCTGTTCTGTTACGTGATTGTTGTATAATAAAATTCACCCCCTAAAAAGTGTATGAAAAGTGTGTTCAGGCAGCTTAATATCATTCATTTATATCATATATATCATTGTTGTTTACCTTCGTATATACAAATAACACTTCATGATTAAAAAGTGATCGTCTATCTACAAGCTATGCCTAATATATTACACTGGGATGGATTTAATTAGCAAATGCATTGATTAGACGCTTGCAAAGTTTAATTAAGCGCTAATCATATTAAATGTGCTTTGTTGTGAAGTTCTGTGTAACGTGAATTGATTGTTTCGTTTGGGAAAGCGCACTATGTTACTTCGCAGTACATTCTACTACACCTCGAGAATTTTGAAATCTCTTAAATATACAATAATAATGTTGTATAGTAATTTTCATAGACAATGTACCACAATAAAGGGTGAAGTAATTTATTGCTAATTTGGAATATTTTACAAGCAATTGACAAACGTAAATGTTAGTAGTTGAGGAATCTGAATCACGATCAACCCATTGCCGGCTCACTACAGAGCACGGGTCTCATCCCAATATAAAAGGGTTTGGCCATAGTCTACAACGCTGGCCATATGCGGATTGGCAGACCTCACACGCCTTTGAGAATATTTTAAACTCTCAGGCTTGCAGGTTTCCTCACGATGTTTTCCTTCACCGTTGAAGCAAGTGATATTTTAATTGCTTAAAAAACACATAACTTTGAAAGTTAGAGGTGCGTGCCTGGGTTCGAACCTCCGACCTATGATTAGGAGGCGGACGCCCTAACCACTAGGCCATCACAGCTTCAAAATCTGATTACGATTATATAATTAATCGGAACCACGATGCAGCCTGCGCTTTCCACATAAGAATATTGCTTAATTTTATTTAAAGTAAATTCCCTGAAGTGGTTAAATAATATAGCAATAGCAAATAGCATTTGCAAAAACTTCTTAACTCTCAGTTAAGCTAAGCATTTAGCTAAATAAATATTTGACAACTATGTGACTTTTTAAGTTGCTTGAACGTGCAATGTAGATATTAGCTTGCTTCAACTTCATCGCAAGATATTAAATGAAATTGCATAGATTTACTGAACTTAGTTTTTAAGAAATGGGTAAATAATGCAGCACACTCTTTGCTTGTGAAACCTAAGTTACCGTTTAGCGAAATAATTGTACCTACTTGTGACATTCTGTGAAATATCAATACGACAGTTTATCGCATATTAGGTTACCGTGCAGTATGCTCTCAATCTAAGGGGGGTGATGAAGTTTGGTTACAGCCGTTAGGTAACTAATGAACAGGTGACTAATTAACACGTATTGGAACTGCCAATTCTAAGTAATGTGTCCTTACAAATAAAATTTGCAAATAAATTGTGATTCAAAACTTCTTATATCGTCGCTTTAAAATCGGCCCGTGTGCCGTCACGATAAACGGCGTAACGCCTTTGTGCCGTCATATCACCTCCGTCCATTCTACTATTCATTTGATGTTTCGCGTAGGCCGAGCCTCCCGTGCTGATCAAGTTTTTTTTAATTTCATAAGGGCTAGACGGTTTCTATGAGCATGGCATTTGCTTCTTAACATTGTTAAGTAGCAAGTGCAATATGTTTAGCATAGGATAAAGAGTTATTCAAAATGCTAAAACTCGTAAATTCGCAGATAGCTAAAATTAACGAAAAATAGCATTAATCAACATCGCTAGAATATGTAGTGGAGTTACATTTCACTTTAATTGATATCTGCAATCATCAAATAACAATCCAGGATCAACTATCACACTGTCGCTTATTGAAATTAATTGTGTATTGACAAGTACTTCATAATAATTGTGTTGTGGTTCACAGCATTTTAGATTAGTAAATACAATTACTTACAGGTAGCAACTATGAGTTGTATCAATTAATTACCTATATCCACAATAAAGCTGTGATAGATCAGTGGTTAGGACGTGCTCCTCCTAATCAGAGTTCGGGGGTTCGAACCCGGGAACCTCTAACTTTTCGCAGTTAGGTGCGTTTTTAGGCAATTAAAATATCACTTGCTTCAACGGTGAAGGAAAACATCGTGAGTAAACCTGCATGCCTCTGAGTTCTCCATAATGTTCTCAAAGGCGTGTAAAGTCTGCCAATCCGCAA
The DNA here is from genome assembly GCA_928268935.1 of Lasiommata megera. Lineage (NCBI taxonomy): Eukaryota > Metazoa > Arthropoda > Insecta > Lepidoptera > Nymphalidae > Lasiommata > Lasiommata megera. The sequence continues at coordinate 16,029,831 of OV743308.1, read as the reverse complement.
ATGGCCAGCGTGGTGGACTATGGTCAAACCCTTCTTATATTGAGAAGAGGCCCGTGCTCTGTAGTGAGCTGGCAATGGGTTGATCATGATGATGATGATGAATCTTAGTGTGACCTCTTCATTGCCTTCCATTTAGCATCATAATAATCAAAAGCAAGATTATCGTCGAAAAGAAAAAAAAACAATAGCAAACTCAGACCTTTAGCTTACGGCTCTATAATCTGGTGTAAGTGGAAATTGAGAACTAAGCCGTCTAACTTTGTTGTGGGCTTCGCGCTTAGAACCCACTTCGCTTTAGTTTTAAGACTAATGTAGTTATCATCTAATGAAATAAATTGAAGAGAAATATTTTTTATGAACGCTTCATGCCTGGTTTAGGTTTGCGTGAATAAACATTTCAATTGAATTTTTGAAGTAACTTGCTTACCGAAGAACATGTTGAGGCCCAATACGGACTTCCAAAGGGTGAACTATTGAGTTACCTACTTCTACGTTACCCAGCGTTATAGAACTATTACTACAGAACTATGAATATAACCCAATTCAGGCCGTTGAAGCAAGTGACATTTTAATTGTTTAAAAACGCTCAAAACTCCGAAAAGTTAGAGGTGCGTGGCCGGGTTTGAACCCCCGACCTCTAATTAGGAGGCTGACGCCCTAACCACTAGGCTATTACCGCTTCACTACTATTTATGGGGAATCATGAGTCCCAATTATAAGTTACGTGATATACGTATTAGTTGCAAAACAAACATTAGTTGTACAGAGTGTAATCTTTCCCAGTATTGAGCTAGAGCGGGTAAACATGGTTTGTAATTTGATTGACTTCGCGGGGTTGTTCGAGACAGGCGATATTTGCTGTTAACCAAATAATCTGAGGACCTCGCGCATTCGAGCTATCTATAATTGTTTCTGAACGGTGAACAGAAGAAATATATTTGATTTTATCGATTCTTGTCTTATATCATAAGATTTATAGATTATATTCTTGTCTTTCGTCAAATGTTGCAAAAAAGCTTACAGAAATTTAGGCTTTATGCCGTACGTCGTACGGTGTGTGGCTTTACCAATATAAAAGCGGTGGTAGCGCTATACAACGTGTTAGTTAGATGCCAATTAGAATGCAATACAGTCATTTAGGCTCCACATGAGTCTTATGTGTGAAACGTGTGCAAAACTTTTTTGTCAACATCCCAGTGGTGAGCGATGTGGTTATATAAGAAGGTCTCGGATCAAATCCTCGGTAGGGGCAATATGGGAAATGTGAGTGTGTTCCGCTGAGTTCATCTGCATGAAAGATACTGCATCAGCTGAGATTATAGTCAAAGGGTAGCGAGTAGTATAATAAAACTAGAGTAGAATAGAAACTGACGTTGGATACGTTTTCTGGTTGCACATTATAAATTCAGAATTTATACTGAATTCTATGATATTCTGATGCATTTTAAGCCAATGGTATCTAGGTCAAAGCTAGTACTACTTACACATTTGGAGTATCGAAATAAAAACTCTGTTTGCCTATGAATCCCTTGTTAGTCTATGTGTTAATATGTATGGTATAATTTAACCACTACAAGTTAACCCTTGACGGTTATCTCATCTGGTGATGGTACGGTCTAAGATGGTACCGGGCTAACTTGTTATGGTAAACCCGAATCGGTTTCTATGCGACATCGCACTGGAACGCTAAGTCTCTTGGCAACACGTTTTCGTCGATAGGGTGGTAACAAACCATCGCGAAGCCTGCCACCAGACCAAACTCGAGTCAGTAATCGAACCCAGGACTTCCAACTTTATAATGCGATAGCGCACGCACTGCGCCACGCAGATCGTCAATGTTAGAAATCTATCCTAATAGATTCTTTCTTTACTCAGTAGATTATAACTGCTACTTTTGTGAGGCTTTATGTTATGTCCCCTAGGAAGATAAACAGAGCTACAGGATAAACCGGCTTACGCCTTAGAAACACAGGATTATTATATGAATTCACCGAGCTCCATCAAAAGAGATGATGTTATGAAAGCTCGCATTTCTAATGGTGCCTTCTATGTTATTCCAACCGAAAACATTGTTCGCTGAAATTTGTTTAAAGCAAGATTAATGGATAACTTTATTTCACGTTGGAATATCTTGATCATTTTTATGAAGTGAAATTATAATAATAGTGGAAAAATTTGGCCTATTTTTGAAAGATTGGAATGTATTTTTTTACATAAATAATTCTTGTGATTAATTTTATAAATTAAATATATAAACATTTTAAAAATTTATACAGAGAGAGTTTGGGAATTTTATATAGAGCGATTATATTTCTTATCAAAATGATATAGGGCTTTCTTTTTATTTTATGAAATACATTTTTATTTATTTTCAAGAATATATATAAACCTTAGATTAACCTAAAACTAAAAAACTTAAAAAATATAATACCATATCTAAAACATATTATTAAAAGGAGTCGCTTTAGGCATGGTTCCGAAGATAATGGCAGCGTTCCCCCTTTGAATAGCTAGACTAATTCTTTATCTGAGGTAGGTAGGTAGGTTAAAAAGCATTATAGCGCTAGGACCCCACGGACCAAGGGTCTCGACACGGAATGGGCCAAATTAGGTATTTTTAATATTAGAAATTATGTTTGACGGTCCTCAATTACGCAGCATGGATTGCCGAGATTTTTTGCATACGCTAATGAACCGGAGAGCAAAATAGACATGATTATCATCCCGGAAAAATGCAGTCCATACTGATAAAGCTGAAGCGTAGGTAATTCCGTTATACCCTCTTCACGCTTTCGCATTTATAACATTAGTGGGAAAACTGGGACGTCTAAATGAAAATAAAAGTCTGTTTGTTTGTTACCCTATTTCCGAAACTATTGTTGTATTGTATTGTAAAACTTTCGTAGTGTCCACGCGAAATTTCCTGGCTCACAAAAATTTTTTTTGGAATTTACCGGGTAGGTATCTATAGCTTTTTTTATATACTACAAGTTAGCCCTTGACGGAAAACTCACCTGATGGTAAATGATGATGCAGTCTAAGATGGTAGCGGGCTAACCTGTTAGGGGTATGGTAAACCCACACTCCTAATTGGTTTCTACGCGACATTGTGCCGGAAAGCTAAATCGCTTGGCGACACGTCTTTGTCGGTAGGGTAACAAGCCACGGCCGAAGCTTCCAACCAGACTAGACTCGAGCCGGGAATCGAACCCAGGACCTCCAACTTTATAATGCGACAGCGCGCGCACTGCGCCACGGAGGTCGTTAAACCTTGGAGCTACTTGATAATATTTCGGCCGGATGATATCAAAGTCTGTATGAAATAAAAACAAAACACACAAATGGCATAATACACCGCTGAGAAAGCGTTCTGGGTACATACATTAGAGCACACAGTAAAAACATATGCCATTTTTATGAACACTTGGTGTGGATAACGTTTGATCATCATGATCAACCCATTATCGGCTCACTGCAGAGCACGGGTCTTCTCTCAATATGAGAAGGGTTTGGCCATAGTCCACTACGCTGGCCATGTGCGGGTTGGCAGACTTCACGCGCCTGTGAAAACATTATGGAGAACTCTCCGGCGTGCAGGTTTCCTCACGATGTTTTCCTTCACCGTTGAAGCAAGTGATATTTGAATTGTTTAAAAACGCACATAACTCCGAAAAGTTAGAGGTGCGTGCCCGGATTCGAAACGCCGACTTTTGATTAGGAGGCTGACGCCCTAACCACTAAGCTATCACCGCTTATACTCGGAGCTACTTGATAATATTTCGGCCCGATGACGTCAAAGTCTGTATGAAATAAAAACAAAACACATAAATGGCATAATACACCGCTGAGAAAGCGTTCTGGGTACATACATTAAAAAACATTCGCCATTTTTCTGAAAACTGGGTGTGGATAACGTTTACTAAAGGTTATATTCGTTCATTTTTACAAGCGCATTCATACTTTAATCCGCTGAAACTCCATCTTAGTATAATTAAGTTTTCCTTTGACACTTTGAAATGTGCTGCTTTTCACATGTAGTTCTCTAGCGTGACCTATTTCAGCCTATCCTTTTTCATGGGAACGAGAAAAGCGGTTATTTTGCAAAGTAAACTGTGCACAATTATAATTAAAGTTTGTTTTCGGTTAGCAGTCTCTCAGGTAGGCAAACACTATTTCAATTAATTTCGGTTTACTCTACCTATATCATGTTACACGACCAATTTATATAGCACTGCCATTTTCGGATACATAGGCAAAACAAAAGTTGCTTATGTATCCGAGTAAAAAATAGTAATACCTATTATATTTATAGAAGCTGTGTCAGCCTCCTATTCAGAGGTCGGGGGTTCGAACCCGGGCACGCACCTATAACTTTTCGGAATTATGTGCGTTTTTAAGCAATTAAAATATCACTTGCTTCAACGGTGAAGGAAAACATCGTGATGAAACCTGCACGCCTGAGAGTTCTCCATAATGTTCTCAAAGGCGTGTGAAGTCTGCCAATCCACACATGGCCAGCGTGGTGGACTATGGCCAAACCCTTCTCATATTGAGAGGGGACCCGTGCTCTGTAGTGAGCCGGTAATGGGTTGATCATGATGATTATATTAATACACGGTCACCGTTTCTCCTACAGACAGGTGATAATAAAAGGGCTCCTTCCATTAAGGAAACGGACTGAATATAGGCAAACTATGTAAGGCAGTCAAAATGTCACGGTCTAGTGTTATAATCTGTAACAACTGTGTTAAAGACGTAAAAAATTAAGCCAATAAAAATAAAAAGCCATAAAATCTCGGCTGGCTAAAAGTGCCTTTTCAGAAATTCGTCCGGCGTTTTATTTAATAACATCATTCTGCCTCTTAGTACCTACTTCATTAAATGGGCTTTTCGTATTTTGTAAGAGTCTAACCCTAAAGATAAGGGCATATTATAGCTTTCGATTACGACTTCACTCACGTTAATGTATATTTTGTCAAACAATTCGAATAGCGGTTTTTTATAGGTAGCTTTCTATACACTTGTAACCTTGAAGCTGTGATAGCCTAGTGGTTAGGAGGTCAGCCTCCTAATCTGAGGTCGGGGGTTCGAACCCGAGCGAGCATCTATAACTTTCGGAGTTATGTGCGTTGTTAAGCAATTAACATATCACTTGCTTCAACGCTGAAGGAAAACATCGTGAGGAAACCTGCACGCCTGAGAGTCCTCCGTAATGTTCTCAAAGGCGTGTGAAGTTCCCCTTTCAGGAGGATTATTTCATTTCACTTACCGGGTTCTGTGAGTTAAATGAAATATTGTGGAGGAAACCAACATGCTATATAGTTAGTTCTTCATAATGTTTTCAAAGGCATTTATAGTCACTGTGCCGGTGTGATGGGGCTAAATTTCTTCTCTGAGATCGCGTAATAGGTCGGTAATTACTTGATATTGATGAAAACCCATGGTTAAGTTAACTGTACGGTAAAACCAACACTTCATTATTGGATGCTTTGATATATATTTTTTTTTTACACAAGTTAGCTCTAGACGGCTATCTCACCCGGTGGTAAGTGATGATGCAGTCTAGGATGGTAGCGGGCAAACCTGTTAGGGGTATGGTAAAACCACTCTCCTAATTTCTACGCGAAATAGTGCCGGAACGCTAAATCGCTTTGCGACACGTCTTTGTCAGTAGGGTGGTAACTAGCCACGGATGAAGCCTCCCACCAGACAAAAACCCGGGTTCTTTGAGTGAAATGAAATATTATGGAGCAAACCAACATGCCTGTCTTCATAATGTTTTCAAAGGCATTTATAGTCTACCAAAACTAAAACTCAAACTCAAACTCAAACCTAGGTCATTTCTGCCACGCACCTGTTAATTGTGGAACCAGCTTCCATCTTCTGTGATCCCTAATGGCTTTAATATGGGGATCTTCAAAGGGCGGATAAACAAATTGCTCAAGAGCCAGCAACGCATTGGTGGTTCCTCTGGTGCTGCAAATGTTCATGGGCGGCGGTAATCACTTACCATCAGGTGAACCGCCTGCTCGTTTGCTCGCTATGTATATAAAAAAAAACCCACGGCTAAGCTTACTGTATAGTAAAACCAACACTTCATTATTGGATGCTTTGATATACTCCATTCCCAATAGATGACCACAAGTCAGTAAACATTTATTCTGATGGCGCACTTGTCTATTACATTAAATATTATCCAGGCTGCGAAATTAATCTCTCACCACATTCTTTTTAATTTATTTTTGCAGAGTCCATCGCAATTATCGATTAATCAGTATGTTATTTTTATAATGTTGTGCAAAAGCGAAAGATGTATAATCAACGAAGTGAGATGGATTTATGCGCTGACACGGAAAATAGCGTACAACGCTGTTTTCAGTTTTTGGATTGATTATTTGCCATTATTTCATATTCCATATGATATTTTTAAATTTAATAAGGTCACACTGGTTCTGTTTAAAGCTTTAAATAATACTATAAATTTTTATTCGTAGATGCAATATAACTAGCTTATGCTCGTTACTTCGTCTGCGTAGATAAGGGTTTTAAAAATCCCGTGGGATTAGGAAACCTAACTTACCTGTAGTAGAGGTTCGTAGGAGAATTGGGCTTCTGTTGGGCACAATAACTTTCACTATCAATAAACTATGAATAGCTATAATAATTGAACTAGGGGACAAAAAACGCATTTTCAGATGACAAGTGTGCAAGAAGTCAAATAGATTTGTACGTAGAGCATCACTTCCTTGTTTGTAATACGCGTCGTAAAAAAATTCTTCCTGCTTCCGTTTACCCCACCACTTACAGTATTACCATCAAACAGCAGTGCATTGGTAAAAAAACATAACAACATCGGTTCCTTTTTAAGTCCGATGCTATGTTAAAGCATGTTCAAATTCCACTTTTGTTAAATTTAAAGTATCTATATAAGTTTCAACGGTACTCTTAAGGTACGTAAGTTGCACTGTATTCCGTTGAAATCGGTAGTTTCTAGCTAACTTAATTAAGAACTTAAAATGTAAGGTCCGAAGGTTTAATTACTTGGGAAGTACTAAAAACCCTCATAATTAACTGAAATGTAAAGGTTTAGTTTGTGAGATAAGCGTAGCATTGTTCTCTTCTTTTCTGACACTTAATTTTTAGACCTTCATAGAAAGAAATGTTTTTCTATAGAATCCATGAAGAGTTTTAAGACATAATAGAAATAATTTATATTGGTGGATGGAGTTGATATTTGAAATATCATTAGTTTGGCTACCTTAATATAAAATAAATACAAAACACATGCAAAAATTAAAGCTTCAATTACATTAGATAAAGATTACTTTTTAAAATATCTAGGTTCGTGTAGACCGTGCCAACGTTTTAAAACAGTGTCAAGTCGCAAGCATTTAATATAGGCAAGGTTCAAGTTAAACTGCGATCTTTGAGATATAAAAAATTAAAAAATATGTTTATATCCGACGCTATAACATATTTTTTTACATACAGACACCCAGACCTACAAATTTACAGACATAACGCGTTCTCAAACGGTCCGTGAAGTCTGAATGGGTCACGCCTGAAAATCAGTCTACTTTGAACGAAGCATCAAGTTGTGGCAACGCCCTTTTCAAAGTTCATTTCAATAAAATATGGCAGTCTTAAAACAATATTCAATAATGTCTAGCAAGTGAATTTCACTTGTTTAAGTATTTTGTTTGATTTCAATAAGCCGATTATAGTACCGACCTCCATGGCGCATGCGTGCATTGTCACATTACATTGTTGGAGGTCCTGGGTTTGATTCCCGGCTCGAGTCTGGTCTGGTGGAAGGTTTCGGCCGTGGCTAGTTACCACCCTATTAACAAAGACGTGTCGTCAAGTGGTTTAGCGTTTCGGCGCGATGTCGCGTAGAAACCAATTAGGACTATGGAGTTAAAACGAAAAGTAAAAATGATATCCTTGGTAAAAATAATCATTAAAAAAAATGTAAAATCAGTGATCAAGTCAGCTTTAATGTAGGCAACTAAAGTGTTTGCAACCCTTATGCAATAATTTTACTTATTTTGTACCTGGAATGGCTAAGGACAAAAATGTTTTTTTTTTTGGGTCTTTAATTCCAATGGCGTCTCGTATCTTTGATTTATATGTGTGTTTTTTTTTTAGGCTAAGTAAATGAAACTTAACTTTATAATTATTCAATTACATACTTAATTTAGTTGCCAACAAACAAAATACATGTCTTGCCACAAAGCGTGCGTTATTTTGTTGAATCATTTAAGAAACAAGAGATTTCATAAAGATAATCTCTCGCTAGCAGAGCAGTTAGCGAGAGATTATGGTCGCGTTGTTTACCACTAGAACTAATAAGCACATCCATTAACAGTCATTTAAGCCCACCGACTTTAAAGCAGCGAGGTAGGTTTATGCTCCAAAATCTTCTCTTCTATCAGAGTGGTAGCCTGCGTCTAGCTTGGGGACATTTAAATTTAATTTTTATTTATAATAATAATAATAATCTTTATTTATAAAACTCAGTACAGCACAATACAATGGAATCCTGACTCCTAAACTAGGAAAACCCGTATCATAGGGGCCAGTGCCTTCCCAAACATTGAATAAGGTTAAAGTTACATATCTAGAGCACTTTAATAAATAAAAATATTTCAGTATGTGTTGTTGAGTTTAGTTTGATTTAAGGTTAAAGATAGTTTTAACAATTAGTTAAAAAAAAAAAAACAAAAACAACTAGAAGAATTTTGAAAATATTGTATGCTGAATATATCTTGTGTCTAAATTATGTGTGTGTGTGTGTGTGTGCGTGCGTGCGTGCGTGCGTGCGTGCGTGCCGTCTATCACTTTGAAACTCATAGAATGTTTTAAATATACATAGTATAAGTCTTATTTTTAATGTTTCTGTCAGGCAGGTACGTTCTTTATTTAAGCAATACTTTGAACAACTTAATCAGACGAGGAGTTAATACGTTGAGTGACCTAAAGGTCCTGACTACTCGATGTTTATTTGGTATGTAAAGAAAACGACTTCTATTTGCGTAAATATCCTGAAAGACCTTTCCCTGTATATTCAGGCGAGATCATTAATTAACTGAACCGCCTTAGGTCGCAACCTCGTTAGCGAGAGTGATCGAATAATTATAGCTTTCGTACTGTAAATTGAATAGGAAAACCCATTGAATATTGTTCGAGCACTTGCAATATAAACTGGTCCCTATATGTACTCATTATTTTAATAAAGTTTGTTGTAAGGCGCGCATGGAACCCTCGTAGCTTTAGTTTTAATTTTACCACCGTAGCTATCACAACCATCTTACTACAGTGGGATTTTTTTTATCATCTTTATCGATGGCCCTCCAAAGGGTACAGATCTCCGCCCAGCATGAGAAAAGTCTTCGTAATCTAAGCTCACACTGGCTTAGTGCGGACTGATGAACTTCACTTCACTTCACTTGCAAGTTTTCTTCGCCGTTTAAGCTGCAAATGTAGTAAAATTCCTGTTTTAGGCCCATTTCAATAATTATTTTTTAACTTTCAAATTTGTACGAAGTTTCTTCTTTTATTAAAGTGTTTTTATCTACACATGTATTATATAATCAAATTTATAAATTTTATCATTTATTAAGGTGTTTTAAAGATTTTAAATCTATTAAGCTGCGATTTCTAGATGTGGGTTCGAATACCGCTGGTTCCGAAAATTTTTGTATGCATTTTAAATTTATAAATTTGTATGCAGTTGTGAAACCAGGAGGATTACCGAGAGACGTTAAGTTAAAACGACGGTTAAGACGAGATTTACGTTAACGCAGAAGTGTCGCGAGTTTATATGAAAACTTACATTAATTATGACCTTAATATCACAGCAACGTCATGCCAGACAGGGTGACGCCGTTGATGGCAGACAAAATTTCCGTCGTATGTGGAAAGCTATCGACCTTGGACCTGGCGTATGCTTTTGATCGTCTCATATATGTTTTCTAGCTATCAAACTTAACGTTGAAGTAATATAATAATCCCAGGTTAACGTAGACGTTTAGGTTAGAGTACTTCTTTCTTCTGTATTTCACTAGTAAGTTTCCGATGCCGACAATTTATTTTTATATGCTACAAATTCTCCCTTGACGGCAATCTCACCTGATGGTAAGTGATGATGCAGTCTAGGATGGTAGCGGGCGAACCTGTTAGGGGTATGCTACTAATTCTAACTGGTTTATACGCGACATCATGCCGGAACGCTAAATCGCTTGGCCTAAATCACCTACCGACAAAGACGAGTCGTCTTTGTCGGTAGGTTTGTAACTAGCCACGGCCGAAACATTCAACTGATATTCCCTACTAATTTTATAAATGCGAAAGACTTTCTAATCGTTAAAAGTTATGATAGATTTGGGTTTTAGCTTTATCCCACAGGAGTTGTGCATTTATACGGGATAAAAAATACACCATGTCATTTTGTGGCTCATCATCCGCCGAATCCGTTGGTCTATTTTTGTGTGATTAAAAAAAAACTTAATCCAGGTACCTGCAAAAACGTACATCAAAAAGTTTAACCTGTACTTAGGCGAGCTCATTTAATTGATTCGCTCGGCTCGTTAACGTCGTTAACGATTCAGAAATCATTAAACCCCGCAGCGCTGAATGCCTTACGTCCAAGTCCCTCGGGTGTAATACAATGCAAAGAAATTTCGCCCGATATTATCACCATTAAACGTTTCGTATCCTTATGTAAATAGTTTAATTTAGGAAAATTGTTTTTTTTTAACAGCTCACTTACATTTTATGTTTTTCATCTAATAGATATTTAGATCTCGTTTATACGAGGATTGGCTGATTTTGCTGGAACATTTTGTTCTGTCGCAATCGCGTTTTGCATGTTTACGATAGTGCATGTAAATGAACACGACAAGAGGTTCTTTGGCAACGACTACCTTGGGCTTTAGCGCTTGTCACTGGAACGTCCAATCAAACACGTGCGTGGCTCTTAATTGATTTTATTCATACGATAAATCTGAAGAGTTAGGGGCGTCCAAATTTTTTTAGTGAGAGTGACGTCAGCTTTTGTTTTTCTCATAGTAATTAAAACCACAACTTAAGGGATTACACTTTTATTGCGACCATAATTAAGAGGTCCGAACGGTCCGACGTCTCGAGCGAGAATGCTACGAAAGGCAACAACCGTCCATATTAATAGCAAAGCATGCTTGTACAAAATTGATTGCTATCTTCTAAATACACTGATTAGCTAAAAAATTATTAATTAGTGATTTAAAGAGTTCAAATGTGGGTAGAGATTGTCTAAACTGAAATGACGCGCCCCACTACTTAATTAGTGTATTTAAATGTGTGAGTGCAAATAAAACAACAACACTTCATCTGTGTGGGAGCGTCGATTTATCAGTAAACTACGATCTCTGAGTGCACAAGACGGTTGACTAGTTGGGTAATAAATCCGATAACGCTCGCTCTATTGAGCAACGCCGTCCCATTGTATGAAACAATACGTCCTCTCCTCTCGCGCGTTTAATATTAACTAAACTAGTTGGACAACAAATCCGAGAATAACGTTTCTTAGCAAGTATAGTTCACAAAAAAAAAATACTTGAAAAATAATTTATTTATGTATTTTTATGTAACACTTTAATAGGTTACATGGTAATTAAAGTGTTACATAAAAATACATAAATAAAGCTGAATACATTTATTAGATCTATGAATTAATTTTTCTAAACCATCGTAAAAATATTTTTTATCTTTTGCCTCAAAATGAGCCATTAATGAATGACGCAATAAGGCTGAAACTCAATTTATATACCAATGGGTAATAGTCTCTAATTAGTATGACACTAAGCGAGCGCACCTATCCCCAGTCCATCCCCTCCATTCCACGAACTTTTGGACCTCCCTGCGTAATTGTTATGTTATATATGACTTTTAGTATAGGTATAATAAAATATTAATTTTTAAATCGGTTAAGTAAAAATATTATCTTTATAAACTATGTTCTAAAAAGCATTACTATTCACTCATCTCAGCCAAATCGTTTTCGTCTGAATCAGAGTCATTAACATTAATAATAAATTCTTTATCCATATCAAAGTATTTTAAATATTGTTTTTCTGTGTCTTCGACATGCCGACATGTGTTCGCCCACATTGTACGGTCAATCATTTCGAGTCGTTCATTTATCAGTGCCATAATGGATGTTAAATTTTGTGCAATGTTTTTGCTAGCCACGTAGTTTTTTAATATTCCCCATATTTTTTCAATGGGATTGAGTTCCGGGTGGTAAGGGGGTAATCGTAGAATTTCAAATCCTTTTGATTGAATCAGTTCATCGATAGCAAATCTTTTAAATCTGTCTTTGTTTTTTAAAATTAAATCGTACAACTCTATTTTTTTCATCGTTTCGTCAAAAGGTATATTTTTTTCAGCAAGCCATGTTTGCATGTCATTTTTGTTTCCGTTTGAGTTAGGAGCTTTTTCTATTAAAGCATTGTGGTAAGAAGCGTTATCCACAACGATGACAGAGTTTTCTGGGAGGTTCGGTAGCAATTGTGTGCTAAGCCACTTTTTATAATTATTTAAATTCATGTTATCGTGATAATCTCCCGTTGTTGAGTTTGCTTTATACACTAAGCTAGCATTTGGAATAAACCCTTCAGACCCACCAGCGTGAACAATAATGACCCGCATACCTTTAGATATTTTTTTTTGCACTTGTGATACTTCTTTTGCTAGTTTCCAGCACTTGTTTTGAATATGTGTCGTGTGAACGTAACTTTCATCAGTAAAAACGATATATCGGCCCTCATCACGGTATTTTTTTAATCGTCTCAAATACTGGAACCGCAGCATTTGTATATCGTGCTTTTCGACTAGAGCTTTACGGTTATCATCTATTTTTGACCACTCGTAGCCAGATTCTTTTAAAATAGTGCGCAGAGTTTCTATACAGCCAGTAAAACCAATTCTGTCCACCAATACCTGTTTGAGCTTTCTTAGTGTTGGTACTTCATTGAATTCTGTATGGAATGAAGCTATCGTTCTTCGAAGCACACCCATATCAAAATCTTCCAGCCTGGACTTGGGACGCGCTCTTTTTGGTTTTGAGGGAGATTTGCCTGACGTACTAGCTTGATTTTCTTCTTTTAAAATTCGCGTAATCGTGGATTCACTAACACCGACAGCTCGGGCAGTTCGCCACCTAGCATCACTTAGTTTTTCGACTCCATTTTCTGCTTCATATTTCATTCGGTGGTATACTTTGGCAATAATTTCTTTTCCCTGGCTACGAAGATGTTTTTTTGTTGACATGCTGACGGTACTTTTGCGATCGAATGATGCGTGCTTCTACGTTGAAACCTAACCGACAACTGAGCGACCAATTATAATACCATGTTTATATGTATTGCGTTCATATTTGAGTTGGGCTTGTGTGAGTAAATGCAGAGGTGGGGCGCGTCATTTCGGCTTAGACGAACTCTAATTCTTGATTTTCTTAGCGCCGTTGAATTAAGTTAATAACTCCTTCGCGCCGACAAATCTTTATTGATATTAACGTTCATTAATACAATGATTAGTAGTGACGATATTTTCTAAAATTCATAAGCTTTGTTAAACATAATATTATAATAAATTTGGTATCTCTGTTGATATTCTTATAAACCGCTGACTTTAAACCCCGATTTGGGTGACAATACGTCTGTGACTGTCTCACAGTTTGCCAGCTTGTATTTCCGTACGGGAAATTACATTATATATTTCCATACATTTCGCCGGCCACAACTGGGACATGATGTCGTGATAGCTGTGTTTTCACCTTCGGGTTTAGCTATATGTTTATTTCTTGACATATTATTACGACTGTTATTACGTAATAAATGATATGTAATTTATAAATTTAGGTTCTTCGTCGTCCGTGTCATAAAAAAAACCAAATGACATGTATAATTGTGCGTTGTTGAATCATCTCCTGAAGATTTGTGTGATGTAGCTATGAGTATGAAAGTCATACATTGCACCGTGAGATTGACAAACTCCGTAGCGCAGTTCATTCGCGACCTTCGCGGCATTAGATATTACCACCCACTGAAAATCGCCTACCGCCAACCGGGTTCAGTTCAGCTACGCATTACTTGTTGCTCTGGTGCTCCACATTTATTCTATTTATTCATTTATTTATTTATTTCATATAATATACCATATAGGTATAAACATCATTCTAATTTCTCGGGTAAAAAAGTTGCATAAATGTTAAGTAATTTAAAACTATAGTCTTAAATTATTTAGATATTTATAAAGATTTAACTATAACGGACTTAATAATAAATACTAATAATGAAATACGTAATTAATAATTTATAGAAATATGCATGCAGTTATGCATAGCTCGGAGAACCGATGGACGTTGGGTTCCCAAGGTGCTGGAATGGCGACCCCGCACCGGTAAACGTAGCGTTGGTCGACCCCCAACAAGGTGGACAGACGACATCAAACGAGTCGCAGGGAGCGCTGGATACAAGCGGTCCAAGACCGTGGCCGTTGGAACTCCTTACAAAAGACCTATGTCCAGCAGTGGACGTCTATCGGTTGAAGTGATGATGTTACAATACACATCGCTGAATAATTACGCGTTTGTTCGTTTGCCCACGCCCACGTAAAGGTTAATAGGCATATATGTGTATGTATTTATATAATATATGTATTATATAAGGCTACAAACCAAAACCAGCTACCCGCGAAACCAGACCAATGGCCTTATTTTGAGAGGATAATGTCCCAGCGCCATGATATCAGCGGTTCGTCTGTGCAGAATCTGATCATCTAAGCAATTACATTACATGTCAGCGGCGGAGATGAACCGCTGACATGTAATCGCTCAGATTCCAGCGATTGTGTGATACGAGTATCTCACTCGTAGTTGATTTCGTGCCGTCGACGAAATTTGTAACAAGATTTGAAGCCACTGTTAAACCGCTGACAATAAATGACAATAAAGAGTGGAGACCATTTAAGTTCCTGCTCACATATTATCATTAATAAACCACTAGGCCTTTATTCGTTCGCAATTCACAATTGTCATATAATATAATACAAAATGGCGTAAAGAATTTTCCAAGTGACCTGTCCACCAACGGCGTTTGCCCCAGTAATGCCTTTTAACTTGATACCCTTGTCCAATCCAGAAAACAATACCGCATAACTTCGGGCGTCATTATTTCTCAGATTACGGTATTGTTGATTTAAGACAATAGTGAAGTATCCAAAAGAAAGATCTAGGTAAATATACACAGCTGTGATAGCCTAGTGGTTAGGACGTCAGCCTCCTAATCAGAGGACGGGGTTTAGAACCCGGGCACGCACCTCTAACTTTTCGGAGTTATGTGCGTTTTTAAGCATTTAAAATATCACTTGCTTCAACGGTGAAGGAAAACATTGTGAGGAAACCTGCATGCCTGAGAGTTCTCCATAATGTACTTAAAGGCGTGTGAAGTCTGCCAATCCGCACATGGCCAGCGTCGTGGACTATGGCCAAACTCTTCTCATATTGAGAAGAGACCCGTGCTCTGTAGTGAGCCAAGAATGGGTTGATCATGATGATGATGATGATGATGATAGGGTAAATATAATGGACACTCAAAAATTACTAGTTTACCGTGCATTCTGGCTTATTGACTCTGCAATGCAAAGGTATGTAAAGACTTCAAATGAGTCCAAAAGTGTAAATTTATAGTCTCAAATAGTTAAATGCAATAATTTTGCTTTTTTTATACTAGGGTAACTGACTACCCATTCTCTCGTCCTTATTATAAAGAAATGTGACGGAGAAAATGGCAAACTTTGTGGTTTATATATCGTCATTCTAGAAGGCGCCAGAATTATACATGTGAATCCTGCATCGCGCTATCGAAGTTTTTACACACAAGCACTATATATACAACTTCCCGAGATGAAAGCTCGGATTACCATGAGATTAACACTGGCTCGAAGGAAGACATTCCCTTTGGCTTGGTCAAACGTATGACCATGGTTTCTGTTACCATAAATTATCACGTGGTGCGCAAGTTAGTCCTACTGGTCCAACACAAGTGTAGGTACATGTTAATTATGGTGCCAACTTTAATGCTTGTCGCTTACAAGCGCTAGGTGAGAGCTAGGTTCTCAATCTTTGAGCTCGTAACACCAGCTTAATCATAACGCCGAGTTAACCATGTAATTAGTCTCAGGTCTATGAAATAATTAACTTGTTAAAACAATTTTCCAGTCACGTGAGCCATTACAAAGGAATTATAGTTAAATGTTTCATGTGCGATTACAAATTATAGATACGTTTTGCCTGACCTAATTAGGTTTCGTCTTCTGATATTACTTGCGTGGTATTCTTTAATTACAGTAATTATCTGTCCTAATTATATTATATTATAAAACATTAAATAAATAAATAATAATCTTTATTGAGAACACTTAAGTCATACAGTCAATTTGTGATTTGCGTGTGTGCGTATGTGTGTGTGTGTATGTGTGTGTGCGCGTATATGAGTGTATGTGTGTGCATGTGTGTTAGTGTGTGTGTGTGCGTGTCGTAGTTAATATGACCATTATTATAATATTTTAGGTAGCAAATCCTCAAATTGAATGTAATTTTTTTGTGAAAGCCATTGGAATACGCTAGTTTTACCCAAATACTTCGTCTTTGGATAAATTTTCAATTCTTAGTTGATGAAAACGTTTGCGAATGCCAGCTATCTAATTTTAAGTTACAAAGTTATCTTAGTTTCAGTGCTCTTTTTATTGTCGAAATTGATATGAAGTTTGTTATATCCATATATTGAAAGAAATCCATGCCTAAATACGCAATTGTGTTCAAAAGGGTATTATGACATCCGTGGCGCAATGCGTACGCTGTCTGTATTATAATTTAACTAATCCTGGGTTAAATACTCGGCTGGAGTTTGGTCTGGTGGGAGGCTTCGACCACGGCTACTTATCTTACTGGCAAAGATATACCACCAAGCGATTTCGCGTATGATGCCAAGTAGAAACCGATTGATGGATGGGTTCATCCGGCAACGCATCGCAACTCCTCTGGTGATGCAGATGTTTATCGGCAGCGGTAATCTCTTTACGTAAGTCCAGCATGTCCTGCGCCCGCGACGTTTAGCAAATTAAGCTGAAAGTTCAAGATTTATTTCAATGAACCAAAAGGCCAGTATATTAGGAAATAGAGAATTTTAACGGCCGAAACCGATACGCCCGTGAACTTGATAGTGTAGGTACACGAGGGTAATTGTTGGGCAATAACATGCTGATATTTATAACCCCGCGTGCGTTATGTTTTACGAGACGTTCTCGACCTTGGCGTATCACTGTTTGAACGTGAATCATTACTATGTTGACAAGAAACCGCACTGAACGAGCATCTTATCGGAACTGTGAAGAGCAACGTGGTTTGGCTTATATTTAAGGTAACATTATAGATCAATAGGAACCAATGACTTTCTTGTGCCTCGTTTTTCTACTTATCGGTGTGTTTTATTTCGAAACAGGTCTCGAGTACAATACCCAGGCCATGCCATGAAAATCTGTAACACGGCATCATACTGAAACGCTGAATAGCTTCGCAGTATGTCTTGCCAAGTAAGGTGGTATCTAGCGGCGGCCGAATTATCCCACCAGACCAGACCTGAGCCGGGTATTGAACTGGACCTGCCAGTTTGTAATTCTTAAGTTCCAGAATCTTACGGTGTCATATATACTCGTAACTGCTGATAAGCCATTACACAGATTCTCAGATAATGTTGGAAAACGAGCAGTTATAAATGAAAATTTGTATGTCTTTTTGTCGCATATCACGGTCGCTAATAAAGGGAAATAAAGATATTTATAAATTAAAAAAAACAACAGCATGGCTAGGACACACCTATGGACAAACGCACTGAAAGGACACAGGCACACGTGATGATTGTGTCACTCATTTACAACTAAGGGAGCCTAAGGCCCGTACAAAACAATCCAGTTGCACGAGATACAATCCAAAGGGGACCGCATTAGAGGGTTAAACTGTTGTGTTGCTATATCTGTCCAAACCAACGCGAACATTGACGTGTGAAAGAGACGTGAACATGTGGGGAGATCAAAAAATATTTCTCACAGGCTACCCTATACAATGGAAGCCCTATAATGAGTAATGTCCGGGGTCAACCGACCCTCATTAGCCACTGGCCGCTGACTATCCGAGGTTTATGATTCAGTCATCAACTTGTTACCAACATTTACAAGACTATCCTATTATATATGTTACGCAAAAACAACAAAAAAACGGATAGCTACAGCTAAACTAAACAAAAAGAAATTAAAACAAAACAAAAACAAAAACCTAGCTAAAAAAAAATGTGCACTAAATTAAACATTACTTTTCGCGTATCTAATTGTGCACATAGCGACTTTTTTTTTTATACAGCCCTTGACGGCTATCTCACCTGATGGTAAGTGATGATGCAGATGAACTGTAAGTGACATCCACTCAGCTCTGAGATGATGATTCAGTATTTAGGACGCTGTCCTTTCGGCGGAAACCTTTATGATGTTGCAACGGAAAGAAAAACACCATACATTAAATTAAAAAAAGGATAATAAATAAATAAACAAGTTTAAACCAAAACGATCAATACCACATGTTGAGTATCCCCGAATAAAAAGATATTTAAAGTTACTAAAATAAACGTTAGTTAGTAAAAGGGGGCGCCAGTTTTTTTTTATTTTTTATTATCCACTACTAGTTAGCCCTTGACGGCAATCTCACCTGATGGTATGTTATGTAGGGGTATGATAAAGCCATACTCCTAATTGGTTTCTACGCGACATCGTGCCGGAACGCTAAATCGCTTGGCAACACGCCTTTGTCGATAGGGTGGTAACTAGCCACGGCCGCAGCCTCCCACCAGACCAGATTCGAGCCGGGAATCGAACCCAGGACCTCCAATTTTATAATGCAAAAGCGTGCGCGCTGCGCCACGGAGGTCGTCAAAAGGTTAAAATAAAAGATAAAAGTGCGGTAGAACCTTCAGAAAATACACCGTCAGAAAATCAGAACCGAAGTTTTACTGAATGCAGAGTGTTCCTACTTATTCGATTGCGTGGAAGTTTACTTTGATTTGTATAAAATCAAAAAAAGCGCCATCTATTTTGTAACCGATGGCGCTCTTTCGAAACCACACATATAAGACCATGACAATGAATGCATGATGAAAATGGTCATGAGACCAAAAATGGAGTTCTATCAAAATATAAAAAGATAAATAATCAACTTTTTTTGTTGCTAAAATTGATGACTTCATCTTTACTTATTCGGAGTTTAGCATATCACAAAAGACACTTAAATCGTGAACATTTATTTTATATGACACATTTTACCGACCCATCGATTATGTTAAGTGCAAAGCGTTTCTAAAATACATACAGCAAAACCAAAAATAATTGATGTAGTTCCTAATAATAAGGTTGCTGGGAAGCAGTTAGCGATGATAATATTTAAAACGGCACAGAGAATGCAATTTTTTTTTTTTATTTATTTAGAATTTAGTTAGAATCTGTCTAAACCTATACAGGTATAGACACAGAATGACTAAAAAAAACACAATGTAAATGAAATTTTAAATAACAAATGACTTTAAAGGTTTCGCAACAGTTGATACGGTAACACACATGAAACGCTGTCACGAGTTAGCGACAAAGCTGCAAGTAAAATTATCTGGGCTGTTAATGGAATTAATATAAAAAATACCCACTAACTATTCGGCAGTCTATTGCCTATTGCCTTAATAATTGGTTAAGATTCCGAGCATGGTTCGCAACTTTAGATGTTCACATATATTTAAGTTTATAAGAGTAATTGCAAGTTTATTGGTAAGCATATTCGAGTCCGAAGTCGAACAAGACTGAAGTGTTTGATTGATTTGAAAAGACTTTTTCGCTTTGGTCGATAGGAACGTAAACATAACATTTACCTTGGTTTCCGTGTACTTTGTTCTATCAGAGGCCTTATAGGACTAAACTAGGTAAATATTCTCACTTACCAAGAATATCTGACATATATAATAACTGTGTAAAAAAACAAAAGGAAATTGACTTATTTCGTAACAAATATATTGACTTTAGAAGTAAAATTATTGACATCTCTTATTAGGTACTAATTGACATTTGTAAATGAAATCTTGACTTAACTTTATTATTTCATGTGATAAATTTTTTGATTCTTGCTTTTGTAGTTGATTATATTGCAGTTTTATTTTTATTTTTATGTGCGGTATTTGTGAACGTTGTGAAAACCTGTAAAAAGCTAAACATACGGTAAAAAATGGTCATGAAAAATGTATTAGCTGTTGGTTATCCGTAATAAATAACAGAAAACCCCTACCAAAATAATTTCAGTAGGGTTTTCCGTAATAAATAACATAAAAACCCTACCAAAATACTTTCAGTAGGGTTTTCCGTAATAAATAACATAAAAACCCTACCAAAATACTTTCAGTAGCGTAAATCTAAATGGGAGCTTAAATACATTTGAAGAGTGTTTAAGCTTCCATTTACATTTACGCCAGCTTCGAAATTAATTTGATCAAAAAACTTTCCCGAACATTTTATTAAATTACCGAACAGACACACTAGTGTGCGTAATGTGAAATATAGTTAACAACATCGAGGGAACATGAATATTCTATCAGAATTATGTTTTATTATTTATTTTACCTCTGTGATACTCTGACAGGCAGAATATATGTAACGATGCAACGATTAAATTTGTCATAATTTTTGAAAACATGGTCTAACTACCTTAACATATGTAAATTCTCGTAAAAATGAATCTAAGATGGTGATTTTCGATTGATATGACCTTGTGACTATGTTTTATCTTCTCGTTTTTCCAGAGATGCAGCAATGACAACTAATTGATAACAAATTTGACGACCTCCGTGGCGCAGCGCGTGCGCTGTTGCTCTTTAAAATTGGAGGTCCTGGATTCGATTCCCGGATCGAGTCTGGTCTGGTGGGAGGCTTCGGCAGTGGCTAGTTACCACCCTACCGACAAAGACGTGTTGCCAAGCGATTTAGCGTTCCGGCACGATATCGTGTAGAAATTAATTAAGAGTATGGGTTTACCATACCCCTAACAGCATTGGAGCTTCAGCATTACTTGAATCATTTTGTGTTTGGAAAGTTCGACCGATCTATACCTTATGACTGCAAGTCATTATCAACCGATTAACGTCCACTGCTGGACATATTTCTATTGTAGTTCCAATGTTCACGGCCTTAGGCCTCTTGTATCCAGCGGCTCCCTGCGACTCTTCTGATGTCGTCTGTCCACCTAGCTGGGAGCCGACCAACGCTACGTTTACCGGTGCGGGGTCGGCATTTCAGCACCTTGGGAACCCAACTCCGAGGGGCACATAGGCCCCTTATTTGCAGTACTTCAGAATATATTAATATATGTTCATAGGCAAACATCGGAAAAGATCGTATCGTACATCAACAAATAAAATTGATGGAAGTAATTATGTCATGAAAATCAGTCGTTCGCAAACAAACAACAAACGATTTTATTACGTATAATTAAGAAATTCGAATTTCACCAATGCGTCATCTTTATACAGAAATATTGTAGGTACTTGTTTTCATATTCGTTCAAGTAGTGCAGTAGAGTTAATCCCTGGTCTAATTAGACGAAAATTCGTACCAAAAATAAAGTTGGACTATAAGTCCAACTAATTCATTGTTTTAACAATCACTTTGTGATAACATTGTTATTCAATAGTTCACAGAGGTCACAGCTTGTAGTTACTTTTCATGCAGTGTTACTCATAGTGATACCTTATCGTTACGTGATTCCAGAGCGTGGCGGCTGGAGAGCAATCTATTTTAAATATTATTACAACATAACTATACAAATGTTATTTGGTCTTTTTACCCCCTACCGACAAATGCATGTCGCCAAGCGATTTAGCGTTCCAGCACGATGTCGCGTAGAAACCAATGAGGAGTATGGATTTTCCATACCCCTACAGGCTAGCCCGCTACCATCTTAGATTGCATCATCACTTACCATCAGGTGAGATTGCCGTCAAGGGCTAACTTGTAGTGTAAAAAAAAATATTATTAATATTATTTATTTATTTAAACATCTTAATAGCACAATATAAGGACAAACAAAATAAAAGCGGACAAAACTAACACTAAAAGCGATCTCTTCCAGGCTACCTATTCAAAAGAAGCTGACAGATATATTAAGGCGGGACACGTATACATATATATTGTTACTAATAATTTCATAATAGTAAAAAATAACATAAATAAATAATTTCTATTATAAATACTAAATAATGTGTTATAAATCGATATAACTACAATAAGGCCACCAAATTTCCAGTTGAAAATGATCAGGTCTCCAGTAACATATGGACCACCACAGAACTTTTATCTTTAAATATCATAAATATATATAAATATAATGTAAATATTATTCCGTGCTTCCTTTTATTTTTATTATGGCCTATATAACTATACAATCAATCTACATCTTAGGCCGACTGGAATATATCTTATGTCCTAGATAAGCATTCCTAAGCATACGTCATATAGAAGTATATGTTATTACAGTAATTCTGGTACATAAATAATAATAAAAAAAATACTTTGTGCTTAAAACAATCGACGTTAGGCTTATAAATGTTTAAAAATTATATGACGGTATAAAAACACAAATTTAAAAAAAAAAAAAATATCACTTGCTTCAACGGTGAAGGAAAACATCGTGAGGAAACCTGCACGCCTGAGAGTTCTCCATAATGTTCTCAAAGGCGTGTGAAGTCTGCCAATCCGCAGATGGCCAGCGTGGTGGACTATGACCAAACCCTTCTCATATTGAGAGGAGACCCGTGCTCTGTAGTGAGCCGGTAATGGGTTGATCATGATGATAAAAACACCAGGAAAACTATATAAATAACATACAAACAATAATAGATAAAGCTCGCAGGGACAGGGTTTTTTACTCACTGTGTTGTAGATTAAATTCTAGGGCGAGAATTAATAAATTTACGTTTAACGCTAACAAACGAGCGATGTCTAAGTAATAACAAGTTGAACAAGTAATAGCAAACTTATTAGAAGTTTCGCTTCTAGTTCCATCCCATTTGTCATCGGGCGAAATTTATTTTTCTCACAGATACTTTTTTTACGGATAATCACTTGTTTTTTCTTTTTATGTACGGTATGCTGTACCGTTAATATAGTGTGAATATTAATTCTTTTTCATACGCAATCATCATCATCATCATCATGATCAATCCATTACCGGCTCACTACAGAGCACGGGTCTCCTCTCATTATGAGAAGGGTTTGGCCATAGTCCACCACGCTGGCCATGTGCGGATTGGCAGACTTCACACGCCTTTGAGAACGTTTTGGAGAACTCTCAGGCGTGCAGGTTTCCTCACGATGTTTTCCTTCACCGTTGAAGCAAGTGATATTTTTAATTTTTTTTTTAAAACGCACATAACTCCGAAAAGTTAGAGGTGCGTGCCCGGATTCGAACCGCCGACCTCTGATTAGGAGGGTGACGCCCTATCGAGCTATCACCGCTTCATACACAATCGTGATGTTAAATTTGGAATACAGCTGGTTACCTTCAAGTGCTGCTTCCTGGACCGATGGTAGACAGGATGTTTCAAAGGTTCCCGCAAAGTAGATCTAAGTACTTTTAATAATAGTGAGCATTTATTTCCACTTTCCCTCGTGCATGTGATATTGTACTAAGTTTATAAGTCGATAAGTAATTACAATAGGAATAGTTTTCTTTTATCGTAATAAAAAATAAAGCTAGCATAATTTTCCATAGCCAAATTATTTATGGTTTGCTCAAATGAATTTAATCTATACCAGGTTCTTTTTTTTAATAACTATTAACTTAATAGCCTAGTGGTAAGGACGCTAGCGGACGTTAGAGGTCGGTTGTTCCATCTCTAACTTTTCGAAGTTATGTGCGTTTTTAAGCAAATAAAATACCACTAGCTTCAACGGTGAAGGAAAACATCGTGAGGAAACCTGCATGCCTGAGAGATCTCCGTAATTTTCTCAAACGCGTGTGAAGTCTGCCAATCCACACACGACCAGCGTTGTGGACTATAGCCAAACCCTTCTCATATCGAGATAAGACTCTTGCTCTGTTATGAGCCAGCAATAGGTTGATCTTGATACTTGATAAAAATATATTCTAATCAAGTTATGTGGTTACCTCAGATTAAGTAGATGAAGCCATGAAACTTTTAGGAATGTGTAAGTGAGACAAAGCATTGTACCTTCTGTCTCATACAGCGTGTCCATTATTCGCTGGGAAAAAAACCAGTCTATTTATCTCTGTTATTAAAAACTTGATAAAAATATCTATCATTATTACAATTGTTGTTGGTTATTTTATTCGTTATATCTTAAGATATAGAAATTTACTACACTCTCTTGAAATTGTATTTAAAGTGACGCTTTTTTCTCTTGGGACAGCTTGACATCACTGACGCAACTCAAGACCAAAAACGATTTAAGAGAAATAATAAAAACGTCACCTTACCAGCCAATATAGCTGCCAAGCGCGTTCGTAAACAAATTTCGTCACAACTACAAGATACGCAAATAAGTACGTACTCGTAACATAAGTGACGAATACTGAAACCAGTTGGTAAAATCACATGTCATAAACTACCTATAACCCAAACAAAAGAATAATCGAAACTAATCAGTAAAGTCATTATCAGACAGGCCATAATTGCGTGTAATATTTTGGGATGCTTTGGACTATTTATCTACATGATGACACAAAAGGTCTTTGAATTTTCGATGTCAATGCCCTGGGTTCACAGATGTTATTTTGCATTGTTTATCCAGTTGTTATACATATCAATATGACAGCGTTAAAATGGGCCAAGTGCGATCTTAATTCTCAGGTATTGAGAGTTACCTAATTGTATAGCATTGCATGACAAACTACCAAAGACCTTATTTTTTGTATCCTTTATTGGAATATCACCTGGTTGCAGCAAGTGATGATGATGATAAGTGCCAGATTCCAGAACAGTTTCTACGCAACATTCTACCGGAAAGCAGAAGATACTCGGTTAGTGCAAGGGTAAGAAGGGTATGTTCCATGTTTTTCAGTAAGCTCGTAGCCTCAGGTTACAGTTTAAGACTGAAGGTGTAATTAGCATTCAAATACCTTTTGTTGAATTTGAACACTGAAATGTGCCGCCTTCTAGTGCGGTCTACTTAAATAAAAGAAATTTTTGACTTTAACTTCATTTTATCAATATTATTTATCAAAATCTAAATTGCGTTAATTCAGTCTGTTAAAATACATCTCATCTAAAGCGTATGTGTCTAGAAATTGTCTGAACAGGACGCTGCCTCAACTTGATGCTGTGTCAAATTTGTCTGCAGCGCTGATTTTCAGGCATAAACCATGCTGATATCACGGAGTGACTGGGGTAAAGCGCCCCTTTAGTGTGTGAGGGTGTGTGCGTTCGTGCTGTTTGGCTGTTTTTGATTTATGAAATATCGACTTAAAAACAGTAACGGTAGTTCGAAATTTGTACGCAGACAAGCGTCTTAATGTTTTATTAGGCATCATAGAATAAAAAAATTCAACTTTAAACTACATTGAGTGGTCCTTAAAATCATACCAAACAAGATGGATGAATAACGGACAAACTGGCAATAAATAATAGCGTTGCTGGCGTTGTTCTGGACCAGTTGGGTCACGACTTAAAGTTCACTAAATCAGTATGGGAATCAGAGTTATTTCTCGGCATAAAATCTACCATCCATTAAATATGTCATTTAATAATCTCTGTTGAACTCGTTTTTACATTCTCAGATATAAAGATTTGTCATGTTTACAATATGTCTAAAATTTCTAAAGGAAATTTTGTTAAATCGTTTTCAATTCTAACACACTACAAAAAAGTAGTATAACTATTTATATAAGCTGCCTGTTAATCAAAGGTCGGGGGTTCGAACCCGGGCACGCACCTATAACTTTTCGGAGTTATGTGCGTTTTTAAGCAATTAAAAATATCACTTGCTTCAACGGTGAAGGAAAACATCGTGAGGAAACCTCCATGCCTGAGAGTTCTCCGTAATGTTCTTAAAGGCGTGTGAAGTCTACCAATCGGGACATGGCCCAGCGTGGTGGTTAAACCCTTCTCATATTGAGAGGAGACTCGTGCTCTGTAGTGAGCCGAGAATGGGTTGATAATGAATGAATAACTATTTCATATTACGTCTGTATGGTATATTTTTATAATAATCTATAATTTTGAAGAGAAACAGGTTGCTTAATACGAAAATTCTTCTTCAAGATTGAATTTCGCTCAAAGTAGTCACGTGCAATTGACATTTTAGACGTTTATTCTTAATTAAGCGTAGACCTTATCAAGACCGGTTTGGTATTAAAATTATAAGGCTTTAAATTTGCATACTGCTGGAATCTATTCATTAATTACTAGTTTAGTGCCTATGTTTCTACTTGCATATTCATAGAGCTTTCACATTAATTTCATCGAACTGATTTTTTTACAAAATCGCAAAATTATTAAAGTCAGTTTTTTTTACTTATCTATTGAAATACGTAGTAAACTTATTTAACCTAGAGTAGCTCATAGTACACTTAAATTGGATCTCTACAGAGCACGGGTCTCCTCTCAATATGAAAGGGTTTGGCCATAGTCCACCACGCTGGCCATGTGCGGATTGGCTGACTTCACACGCCTTTGAGAACATTATGGAGAACTCTCAGGCGTGCAGGTTTCCTCACGATGTTTTCCTTCACCGTTGAAGCAAGTGATATTTTAATTGTTTTTTAAAAACGCACATAACTCCGAAAAGTTAGAGGTGCGTGCCCGGATTCGAACCGCCGACCTCTGATTTGGAGGCTGACGCCCTAACCACTAGGCTATCACCACTTCAAAATTATGAAAGGTGCTTACAACATTTTAAAGCAATTCTGAAATTTAATTCGTAGTCACATCACCAGAACTTCTTTTTCTATTTACATTAGCACATATTTGTAGAGAAACCCTGTGTTCGCGAATCCACCTCACACTTGGGCGGTTATCTTATGACCTGGGGTGCACAAAAATAGAATAAAGTAGTCAATTAGTGGGTATCAATGGGTAGAAACATGAAAATATCTGAGTAATGTTAGATAGGTTCTACATTATGAATGTTTTGACGTGTGTTCTACTGTATTAAAAAGTGGGAGGTCGCAAATTCGATCGAGTCGGGTCTGTTCTGGTAAGAGGCTCCACTGACGATCTCCATGGCGCAGCACGAGCGCCATGGAGATCGTCACGATTGGCTTGGCTTGGCTCGAGTCTGGTCTGGTGGGAGGCTTCGCCCATGGCTAGTTACCACCCTACCGGCAAAGACGTGTTGCCAAGCGATTCAGCGTTCCGGCACGATTTTGTGTAGAAACCAATTGGGAGTATGGATTTTTCATACAGGTTAGCCCGCTACCATTTTAGACCGAATCGTCACTTACCATCAGGTGAGATGCCGTCAAGAGCTAACTGGTGGTGTATAAAAAAAACAAAGAGGCTTCGGCCGCGACTGGTTACCAACCTGATGGCAAAGATATCCTGCAAAGCTATTAAGCGTTCCGGTGTTACGATCACGATATATTTTATTGTTCTATAAAATATCAATATTTGTGCATACCTGTCCCAAGTAGTCAATTTATAAAAATCCGCAATTTGAAGCAATACGTAATTAAAATATAATATGTAATTAATTATATACTCTCGAACACTAAAACAGCACGAGATCACGTTCTCCAGCTTTGCGTCCAATTAGTTCAGTAAACCAACAGCGTCGCAACAAACAAACAAAACTAAACAAATATTTCCGAACCAATATCAAACTCCCATTGATCCCAGAGGCGCATTTGTCGCATAGAGATCGCAGATATCAAAGACACATTTATCAAAATTGTTAAGAGAATTTCAGGACGAAAGTTTGTTCGATACAACCCGTAAAAGCGATAGCCTATTAGTTAGGACGTCAGCCTCCTAAACAGAGGTCGGGGGTTCGAACCCGGACACGCACCTCTAACTTTTCGGAGTTATGTGCGTTTCTAATTAAAAATATCACTTGCTTCAACGGTGAAGGAAAACATCGTGAGGAAACCTGCACGCCTGAGAGTTCTCCATAATGTTCTCAAAGGCGTGTGAAGTCTGCCAATCCGCACATGGCCAGCGGGGTGTTCTATGGCCAAACCCTTCTCATATTGAGAGGAGACCCGTGCTCTATAGTGAGCCGGCAATGGGTTGATCATGATGACGATCATGGTAACGTTTCCCTAACTCATCCATACCAATTGCTTATATCGGTTATCTTATATATTAAATCGAAACATGCTTTTGATTAAAGAAAGAGGATTGTTTTGTCTGTTCTGTTTTTTCTGTTCTGGTGTACTCTGCGGCTAGTAATTAGAGTATACACCGACTGCCAAAGTGGCACTGCTAAGCGTTTCGGCGTTCCAGTACGTTACTTTGGCTAAACCGAGTGAAAAAGGGTTAAAGATGTAAAACTTGCATAAAAGTAATCCGGAACTCGCACGCGTGAAATACAAAACTTTCGTAAAAGACGTGGGCTTTTGGCCAATTGCAGGTTGTCATAAATTTATGTTAAGTGTCATAAGTTGCCTTCATACGACATTACGTTATTACAACCCCATAAAGATTTCCAAACCACATTTTAAGAGGTGGTTGCGGTTATGTCATGAGTTATATCATTAGTGGGGAGACTCTAAAACCAATACCGCAAATAAGGTACAAGATACTTGATGGCTGTGTATTAAAAAAGTGTTATAATTTTAGTGCCTTTTATTTGACATCATAAAGACGTGTCGCCAAACGATTTAGCGTTCCGGCACGATGTCGCGTAGAAAGCAATTAGGAGCGTGGGTTTACCATACTCCTCACAGGCTAGCCCGCTACCATCCTAGACAGCATCAACATTTACCACCAGGTGAGATAGCCGTCAAGGGCTAACTTGTAGTGTATTAAAAAAATCACATATGCACTGTTGAGTGTGACACAATACAACTCATTTGAGCCTGACACATGTATAGATTTAACGCTGAACACTGACAGTTATAGACCGTAGCAAGATATACAGATTGAAAGAACGGATCATATTTTACGGGCAAAGGGTCTTTTTTGGGTCACTACCTCGATGATATTGATTCATTTAATACACATAGATTGTGTTGTCTCTATTTACGTAATATTTGAAGTGGCTGGCTGAAAATATTTTTGACAGGCAATAAAAAAATCAAGAACATCCCTTAACCTACTTTTTCATCACAATATTCAATTATAAAAAAAGATAAATGACCTGAAACTCGGTTCAACAGTTTTGTTAAACAATCTCAAATACAAATTCAGACTGAACAGTAAAGGCAGTATCTACGAGGTAGAAGCTAAAAATAATTGAAAATATTCTTTTGAAAAGCGGGAATGGAAATTACCTTGTATTTTAATAGGGTTGAAATTGAATCGGAATTTCATTCTGCAACGTGCTCTAAAGGGGTAATAAGCAAAAGAAAAGCAATTTACTGTCATGGTAGACCGGTTTTTTCAAACGTTGGAGAGGTCGCCTTTGGGTGCGAAGTTTCAAAATACTTTTAGCTTCACAAACGTCGCTTTAGTTCACAATTATGTTTTACACGGAAAAACGTAGGAGGATATTGCAGAGTTCTTTGACAAAATAGGATTTTTCATCGATATTTTTTTGTTTATCTTAACTACTCGCTTATTGACCGTATTAAGGAATTGCGTACCAGTATTATCAGTGACTTATTAAACTGCATTATCCCTAATTTTTACAACGTGCAGGGAATTTTATGAACGGTAGAGAAATTTTACAGAAAATAATAGACAAGTATAACCATAGTCACTCGAATACAGGGTTACACTCGGCGTAACTTTCTAAACACTTGTAATGTCGAGCGATATTAAAGATTGAAGGACATAATGCATAGCGTCACATATGCTCGCCACATTGTCCTTTTATTAGAAACAACACTACCGACGTAAAGACGTAGGTACGTCTTTACGTCGGTATGTAGGTCATAGAATAAGAAATATTAAGTTTTTTTCTAATAACATTACTATTACTATAGTATTTATCTAAAGAGTGTTCAAGTTGTAAAATTGTCTATCATTATGAATTGATGATGCCTTGTTAGGTGAGCGGTTGGAGGAAATAGACATCGCCGAAAATGTTTTTTCGTACGATTTTAGATTGGCCTGTATCTGAGTTGATAGAGTACGTCAAAACATTTTTTATCGTTACTGCTATTTTAAGTTAAATTAACTGATGATCTTGTTACTTGCAATAAGTCTACCAGTAAACCTCTGACAGATGCTGAGATCTCTGAAGAGACGTAAATGATGTAATAACTCTATCTTAAAATACGAACTCTTTGAACTTAGATACTAAAAAAAACAGTCAAAAGTAATAAAGGCAATATTATTTTCTATAGTAGTTAAAAATTCAAAGCAAAGATCCTACAACTTAGCTCTGAATTTTTTCACCTCAAAGATCGGCCACCGGTGCTCAGTTGTGGTATAGAACAGACTTATTACAATGATATGTTATAGACATAACCATGGAATATAACATATATGTAATAACATTGAACCTAATACATACGTAATACATATATCGTCAACACGGCTCCCAAATAAAACATTTATTCGCTTGATAAAACACGGGTAAAAATAAAAATAAAACTTCCAATGAAGAGCGCTTTTATCGTCTACCTTTGAAAGTAAGTTCGTTGCTATCCAATCTCGAGTCAATACCTCTCATAAGTGTGTTGTCACGGGGAATGAAAACTTTGTGATTCTTTTTTTTTACCCACTACTAGTTAACCCTTGACGGCAATCTCACTTGATGGTAAGTGATGGTGCAGTCTAAGATGGTAGCGGGCTAACCTGTTATTAGTATGGTAAACCCACACTTCTAATTGGTTTCTACACGACATCGTGCCGGTAGCGTTCCGTTCGCTTGGCCACACGTCTTTGTCGGTACGGTGGTAACTAGCCGCGGCTGAAACCTCCCACCAGACCAGACTCGAGCCGGGAATCGAACCACCAGGACTTCTAACTTTATGATGCGACAGCGCACGCACTACGCCGCGGAGGTCGTCAATTCTAGTAGGACATGTATATCAGTCAGTATTGACGAATAAATCAATTTAAAACGAAAGCAGTTTTATTTAAAGCCAACACCTATTCGATTTTCAAAATTAAAAAAAAAAATACGTATCATGTGACTTAAATACGCAAGATTTTGTATTGATTTGTATAACATGAAACTCTTTCAACCCAAATAACACAGAACTAAATATAGGACTTGCCGCTAGTTTCGCAGTTCAAGCTCAACTCAAGTTTAGGTTTTATTTAAAGCCAGATCGATGTTTAACGAAGTGAGTAGATTCTAGGGTTCCAAAAACTAGAATTAAAACCTTTTGAAACTGCGTCGTCTATATTATTTTGTAACATATTCCTAGTAATATTTAAAAGAAAAAAATCTGCACAGAATATATAAAATAATATAGTGGCAGACTTTTTGAATGAAATATCAACATAAAACTCAAACCTTTGGACAAATCCAACTGAAGGCAGAAACATATGATACTATCTGGTGCTCGCTACCTTGTACCCGATGATCAAAGTTAAGTAAAATCCTGTAGAAACAAGATATAGACTTAAACTAGTGCCATAGTTATTAAATTGGGTATCAACTTTGGCGCTTTGAAGAACTGGGCATCTGTCGTTGACAGTTCCTATTAATATAGTATAATAGTAGAATAGTAATAATCATTAAATCAGGGGCGAAATTCTATTCTGAGTTAACTAACATTCGAAAAATTAGGCAAGACTCTACCTACCATTTTTATCAAGTAGAAACGTACAAGCCCTCATCACGTGGCATTGTAGAACGCTGTCTTAAGTGAAGAGTTTGTGGTTACCGCTACCGCGTTGTTTGTACTGTATTGCCAATAATATTCACGTAATCTTCAGGAAACTTAAAAATGAGCATTGATAGTATTAAAATTACCCAGACTTGACGGTTTTTGCTTATCACTTTAATTAACTTCCACACAATAATTATTTGCTTAGTCAATGCTACTCAAGACAAGATCACTGATTGCCCAGCCGAAAAAGAAAGCAGCGTTCCTTTACCTTTTTGTTTTTCATACTACCCGCGTTGCTGCTAATACTGAAATAAATTTGTAAACTTAATTAGTGTTGATTCTATTAAATATATATTATTGTGTATGATAACAATAGTTACGTACTAAATATGTAATCAGTTTAATCAGATATTAAACATAAGCATCATGCAGCTGTTTGTTTAAAACTGACTTGAAGCGTTTGTTAATGCTTGGAACTGGTATTTTTTTAGATTCGAATTTAAATCCGAAAGCCTTCATATTTTCAATACAGCCTCTATAGAGTTCCAATTGAACATAGTTTTCAAACCACTCTCATAGATACACAAGAGATCCTGTTTTTTTTTTTACATCGCTATCACTCTAAATACTGAATGGGTTGCTATTTTTATGTTGACAAAGCTTCTGTGTGACTTGGGACAGACCATAGTTGACCGAATTATTTCCACATATTAGTTATACCTTGGACCTGTCTCGGAGGGACAGAGGTTCTATATCTCGAACCTCTAAAGAACGTTCATGAAAACTAAGCACATGTTACCGGACTTTAACTAAGATTTCTTTGCAAACTGCAAACTAAAATCTGCAAACTGTTGTCAAACTCAGGATCAACATCGTGATCCGTAGTAATAACTTTTCATAATCTAGAAATCATGAGTTAACTTACGTGGTCGATGTATAATTAAATGTAAAAGTGGCCTACCACTGGGCTCAACATACCTATAGCAAAATGGCCTCTACGAATATCTATGACCTGTTGATTTAAGTGCGAGCAGACATTTGCAGCGGCTGCCCTGGAACCTCGCCAGGAGCGAGATTACGCCAGATGTTACTCCAATACCCTCTTGTAATGTGGCTATGCTTAATTTCTGCCTCGCCTTAAGTTGCGAAAATGCCCCCATCTAAATTGTGAATAATCTGTTTTTTTTTTTATATTATTAAATAGCGGGCAAACGAGTAGATCTCATGAACGAGTGGAACTAATGGTTAAGTGATTACCAACGTGAACATCTACAGCATCTGAGGAGCCACCGATGCCTTGCTGAACCCATCCTCCTAATCGGTTTGTACACAGCGTCATACAGGAACGTGTAATCCAGGACCCTACACTGTAATATACGAGTATGACAGTGCACGCGCTACGCCATGAAGGTCGTCAAAAGTAAATTTGTCTGTGATAATTTCCTCCACAAAAATAACTGAAATACTAGTTTGTTTTCCATGTCGCTATTGGATGACATTTGCATCCAATAATGGTTTTTTCGTGATCAATTTTGTAAAAGTTATGTTTCAATATTCAGAATTGAGTTAAACCCATTTTTCTTCCACTATAATTACATTAGCCCCTCACTGCGATCTCACGTTTTACTAAGGGATGATGCAGTGGGATAGGGAGTTAGGGATATGGAAGTAAGCTATACCCAAGCATATATTTCTACACGATATCGTACTGGAACGCTGAATAGTTTGGCGGCTCATATTTTAGGGTAGGGTAACTAAGTCCTTCAACTAAGAATTTCTGCACTTTTAAGATATCTTTGTAAAGTTTCATTGGAAGGAAATTTTACTATCAATATGAGACCAGAAAAGGATTTTTTTTTAATTTCTGATGGTCTGTCTTACTATCTGTCTATGCATCCCGCAAAAACTGGTAAATGAAAGTGAAGTTAGTTTTATTTTGTAGAATTATTCTTTTAGCAGGCTATTTTAAGCGGTGATTGGTCACCTATCTTTTGATCGGTACTGATGGTTATGAAACATTACCAGAGGAGAAGAAACCACGGGGCACAGTTAGTCGTAAATATACCTAGTTTCTATTGACCTGACCTGAAGTACGCCAAACCGTAATCAAAACTAAGTTGACCCATTTCGTGATGAAGCCATACCTGTTACAGCGTTCCGGATTAGACGATAATTCCCTTAGGTGATACCGCGATCAGAAATCGCTGTGCTCTGCGTTTTTTTAATGAACGTTAATTTATTGAACTCAACGGAAAATGTTAGTTATCAAAGAGTAATCACCACGTCATAGTATAACGTAGTGTTTACATCCTCTTTACTAGGCATCTACGTGCATGCAAAACAAAAAGTATGCAATCAATATGTTTAAACATTTCCTCGTAAGATTAAAAATTCCTTTTGTATCTATTGTTGTCATTTGAAACTCAATACAATGAAGACTCTTTACAAATAAATACTACGTCTCAATAAAACGAAAAAGCCAGATTAAAAAGAGACAAACACGAGTATATTTAGTAATGAGCCTGAAAGAAAATAACTGATGCTCTGCACTTGTCTCATATGATCTTTCAAGTTTTTACTTCTAGGTTAAATTGCCAATAAAAGATACATTAACCCATGCGCTAGCCCGGTGCTTTGTTACCGTTTCGCCGTTTTTTTTTTTTCGGACTGTCTATTAGCTGTACAAACCCTATTGGTTGCCACAGCGTAAACGGGCTGTTTGGCGAGCTTTGGAAAGAAGCTCTACCAGAAGAAATTTTGAGCCCTAGGGCTCGAAGAAACTAAGGGAACGACTGCTTAAGGGCGCCTCCTTTGAGGCCGAACCTCGGCTTAGGCGACGTTTGGGATAACGGGGGGGTCGGACGGTGAGTAGTCCGTACGTCTCCGAGGCCGTGGATGGAGCCCACGTCCGGATGACGTAAGATAGCGGGGACCTCGTCTTCGCCGGCGAAGACGGTGTGTAGCGTATGATTGTGTGGTAGGTGGTACGAGTGTGTTGTCAGTAGTCATCTGATCGTCAGGGTCATGAAGGATATGTTTAGGTCTCCTCTTTCGGAGAGGAGCGCTTAGGTCGGGGGAGTGATTTTCGCCCAATAAGTTGGTGCCATATTGTTATTTCAATTACCTATTTGAACGGCACCAAACGCGCCCTGGTAAAATTACGTAATATTATTTATGTTACCAAAGTAGGTATAACTTTAAACTATATTACAGTAATTGTTTATAAGCATGGTTTTTAATTACCGTAATTTATAAGAGGTTTATATGAGCTAGGTTGAACGCTGAAAATATGTTATGGAATAGTACAACATTTTTAAGTCTAAAACTGTTAAAGTTACCAAAGTATTGTGATACTTTGATAACTTAAAACTATGTTACAGAAATTGTTCATAAGCATGGTTTTGTATCGTTACCGTGATCTATGAGAGGTTTAGATGAGCTATATTGAACGCTGATAACATGTTATGGAGTAGATACAACGTTTTTAAACGTCTAAAACTGTAAAAGTTATAAAAGTATCACACTAACTCTTAAAACTATGTTACAGAAATTGTTCATAAGCAAGGTTTTTATCATTACCGTAATCGATGTTTAGATGAGCTAGGTTAAACGCTGATAACATGTTATGGAGTAGATACAACATTAAAAAAAAAAAAAAAACTTTGATCAAATAGTCCATTAAAAGGCACTTTTGACGCGTCAATAACTTACATAGTAGTGATTTGATGGTGATAACTACATTCGTAATCTTAAAACTAAAGCTATGAG
This sequence comes from Lasiommata megera, assembly GCA_928268935.1. Taxonomy (NCBI): domain Eukaryota; kingdom Metazoa; phylum Arthropoda; class Insecta; order Lepidoptera; family Nymphalidae; genus Lasiommata; species Lasiommata megera. The sequence continues at coordinate 15,994,037 of OV743308.1, read as the reverse complement.
GGTTTCAAACGCGCCTTGGTCTAAGAAGACGCCCACAGCACAGCTGGGTTTTTTGTTATCACCATCTCACATAATCAATAATAAATTATAGTACCTGTGGAGATAGAGCATTTAAAAGTCTAAACCTTTAAAATGATGTCACTTGTCGCAAACATTTTACGGCGGAGTAATAATATAAACCTTTATCACACATGTGTCTGCTAAACAGCAATCAAAGTCGGTATCTGTTCATTGCTCGTAATAATATTTATTTTATGCACAACCGGTTAGCTCGTTAGCTGATACTTTATTAAATTTTATTGCTCAAGTGGATGTGTCGTTATTTTGTAAAGATTGTTATGTAAGTAGCATTTACATGACATCGACCTCCGTGGCGCAGAGCGTGGCGCATTAAAAGAGTTGGGAGGTCCTGGGTTCGATTCCCGGCTCGAGTCTGGTCTGGTGGGAGCTTTCCACTTACCATCCTACTGACAAAGACATGTCACCAAGCGATTTAGCGTTCCGGCACGATGTCGTGTAGAAACCAATTAGGAGTATGGATTTACCATCAGGTGAGATGCAGTCAAGGGCTGTGTGGTGTATATAGAGGAAAATTCCAAGAGCCTTTAATATGTGTAACTTAGTCTTCTGAGGGGCAAAAAATAATTTTGAACAAATGGGGGTTAGCTGCAATGCCATGCTATCCGCTGATTATTTTGCTAGCTCGTGAAACTTAGGGTTTAATGCCAAAGTTAATTAAATTCCAGTATTTTTTTTGCTAAAATCACCCTTATTATGGCTTCAGTACGATTTTGTTTGATATTACATCGCATAACTAACGTTCTAAATTTATACTACTTGCTCTTTACCACAAAATGTAAGGTAATAACAAGAGAACAAAAGAAAACAAAAAGAAAAAGTAAACAGAAGAATATCGCTACGAAGCGATCTCTTCAACCGAGTCAAGCAACCTTAGCACTAGTAAAACAAAAAGAAAATAGAGAGCATTTTTATTATAAACAAATATACGAATAATTGCATACTAATAATTAAAAATAACTTTAAATTTTAAATTACCTAAACTGCAAAAGTAACAGAAATATAATCAGATCGTGGGTGTTCAGCGGTAACCCCAAAAACTTTCAATACTGTAGGTACGTGTAACATGTGCTGTGATTGTATGATTAACAAAAGTTAAGGTAAGGTCTTATATAAATAATGTTGTTTAGTCGTTAACGCGTTCTAATGAACTACTAACGCCATCTAGAGGTAAAGTTAGTTAATTTGCGTCGCCTTTTTAAATGTATCAAGTGAATTTGGCTATTTTTTATTCACGTATTTTCATTGGAATTCTTATCACATTTACTGATATTAAAAATTTGATCAAAAGAAAGGTTTACCTGCTATAAGAAGCTCGAAAACAAAATCGTAATTCATCTTAATTAACATTCAAAAACTCAAGGCTAATTTTAAAGGGTGAATTATATTTACCGCAGCCGTGCCTACAGTTGTTCTGACGTAATATTCACCAAATACCGCACGAAGGTCGAGGGATCACGGCCTCTTCGTTCGCTGTTGTGGCTTTAGGTTCAATGCTAGGCCAAAAACTAGACCAAGAACTTGTAAGGTTAAATAAGTTTAGGGCAATGCCTAATTGTCTGCGTTATTTGTATTATGAAATGGAATTACGAAAGAGTAATATCGCCGTAGAAGCATGTGACAGCCTAGTGGTTAGGACCCCCCCGACCTCTGATTTGGAGTACCAGATTAGAGGTCGGGGGTCGATTCCGGGCACACACCTCAAAATTTTCGGAATTATGTGCGTTTTTAAGCAATTAAAATATCACTTGCTTCAACGGTGAAGGAAAACATCGTGAGGAAACCTGCATACCTGAGAGTTCTCCATAATGTTTTCAAAGGCGTGTGAAGTCAAACCCTTCTCATATAAAGAGGAGACCCGTGCTCTGTAGTGAGCATGATGAATATCACCATAACATATCTTTTATAAGTCTTTTATAAGTGATATACCCGTTTATTACCATATCTCAGTGACAACCAGGACCGACCCAGTTACTTTTTTTTTTTTTTGAAATAGCGTTTTTAGGTGGCGGACGTCCTAACCACTAGGCTATCACAGCTTTGCGGTACCAACTATAGAAATAGATAAATCAATATATAATACCTATCATAATATACATAGTTCATAGTATATACATACATAGTTATGTATGTATGTAGTATGTTACATATTTTTTAGTTTCATGTATAATTTTATTTAGAAATATAGACTACGCATTTATTTAATTTACGGGACCTGCCTACAACTTCGTCTGCGAACAATTCCTGATAATTTCATTTTCCATTGACTAACTTTTGTTCGCTATTCTAGGCCATCCTTTCTTCTACGGTTTACCTTAGGCGTTATATATGATTAGGTTTTTTCTTGTTCTCTTAGTGCTTCATTTTTAGAAGCTCTAGAATGATTCCCCAAGAATTGACCTCTGAAATGCAAACAAGATTTTCAAATCTGTTTTTTAGTTCCAGACTACAAACAAGCGTTTAGATCAAAATAATCAAACGAAAAATAATACAAATTCTCTATTATTTCATAATTTCGATTATAAATTATCCGTGCGTCGAACTTATTTTTGTAAAAAGCTAATCAAACAAGTTTACCAAACGATTTTATTTATGTAATATAAAAAAGTTTAACAAACAAGAGTTTACAAGTACTGTTGCGGGTACACTGGCTTCAATCAATATGCCGGTAATCCTGCCTTTCTTCACGTTTTGTGAGCATCATGGTAATATTTGTTCAATAGGCAATTTGGTTCGCGTTGAATAAAGTCGAAGCCATTCATATCAGTTTTAATAAAGTCAGAATCCGTTGCTATCGAAGGAACACTCGGTCGAAACACGCGAACGATTGGTTTTTTTTTTCAGTTCGTTTTTCAAGTGGGCTTCGACGGGATGGGATTTCAACATTGGATTTTTTTTAAATACCTGCAGGCTAATAAAACGAGGATTTTTCGACTTTTAAATAATGATCAATTCATCAATCAATCAGAAACTTTTTACTTAGTAGAAAGTTATGAATAGTAGATACCTCTTCGTATTTTTACATGACCAAAAAACAGCTTTTCTTGTAATGAATGTAGAAAGCATACTATTTGGGTTTTAACATGGCCAAAAAAACCCTAGTATTCGGAAGTGTTTATGATTCCACTGTTCATTCTCAGTAGGTAATCCATGACCCAGTTCACTTAAGTAGCGAAGTGGGCTTAAGCGCTTAATCCCTTTACAGCCGAGAGGAGCCGTTTGTTTTATCTCAAACTATTCAACCGCACCTCACTCTGTCAAGTGTTATAATCTTACTGTTAACAAATCATTTATGGGAAATATCTTAAGGTAAGTCCGAACCGATGCATCCTTAGAGGTGCTCAAGTTGGCGTTCTGCATGCGACCGAATAACAATAGGTTACTCGTAACGTACGTAAGAGATGTAAAGAAGTAAAGAAACGTCACATCGAAGTATGTGTTAATAATGTTATATGGAAGACCGCATCTTATAATTTGTTGACTCCATACTAATATGATAGATTTCTTGCGACGTGATTACTTTTTATTTATTTATTTGGTTCGCAAACAGCCGGAACATGTGACAATATCGATTCAGTACATAGCACTGAGCAAACACCGCATTTTTTTTTTCACGCTGGTAAATGCGTTTACGCATCCACTCCGAAAGTGATGCAGGGAAGACTGCGCCGTGTGAACAAGTGTGAATATAAAAATCGTAAATATGTATATTTTTCTAATCGGCGGGATTTGAACCAGGGTGTATCTGGGTGTTTTGCCTAGTAAGGGACGGTCTATATATCATTGATATTGAAATTTCTGTTCGTCTTTTACTAGTTTGTAGCGACTGTTTTTTGGTGGGTAAAATCCTCATGGAATGAAATCCTCTGTGCTACGGGGAAGCACAGAGGTTATGTCAGACTCCTACTGACTAAAACCCCCACATGTTCCTACTCACCACTCTATGACGATGATGTACCATTTTAGACTGCATCATCACTTACAATTACTTGAGATTGCCGTCATGGACTAAATTCTAGTGTAAAAAAAATAAACATTTTTGTATGGTGATGGTGATAAGTAACATAAACATATTGCGTGGGTAAGCCTTTTAAAGAATTACCGGTAAAGAATTATGAAATACTGAAGTGTACGTATGGTTAACTTCAGCTGACTTCAGTGCACTAATCTGGTAATTGGATTGTCACATTGCCCTAAGGTCGTCATATTTTATACTAGTTGTCAGCCGCTTACGCGTCCATGCGTTAACTTGCTCCCGCGGGAATAAAATAATTTCCTGCGATGAAAACTACCTTTGTCTATATATATAAACTATCATCTCTAAATTTAGTATACTTAGAGTACGTTGTACAGAAAGTTGGCTTCCTATTAAATAGATAAATCAATAAATAAATGATATATTCTTTGTGCTGTGAGAAATAATATTAACGCCAGTTTTTTTTATACACTACAAGTTAGCCTTTGACGGCTATCTCACCTGGTGGTGGGTGATGATGCAGTCTAGGATGGTGGCGGGCTAACCTGTTAGGGGTATGGTAAACACACACTCCTAATTAGTTTCTACGCGACATTGTGCCGGATTGCTAAATCACTTGGCGGCATGTTTTTACCTTTTGTCAACTATCTGTTGATTCCGACAAGCAAGGATGTATTGGAAGACGAATCGAAATAATGAAAAATGTGATATATATAAACGATTCATAGATACCTGTGATAGGTTTATTGGTATGTGAATACAGCTATTTTGATTTGATTTGATTTGATTTGATTTGAAGATATCCACTAAAATATAGAAATCTACGCGTATATGAAATAATAAACATCAGCTTCTACACCTATCAACTTTGATAGCTTAACCATTGTCAACTTCTTTATTAATGTATGTTGATGATCAATGTAATCCAAAAACTTCCGATAGCAGATTGAATTCAGTATCGCCATCCTTATCGACAGGTGCGAGTAGAAAAAATGTAAGCACTATTTAATTCAATTTGTTATCTTAAGATATTGATTTAATAACAAACATCGACCGTAAATTAAATATAATTTTCACAAACATGATAATCGGTTTAATTTATTGAATTAAATAAATAACCATAAGAATATTGGATTTACCATGGACATTTATGCCACGTGATGTAAATTATTTCCATATTAGCATTTCGTATGAATAAATGAGCAGTTCGATAGGTACATAATGCTGAGAGACTCAGCAACCTGTAAATAAAAGTGTTCGGTATTTATGCCGCCTTTTGATCGAACTTCTCTATAATCTCTACAACTCCAAAAACTGGCCCACAAAATATGGGTCTCTTCTCACCGTTAAAACATACTCGTACTTCGCTATCCATATTCCATCATTAAAAGTGATAAAGTTAAATTATACATTTACCTCCCACTACTGATGATCATGCGTTCTTTCTTTTCGGCTACTTTATGTAAAACGTTTCTCCAAATAATAATTTGCAAGATGCTTGGATGATTTAAAAATTATATATACTTATTAGGTATTTTTTCTACTTTTCGCGAACTATTATAGAAATGGTAAAGAAAACATGTAGGTATCTAGTTTCTACCCTTATGTAGCCACTGGAAGAGCAACAAACTTGTGTACTAACGATCGATCACTCAAGTAATTGATAGGTTGTGACGGGAAATTTAATACCAGACGGATTACCTACCTACCTTATTATTTGATGACGGTCAAAGGTACATTACGTATATTAGAACATAATTGAAGATGTTCTCATTAAAATGACGACCTCCGTGGCGCAGCGCGCGCGCTGTTGCGTTATAAAGTTGGAGGTCCTGGGTTCGATTCCCGGCTCGAGTCTGGTCTGGTGGGAGTCTGCGGCCGTGGCTAGTTACCACCCTACCGACAAAGGCATGTCGCCAAGCGATTTAGCGTTCCGGCACGATGTCGTGTAAAAGCCAATTAGGAGTATGGCTTTACCATACCCCTAACAGGTTAGCCTGCTACCATCTTAGACTGCATCATCACTTACCATCAGGTGAGATTGCCGTCAAGGGCTAACTTGTTGTGGATAACAAAAAAAAAATTTGATTCAATCATGATAACACACTTTAGTGTCTGATTCTTTATGTATATTTGCTACCTACTTTCGGTTCAACCGCATCACCGATATTATTTCTTACCTATCACTGCGTGAAGTATTAAAAACTAGACGTTTACCGCGACTTCAGCTGTTTCAGGTGAAGGCGTTTATCTAAGTATATTTTTGTATGTAGTTTAAACATACCTTGTTTGACCTATCCCACTTTATAAATTCACCTTACTCACATCTAAGGGTAGCTGGAAGAGATCTCTTATAGAGATAAGGTTTCCTTTGTATACTTCTATACTTGTAAGTGTTTGATATCACAAATTTGGTACATAAATAATAAAAATAAAATAAATAAAATAAAGGCGCGGAGGTTTTTCAGGTGTGTGTTTTGGCTTATTAGAATCACCTGTAAGCCGTTTGTACTCGTATTCCCAGGAAAAAATGTCTTTTCATCCCATCTCCTAGAAACAAGCTATCTCTATAAGCATTCCCATTAACATCGGATTTGCTGTTTAAATCGTGTTTTTTTATATAAAATTGGGTATTATCTAAGACAAACAATAATTATTAAAAGACAAGTCATCGCTGTGATAATCGCCTGAAAATTAGCGCTGCAGTCAATTTTGACTCAGCATCAAGCTGAGGCAGCGCCCTGTTCAGCCAATGTCTAGACACATACGTTTTTAGATGAGATGTACTTTTTTCTTTTAAAGGCCGAATAAACGCAATTTTGATTTTGATTTGATTTGATTTGTCGCGTCAAGGGGGTCCGAGTTGTTTTTTTGTAAGGGTGACGTCACGATTTTGTTTACTTTCGCTCATAGTAATTAAAACCACAACTTGCCGGTTTACACTTTTATTGCGATAATAACTTTGAGGTCCGAACAGTACGACGTCTCGAGCGAGAGAATCCGCCAAAGGCATCGACCGCCTGTATTTATAGCACAAAACATGCTTGTACAAAGTTGATTGTCACTGTCTAAATTGTGTTAGCAAAATCATCAATAATTAAAATGTGGGTAATTATTGAATTCTTGAGGTTTTGGCGCCGCTGAATAAAAATAATAACTTCTTCGCGCCGACACGGCCATTCTGCGAGGCGGTGCGCGCTCTGCACCAGCCGCGGTGGTATGCTGCTCTTTGACTTGGAGATGATTCTGAAAGCAAAGGTTTATTTTGGACTAGGTATCCGTATTCAGTTTACCCTAGTTTTTTTTTTTCCCCGCTGGGAAATGCTTTTACGCATCCCCTCCGGAGGCGACGCAGGCAAGACTGCGCCGCTTCCAACGGGGTATGTGGGACTCCCCGGCGGCCAGTCTGGCAACCAGAATACCCACTAAAACCCAGCGATGCTCCTTCGCGTCGCCTGGTGGCTGGGTCACGGGAACACTGATGCACTCGACCGCGGCCCAGCCAGCGGCGTCCGCCGAGGCAAACCCTCCACTAGATGTAGGGTTAATCTATGTTAAGTTAGCCAACACTGTTAAGCGATTGCTCACAAGCTTATCATAAGAAATGAGCTTTTGGGTATATTTTCACGATAGTTTGCATTCTTATAATATGAGGCGCTTTGCTTTTAAATTTTTTTTTTTTTTTTTTTTTTTTTTATTTTTTTTTTCATGTAATTGCTACACGCAAAGTTACATGTTTTAGTTAATGAGGATGTTGTGTGGTCTGGGCGGTCATGTACGCCGTGGTCCACAGGGCTCTAAAGGAAAAGGAACTAGGTTGATGCTGTGGTCTGGGTCTTCAAAACTGACCGTGGTCCACAGGGGCTCTAAAGGAAAAGGAACTAGGTTGATGCTGTGGTCTGGGTCTTCAAAACTGACCGTGGTCCACAGGGGCTCTAAAGGAAAAGGAACTAGGTTGATGCTGTGGTCTGGGTCTTCAAAACTGACCGTGGTCCACAGGGGCTCTAAAGGAAAAGGAACTAGGTCGATGCTGTGGTCTGGGTCTTCAAAACTGACCGTTCGACCTTGGCAGTACACAATGTTTTCGCTGAGTGATGAGTGTTAGTGGGGCAACCCCGGTAACACGATGAGTAGTAAAATTCATTGCTAATTGAAGTTCTTCGAGTACTGCGTATCCTCGGTTTCATAATATTTATCATGGTTAATGCATTCTTAAGTGTTGTTCAACTGAAACAATCGCTCGGCTAACTCCTGGCGCTATAGCGTGAATTTCTATACCAAGGTTATTACAGTAGTTCTTGATTTCGATATTGTTAAAACTGAATCAGTCATGTTTACACAAAAACCAAGTTTTAATATTTCGCGACCGATCATGATGTCATGTTTGAAGGTATATTAAAATAAAATGGACAAAAAGTTTTTGTCAATAACAAAATCACAAAGAATTTGCTCAGTAAAACACACATCGGAATTAGCGACACCGGTTATATGTACCGCCGAATTAAAACGGGTACCGGAAAATTTGCTTACCAGACTTTGTTTTATGAGATCATTCGGTCACCGGAATCAAAACAAACTGAGTGCGACTCACCAGAGTGTTGCAGTTTACCCGACACACTTTGGATCTCGCAAGCATCCACACGACTATGCTGCCGAGTGCTACTAGCACCCGCCGCACCACCGCTTGCGCCGCTGCTGCCGAGTGCCAATAGCACCCGCCGCACCACCGCTTGCGCCGCTGCTGCCGAGTGCCAATAGCACCCGCCGCACCACCGCTTGCGCCGCTGCTGCCGAGTGCCAATAGCACCCGCCGCACCACCGCTTGCGCCGCTGCTGCCAGTGCCGGGGCCTCTACGTAACCCGGACTTTGTAAAATGCGTCGCGATGTGCCGCGTTATTTATGTTGATGAGGGTAGCGGCAACTGTTTCGGCATTATCGTAACGGCTCAAAAACAGATCTTTGAAAAAGCCCCACGTCATGCCCGGATGGGCTACTTGCGATAACCAGTTGCAATTGCATCAAATTCCTTTGTTGAAGTTCGAACATCATGCGCCATTGTTCTCCCATCGAATTCAGATTTTTGTGTCCCAGCTTGCGCCTGAGTGAGTCCCGCTTCTGATGTCGCGTCAAGGGGGTCCGAGTTGTTTTTTTGTAAGGGTGACGTCACGATTTTGTTTACTTTCGCTCATAGTAATTAAAACCACAACTTGCCGGTTTACACTTTTATTGCGATAATAACTTTGAGGTCCGAACAGTACGACGTCTCGAGCGAGAGAATCCGCCAAAGGCATCGACCGCCTGTATTTATAGCACAAAACATGCTTGTACAAAGTTGATTGTCACTGTCTAAATTGTGTTAGCAAAATCATCAATAATTAAAATGTGGGTAATTATTGAATTCTTGAGGTTTTGGCGCCGCTGAATAAAAATAATAACTTCTTCGCGCCGACAGATTTGATAAAATTATATAGCCTTAGTCTTGATTAATTCCCCGAGGTTTCCGTCTCGCTTGGGTTTCATAAAAAGATTTAGACGCTGAATCTAAATATGAGGCCCAAACATAGCAGCCAATGTATATTCATGGAGATAGTGTTAAAATCAGCTTTGTTTTTGTTACGTTTTCAGTCTGCAATTTCGCTTTTGTATTCATAAAAGCCAATTCACCCCTTCAGCGAAAACGATTGGCAAATAACATTTGCTGACATTGCTAATAAACTTACAAAGGGGAAACTAGCTTGCAAGCAAGTATCAATGAATTTTACAATTCATTGATACTTGCTTGCTTAACATATACTTTATGTTAAACAATAAACAGCAACACAAGCGAGAAAAATAAAGTTCTTTACTTTTCTCGCTTGTGAAGTCAACATCTCCTGAGGATGATCCGGTGTCGGGTCGAAACGTGCGTAGAGGTTCTAGTGGAAGATTTTGTGTGGTGTTATATTATACAAATCTCCCGGTTGTCAGCAAAATATAGCAAATTAAACTTGCTGTTTATTGTTTATTATGGACTTCCGCAAAGTAACGCCTGCATTTATTCATTACTTTATGTTAAGTTTTATTGAAACATTTTGTCTCAATAAAGCTTAACATAAAGACTCCACTGTCTGTCCATGACTTCTGTCTTGCTGTCATGAAATTTAAACATCTTACCTTGTACGGTACCAGGAAAGATGTTTCAATTTTACGTAATATGAAAAGTATTCTGTTATACCATATGATAAAACAAAATAAAGTTCTGTCATTAATGCCGATTCAGTATTAGTATTTCATTTCACCTCATACTTATATTCAACAAATATTTTTCCACATATTATAAAAAAAAATCTTCCCCGATTTTAACGCTGAGGAATGCGCTTACGCATTCCCTTCGAAAGCCGCGTAGGCAGAACGGTATCTGGCGTGGTATGTGGGATCCTCCGGTGGCGACCAGAACACCCTCTAAAACCCAGCGATGCTCCTTCGCGTCGCCTGGTGGCTAGGTCACGAGAAAGCTCGCGCACTCGTACGCAACATCCCCATTTTCCCCTACTACTGTGATATATATAAATCCTAGAATTAAAAACGAATTTATTATATCACCACAACCCAAACGTTAAACGTGAAAATATTTCTAAAAGTTATAGAAACGGTTTAGGTCACGAGACAATAGACAGCTAGCGGGTCGACCCGTTTTGTTTGCGAAAGCGCTTTAAGCTTTATTGTGCACTAGGTCACCTAGGCGCCTGTACTGAGTTCATCCCTCGTTAAATAAAATTGGAAAGTGTTGAATGAAATCTGCTATTTTAGTCCATTATAAAGCAAAGTGTACCTTCTAATTATGCTGTAAAATAAACCTTTGATAATATTAAATGTTTAGTAATGGAGTCATGTTTTTTCTGGACGCTATCGTCATATCCTATTTAATAGATAGATTACAATTCAAGTACAAAACATTTTTGTACATGGCACTATGATTAGACTTTGTATCGATAGGTATGAATAAATAATAATAGGTATTCAAAAAATTTTGGCCAACCATGAAAAAAAAAACTTAAATAGCACAAAGCTTGAATGTAATTTTCCTTGCATATTTTTTTAAACTATTTATAGTGATGATGATGATAATGATGAAAAATGAAAAAATGATTTATTCCCAAAGTTTTACACAACATTTATCAGTTTCATATTATATATATTATCTTGATTTCAAAGATGATGGTGATCGAATTTTTGCTCTTATCATCAATTTACGTAAATTGATGATAAGAGCAAAAATTCGAATATTCTCGTTTTAACTGCGAAAATCTCATTGCTAAACTAATCTCACTTGCAGCCGTTAAAGCGTTATAATTAAGGCAGATTATCTGCATAGACAATTATCACTTTAATTAAAACTTAATGACCTGGAGAGGCAGAACGGTTCTCAATATCCGTGATCGTCAAAGCAGATAATGCTTTCATAAGTAATGATATATATTAATGTAGGGAAATATTTTGGCTTGTATTATTTTAGTTTTTTTTTTATATTTACATCGCGGGCAAACAAGCAGAACACCTGATGATAAGTGATTACCTTCCCCCATAAACTTTAAAGAAGCCACCAATGTGTTGCCAGCTGAAACCTTTCTTATCTGTTTCTACTCGGCATCACGCCAGACTCGAGCCGGGAATCGAACCTTGGACCTCGCACTATATAATCTGACAGACTATGCCACGTAGTAATTTGGACCAGTCATGTAGTATCGTAAATGGAAATGAAAATTATACCCATCCGGATTAGTAACATCACTTGTTATGTAGGAATCTAGATTGCCACATGAATGCCTTAAAATGTTTTTAATTAAGTGGTAAATGGATAATCCGGGTGACCGAATAAAAAAAAAATCAATTAATTGAATAAATATTGAAAAACAGTTATTTTGAATTCGTCACAATGGTGAAAACACACGTCAAAATATACATTAGTTAGTAGACTGCGAAAAGGCAAATTTTCCGCATAAACTTTACTTAGCTTATGTTACCTGAACCGCTACAAGTAATTAAGATATGTAAGACATCTATTTAGATTACAAATTTTACGGGTCGTAAGTCAAATTAAATGTGGAATTCTACGCGGTAATTTCGTTTATACCACCGTACAGGGGTGCTCTCAAATTACACATCAACCACCGCACAAATGCAGGGCGGTTGAAACGCTACAAAAACGCGGTCCAATTGAAATCACAATCTAGCTCTTTATCTATATTATGTCCACGTCTTCGACCGCGTGGATTGGGTTTTCTTTTTATACACTACAAGTTAGCCCTTGACGGCTATCTCACCTGGTGGTAAGTGATGATGCTGTCTAGGATGGTAGCGGGCTAACCTGTTAGGAGTATGGTAAACTCAACTGGTTTCTACGCGACATCGTGCCGGAACGCTTAAATCGCTTGGCGACACGTCTTTGTCGGTAAGGTGGTAACTAGCCACGGAAGAAGCCTCCCACCAGTCCAGACTCCAGCCGGGAATCGAACCCAGGACCTCCAACTTTATAATGCGACAGCGCACGCGCAGTGCACGGAGGTCGTCAAGAGTCGGATTTTAAATAGTCCCGTGGCAACTCTTTAAAGTTAACAATCTGTTCAGAAATAATGGTGTAAAATGTTAACCGATAAGAGATGGATTCGCTCATAAGCTAATCTAGTTTGGTACCTATAGCAGATGTTTTTTTTTTTATATACATAGCGAGCAAACGAGCAGGCGTGTTACCTGATGGTAAGTGATTACCGCCGCCCATGAACATTTGCAGCACCAGAGGAACCACCAATGCGTTGCTGGCCCTTGAGCAATTCGTTAATCCGCCCATTGAAGATCCCCATATTATAACCATTAGGGAACACAGAAGATGGAAGCTGGTTCCACAATTTACAGGTGCGTGGCAGAAATGACCTGGAATAGCGGGTGGTGGAAGAGGACCAGGCATCCAGGTGGTGAGGATGATATTTATTTCTGCGACGAAAAGTGCGACTGGAGAACACGGAAGGTGGAATTAGATTAAATAGCTCCTCAGAGCACTCTCCATTGTAGAGACGACAGAACACACAAAGAGAACTAACGTCTCTTCGGTGCTCTAGGGACTCCAGCGTGATGTGTAAAATAGTTAAGAAATATATTAGTGGACTAAATGTATTTGTTTAGTATCATTAAGGATGGAGCTAAAGCAAAATCAAAACGTTTGCGCAATTATAACAATAGTGGATAAAGGATATAGTTCATGCAAATAGGTTGAAAAGGTGGGCACTTATGTTTATTTATCGAAGAAAAACCTTCTCTTATCTTTCAACTTAATCTTCTTTTACCTTACAACTGTCACTCGCAAAGATTGACTAATCATAATTACTGAGAAGCAGTTAAGTATTGGATAGGGCAGCCGCAGCGGCGATGATTTACGATTTGAGTCAACCCTAAACTTCGAGACACTCTTGCCTTTCATATTATCTGTACTGCGTCAAGAAATTCCTTTCCATATAACAAAGAGGATAAACTAATTGAACAAAATGGGAAACCTTATTAAATTAATCAGGAAACTTTCGAATTGAAAATATCAAAATCTACCCTGTGATGCCTTACAAACTTTTCAATTTAGAAATCTCAACTCATTCAAAAGTTGATCCGTCCCAGGATTCGTTGAGTTTGAATGTAATGTGAATCATTATGTAACTAAAGCTTTCTACATTAGCAATGTATGCTGTATAACTAGTTAATTTTATCATGTGTAGAATAAAAAATATGATGTACTTTAATAATGAAATGGCGTATGTCCATAATAACTCAAGATCTTTTCAATTATTAAATGTATAGAGCTCATTCGAACCAGAATTACTCTTTTTTGTTTTTAAATTATGCATCAAATTGAGAAATGAGATTCCCGTCGTTATTATAAGATCACCTAAAGGGGTTCTCCTTCCGCTCCAATAGAGGAATAAAAGCTTGCACTTGCGTGTTGATTTCGATTGAAATCACCATCTTACGCCAAGCCAAACCCAATCAAACGCCTCTGTCATATCTCTATCTGACTACTAACAAAAATGGGCACTAGATGCTCCATAAGGAAAATTTATTATTATTATTATATCTATGTTTACCGCTAAGTCTAGTGTCTTTCGATGGTTTCAGCGATGAGTGATGTAAACTAGGAGATCACCAGGTGGATTTCAAGGTAAGAAAGAAGGAGTTACGTTGCTCCATTGCGGTTAAGCGAGCTCTTTCAAGTTATATCACGTGTTGCCGTATTATGTTGTATAATGACTGCCGTTGTAGTGGTATCGTAGCTGAATTCGTAGATTAGAGGTAGCAAAAGATCGAGCTTTGAAATGCTCAAGGTCATGCATTTCTCGGTAGATAAAGATTTGGATTGTTTTGGACAAGTATAAGTTTCCATGTCTATATTTCTTTGTTAATTGAATAATATTTGTTTTATTATTGCATTTTGACGATATTTAACCAATTCAGATTTTTTTTACCAGTTGAAGTGGTCCTCAATCCACCTGTGTAATTCTTTAAATTTATAAAGATATAGATATATTTTCTTATGAAGAGAAAAGAAAATGCAAAACTACAATTTGATTCTTTTATTTAGATTGAGTCATTAAAACATTTGCAAAATTCCATCTACGGAGGTCTGTCCAATTGTAGTAAATTCCATTAGACAAGCCCAATACAAAAAGGTTATTAACGACACAAAGCAAAATCGTTCGCCAATTACACGACTGAGATTTTTTGTGTGTCATACGCATTGTATTCATTCAATTTCATATTTTTTATGCTCGGTCGTATTGCCTAAAGAAATTGGATATTTCTCGTTGTTTGAATACAATCTACTCCAAAGCAATCGGCTGACCAGAAACGATAAGATTAATCTTATAAATATGTTATAAATACAAAAATTGCTGCGCAGCATAAACTCAAACCTTTTTATATACTGAAAATAATCGAAATCCATTTAGCCAGTATACTTATTTAAAGAATAAATTTGCCTATCGAAGATATACTCTTAGAGGGTACAAAACATAAATGAATACAAAATAGAGGGCATGATAAATTGGCTTTATATCAAGTAATCCCTATATATAAAATAGCCCATGGCTTGAGCCAAACCGTGACTTCCTATACTTAATCTCTATACAAAAACTGACGTTTATCTGTAGCTATATTACTGCTTGAAGAAAAACTAAATTAAATCAAGCGCACTTTTTTTTTATACACCAAAAGTCAGCCCTTGACGGCATCTCGCCTGATGGTAGCGGGCTAACCTGTTAGGGATATGGAAAACCCATACTCCTAATTGGTCTCTACACAACATCGTGCCGGAACACTAAATGGTGTAGGGTGGTAACTAGCCACGGCCGAAGCCTCCCACCAGACCAGATTCGAGCCGGGAATCGAACCCAGAACCTCCAACTTTATAATGCGACAGCGCGCGCACTGCGCTACGGAGGTCGTCAAAACACTTTAACTTTTATTTTGGTAGGGATCTGTTTTTATATCCTATTTTCATTCTACATATAAAGAAAGATTCCGTGCAGAATGACAAGAAATAAAAACATTTACATATAGATTTTTTGGGCCAAGAACCTTCGCGGGCGTCCCTAAAACACCCTACCAAAGTCATCGTACACTGATCTAGGGTTTCGGAACCGCTAGAGAACATAATTATAAACATACACTTTATTAATTATAAGTTAAGGTTAAAAGCTAAGCGTAATCCAGAGCCGCAATGCAGCCATTACTAAAATCTGGCGTACATTTTCAAACTCTGAATATTATGAGCATAATAAAGTTGTATAAACAAGCTCTTTTGTATCGAAACATAGTCTTACCACAGATAAAATGTTATATGGTGTATACAAAACGACGTAACACTACCGTCTGTCTGTTACACATCAACTCTGTCCGTCTAGATACTAAAAAAATGTGTAATTAATATGGACTCATACACGAAGGGTTCTGGATAGATGTTCAATATAAAATATCAATATTGATAATACTAAGATTGAGCCAAAAATACAACATGAAATACGTTTCTGTATATTTTTTGTTTTTTGCTCGGAGGGACTGCCTTCAATTTAGAACTTAATAACGTTTATATATAACATATTTTGCGAAAATCTAACCTCTTTACCTAGCATGGCTCATGAGACAAAACAGACAGACGTACGGACCCGACGTATAGACGGACAGTGGAGTCTCAGTAATTGGCAATTTAAATATGAGTTTGAGTTTGAAAAAAACAAAATTAAATGGAATTAATTGCATGGACATAATTTCAAAATGTTAGTAATTAGAATCTTTATCAACTTCAGATTCATAAAAAGACATATTAATACTTTTTTAGTATTATATCATCATCATGATGATATAATACTAAAAAAAATATATTATAACATACGAGACGTGATGACAGTCTAATATGGTAAGATGGTAGAGGGCTAAACGAAAGGGGTATGGTAAACCCATACTGCTAATTGCTTTTTACGCCACATCATGCCAGATATCGCTTCGACAAGACGATTCCTCTTTATCAATATCGAATATTGGATGCATGTAGGTAAGGGTTGCCAATTATGAAAGTAATTAATAACAAACTTAATTCATTTTGCGAGACAGTTTCATAAACAGAGAGTTAAATACGCTTTCTACTTTAATGAAGCTTTTATCTAATCCATTCATCCATTGTCCAGTCAATCGTTTGTTCATTTAAAGCTAAGAATTAATGCTACCTTATCGATATGCTTTGATATTTGTTTACGGATGCTTCCGCCAAGGCATTGCAAATATATATCATAGTATGCCATTTTAGCGATATTGCAGTTAGTAACTCAATCTATTACTCTGGTTGGAAAGGGCGTGACAGGAAGTTATTTCACTACACACACAAACACACACACACGATCAACCCCTTGCCGGCCCACTACAGAGCACGGGTCTCCTCTCCATATGAGAAGGGTTTGGCCATAGTCCACCACGCTGGCCATGTGCAGATTGGCAGACTTCACACGCCTTTGAGAATATTAAAGATAAATCTCAGGCGTGCAGGTTTCCTCACGATGTTTTCCTTCATCGTTGAAGCAAGGGACATTTTAATTTGTTAAAAACGCACATAACTTCGATAAGTTGGAGCTGCGTGCCCGAATTCGAACGCTGATTAGAAGGCGGGTGTCCTAACCACTAGGCTATCAGGACTTCTTATTTATATTAATAATATAATATCCTTCTCATATTTCACAACTTTTGCAGTCAATGATAATTTTAAAATTCAGTTCACGTGAGCAAGTTGTTCATTTAGTTTTACTTGTATGATCGTTAATTTGTGTCAGTGTTCTCATTGGGGTAGTCTTTTTACTTAGTAGGGAGGTATACCAAAGTGCTACTAAAACGGAAATTTCTCATAGTCTTTTGACTTGGTACTCAATACAGTGCTATTACGACGGAGTTTCTATCTATATTCCCCGGGTATTAATTATCCATGTCAATAAATATGTGATACGAGGAGGAATTGCAGGTATGATATGCGGAGGATATGCGTAACGGAATTCAAATAATGACATTAATTAATCATCCGAGGTACGTATATATAAATATATATATTTTATATATACGTACCTCGTAATTTATCAAAATTATTTTATCAAAAGCTCACGAGTTGAAATAACTCACAAAAGCGAATCGAAATTCCTTAACAAAATGCTTCCAGCATTTATTAAAACGCCAAGTATACGTTTAAGATTATAATTTTGGACTAAAGAAACCTAGCAGGATATCATTATAAAACGCAATCCAGTGCCACGATACCCATACCTGAACTAAGCTTTGATCGTATCGAAAGCTTTTAGTGTAAAAGCTACTGAACAGAAGATCACATATGACTTCTTAATGCTTTAAAGTCTCGTTCAAACAGCACCTTTCAGCATGAGTATAACAGCACAAATCAAGGACTTCGACAAACTAATTTTAGAGATTTGAGATGTAACAATCTTTACCATTAATTATGGAAACAATGCTGCGAATTCTGTAGGTTTTGTGGATGGGATTCGTGATTCTGGATACGAGTCAGGTTAGGTTTCAAGCGTCACACCAACTCAAAAAGGTTTATGTTCTTGAAGATGGTTACGGTGTACCGTAACCCTCTGTAGCAAGACTGAAAATCCGATCCACGATCAAAGCTTGAGGTTTTAGTGGTTAATTTATTAATTAGCCTGACGAAAACTCAAAAGTATACGTATTGGTGGTCACATAATGCGGGCCAGCATTAGCTGTTGTGGAACAATATGTAGATGGGTAAATGCGGCGTTATTTGCTGAACAACAAAACTGTCCCTAAACATACGCTTGACTTCCATCCGGGACGTTTGCGGCGAAACTACCCGGTTGTATTTAAGTATCTACTCTTCATATACCTACTTGTTTTTATCGAGTAGCGCATTCGTGTTACCTTTGCCTTATCCTTAGGCAGCATTAGATGTTTCACGTTAGTTAGTTGATCTAAAAAGTTTAAAACCGACCGATCCAGGTTGGCTATATACTACGGCCTGAGCTCTACTTATTCTGAGAGAAGACTCGGGCTCTGTAGTGAGCTGGTACTCTTCTTATTCTGAGAGAAGACTCGAGCTCTGTAGTGAGCTGGTAATGGGTTGATAAACATGAATAATCTCAATTGCTCTAATTTCCGCATACTCAGTCGTAGCACAATATAATGTGTTGTATATTTCTAAAACTGAGAGATATAAGTGATGCCATTTGGTGGCACGGTAATCGCTCCCATTTGCTGGATATTTCGTGCTCCACTCTTGACATGAAAGATAGATTATGCTGAGGAAATTCGCTTGCGTAAGGGCTTTTTTCAATGGTCGATTATTCAGCAGACATATATGTAGCACGTGGAACTTCCCACAGTCGGGAATGAATCGAATAGCTGGTTGATACACAACCAGTGGGAATAGATCAATGAAATAGAAAAAATCGATATCTATATTACATAATGTATGGTCACCAATGTCTAAGTTTTCCCTTCTACGTTGTTGCTTAATTTGATTGACTATTTTTTTTTATTCTACACTACAAGTTAGCCCTTAACGGCAACCTCACCTGATGGTAAGTGTTGATGCAGTCTAACATGGTAGCAGGCTAACCTGTTAGAGGTATTGTAAACCCATACTCGTAATTGGTTTCTACGCGACATCGTGCCGGAACGCTAAATCGCTTTGCGATAAGTCTTTGTTGGTAGGGTGGTAACTAGCCACGGCCAAAGCCTCCCACCAGACCAGACTCGAGCCAGGAATCAAACCCAGGACCTCCAACTTTATAATATGAGGGCGCGCCCGCTGCGCAAAAGGGTCGTCAAAATCACTTATCGTATCTAATTTGGTGGATATGAATTGTTTTGTTTCTGAAGCACGCGTGGCTTCAAGTTCACAAACACAATAAAGTGCATCTTATTTCATTGTGTAATACACAGGCCAAACTCCAAGTCACGCATTCAATATAGCATAATATTAAAAAAGGGCCAAATAATAAAAAAAATATTATATGTCGGCGCAAAGAAGTTATTAACTTTATTAAGCGGCGCCAAAAACCTCAAGAATTCAATAATTACCCACATTTTAACTATTTATGATTTTGCTAACACAATTTAGCCAGTAACAATTAATTTTGTACAAGTATGCTTTGTGCTATAAATACGGGCGGTCGATGCCTTTCGCGGATTCTCTCGCTCGAGACGTCGGACTGTTCGGACCTCTTAGTTATTATCGCAATAAAAGTGTAAACCGGCAAGTTGTGGTTTTAATTACTATGAGCGAAAGTAAACAAAATCGTGACGTCAGCAATGCTGACGTCACCCTTACAAAAAACAACTCGGACGCCCTCGACTCGACATATATAAACCTAAAAATTCGAAAATAAAGTATAGTGATCAGTAAAGCTAGATCAACTATATCTACATAAGATGATTGTTCAATTGATCCTATAATTATTTTCATCCTCTTCAGTGGTTTCCATTATATACCACGATATCAATCGGTTCTGCATAGTCACTTAGATTATTAAGAATCTCTTATATTCGCAAAGCATTTGGTAGGTACCTCAGACTCTTTTCAATCTAAGCAATTCACCTCACGATGTTTTTCTGCGCTCTCTAAACGTTTGCGAGCAATAAATTTCGATAAACCGTTTATGTTTTATTTTAATTTAAAGGTAGCGCATCTCTTATTAGATTTATTAATTTATTACGTAATTATGTAAATCTTTAAAAATGGTGACCATTCTTTAATGTTTATATATAATATTATGTTAATTGTTTATTTGTTGTTTCAAACAATGTAAATAAGGAAATAAGTAGTATTAATAAGTAGGTATTTCAATTTTTTTGTAAGAACATTTATATTAATAAATTATTGTTCTATTATTACATCTATTAATTTATTACGTAATGCTAATATGTAAATCTTTAAAAATGGTGAACTTCCTTAAATTTTTATACAAAATTATTGTTTGTTTGTTGTTTCAAACACTGTAAATAAGGTAATAAGTAGGTATTTCAATTATTTTTTGTAAGAACATATATATTAATAAATTATTGTTTTCTTACTTTTAATTGATATCACTACAAAATGTTGTAAGTGTGCATCCACTACAAATCAACAAGATATAAATAATGCAATTTTATTTGAACATTTTATTTGTACGGAGATTTGTAGTTGTATCGGAACTGTTATCAATTATTTATTAATAAATTGCAAAAAGAATGTTTGTGTAAGTGTAAACAGTTTATACTGTAGTAGTGGGTACACTAGAATAATTTTTTGAATACGGGTGTTTTTCGTTCCACCATTGCATATACCTTAAGTAAGGGCTTTTTAAATGTATTTTACTAGAGCTTTTTGAATCGAGATCAATGTTATTATTTCCTAAAACGCAGGAGAAGTAAGCAAATATAATAAATTAGTATGCATGAAATCCTATGGTGAGCCATCTATTTCGAAATAGAACTGTATCGCAGAAATATTTGAATAATTAGATTACGCAGGGATACATAAAATTGGGATAGCGGGAGAATGCCAATGAATGTCGAAAATGTTCAAAACGGTTCATAGATATACAATATATTTTCAATTGTGTTAAGAAACACACTTCTTCGTTATCTATTCTTATTTATTTACAGGATGGTAAACACCTTATTGATAAGGAACACAACTCTTCAATAGCTATACTTGTTATCTATAACATTTTACACACCTATGTAAAACCAGAACCTCGGAGACCACTTTTCGGTACCAACACTAAACAAGAACTAACCAACAATGACCAACGACTAACTAACTTATAAAGGGTCGATTCGAACGTCATGTTTTCCGTTTTGCCTTATACAAATCCGGTATAATAATTACAGCAAAATTAGTAAAGTATCTCCTTTCTAACAAAAAAAGAATGAATGAAATCGGAGGAAGCGTTAATAAATTACTTAATTCTCCCAAGGGAACCGTGCTGAATTCCGGGATTAAAAACTATCCTATATATTGAACCGGAGTAACAGCTACTCCTATACCAAATTTCATTCACATCCATCCAGAAGTTTCGACGTAATACGCGGCCAATATACAGACAAACAGACAGACAAACAGACCGACGAAAGCAATAAAGTATCCTGCAATTAAATTAATAGATATAATGTACAGAATTCTTCCTGTTACAGTTTTATTTATATTATAGATATACTACTGTCGATCACTACTAATATTTTCGATTCGCTTTTCACTCGTGAGGGCATGACGGCTTGTCATAAGCCGGGGTTTTTAGCGTTCGGTCCTTTGCTTTCACTCTACGAACTATAAAGTTTGCTCAGCCTTACCCCAGACTTAAGAAACAAGATAGAGTTATGTGTTTGACATAAATCTAATCAACGTGAAGTCTGAACAAGTTCAAAGTTGATGTTTAAATTAAACAAATTTATGAAAGAAACCCACCTCACTTTGTCTTGTAACTTGTCAAAGTATACCTATAGCTGTAAGACGCTTTTAAGTAGAAAGTTGGCAACAAATAATATCTGTACCAGTCCGGGCTGGTCCGTACAGATAACCCGCGCAACCAGTCTCTGACTAGTTTTCGATGACCTTCGTGATTAATAGGATTAGGTTAGGTCCTGGGTTCGATGGGTGTGGTGTGATACTTCGGCCGTGGCCAGTTACCAAATTTGGACACTGTCCAAACCGATTTGGACACAATGATATTATAAAAATAATATATTATATCTATCTCTATAAAAAAAATATATATATATAATAATCTTATGAACCATGTCTTTCTTTTTTTGTTAGAAAGAAGATACTTTACAGATTATCCTGTAATTATTTCAAGGTCGTTGGTTTAGTAATCTATCTTTCAATATATATATCTCTATAATATTATCGTTGTTTGGACATGGTTCAGCCAGCAACGTGTAGGTAACTACAGATGTAAATTAAAGTATTAAAAAAATCTATACATTGTTACTCATAAGCGCTAAAAGAGGCCAACCAGTACCATGCTTGCTCCAGTCAACGATGGTAGGTATTGGCTCGACACATATGAATAAAAACTTAATACCGAACATATGCGGGACTCAGACGCTAGAACCTAGATTAAACAATATAATAATATATTTATAATAATATAAAAATATATTTATATAAAGTATAATATAACACCACAAAAAATCTTCCACTAGAACCTTCTAGGTTGTCGGCGGAATATAGCAAATTATACTTGCTGTTTATTGTTTATCATGGACTTCCGCAAAGTAACGCCTGCTTCTATTCATTATTAGTACCTAGATTGACTGCTCGAACACGACCTTAGACATCTCTCTACTACAGATTTGTGTACTAAACAAAATAATTCTTTATGAAAACATCCATTGTTGGGTTCTCATGTTTTATTCATGACGCTATCGAGTGAGATGTTTCATTACCTTCGCTATGGTTCCGCTCCCCACGCAAAGGGTAAATCTAATTAAGCAAACGTTTAGTGATCTAAAAACGATCCTTTTTATTAACTAATTGCCAGAAAATAACCTTTTTAACGACTTCCGTGACGCAGTGCGTGCGCTGTCGCATTATAAAGTTGGAGGTCCTGGGTTCGATTCCCGGCTCGAGTCTGGTCTGGTGGGAGGCTCCGGCCGTGGCTAGTTACCACCCTACCGACAAAGATTTATTAACTAATTGCCAGAAAATAACCTTTTTAATGACCTCCGTGGTCCGTGCGTGCGGTGTCGCATTATAAAGTAGGAGGTCCTGGGTTCGATTCCCGGCTCGAGTCTGGTCTGGTGGGAGGCTTCGGCCGTGGCTAGTTACCATCCTACCGACAAAGACGTGTCACGTGCCAAGCGATTTTAGCGTTCCGGCACAATGTCGCGTAGAAACCAATTAGGAGCGTGGGATTACCATACTCCACTAATCCTAACAGGTTAGCCCGCTACCATCCTAGACTGCATCATCACTTACCACCAGGTGAGATACCCGTCAAGGGCTAACCTGTACAAAAAACCTGTACAAATTTACTTATATTTGTGTCTTTCAGCTACATTTAAGTTTAAGTTTAGTTCATTTTAGATAAACCAGAAGCATATTTCTGTAATTCTTGGACTAAAAAGTCGTTTCTAGTTTGCTAGCTTTATCTGTCTCTCTCCAGTCGTTCATTACTGAAGATCGTGGTCCTTGTGTCCTTGCAACTTCGTGCGGATTAATTGTTTCCACCGGCTTCTATCGGAGGCTAGTCTCGTAAATGTGTGAAATTTGCACTAAGGTTCCCTCAGCTGGTCTGCCCATCTGGTTTATCTCAAATTGGTTAAGTTTTTTAGCCTTATACCTATAGGGATTCCCTCTGCACCATCTCACACAACAAAAATAAAGAAAAGCCAAACGTTGAAAAATTTCACCAAACGCCGGCATCAATAAAGAATGACTTAACACGACAATGACGTAACGTGAGCGAAACCGCGTACAAAAGCTAGTATAAGCCTAAATAACCTACATCATCATCATCATCATGATCAACCCATAACCGGCTCACTACAGAGCACGGGTCTCCTCTCAATATGAGAAGGGTTTTGGCCATAGTCCACCAAGCTGGCCATGTGCGGATTTGCAGACTTCACACGCCTTTGAGAATATTATGGAGAACTCTCAGGCGTGCAGGTTTCCTCACGTTGTTTTCCTTCACCGTTGAAGCAAGTGATATTTTAATTTTATTTTAAACGCACATAACTCCGAAAAGTTAGAGGTGCGTGCCCGGATTCGAACCGCCGACCTCTGATTAGGAGGCTAACGACCTAACCACTAGACTATCACCGCTTTTAAATAACCTACATATATTACCATTATAATATATAATTTCAAAACGTTACCATCTTGCTTGCGTAATAAGGAGCACCAGCATAATTGGAAAGTTAATTGAAGTGCGATGAAATACTGCATCACATCATAAGTAATAGGTACGTTACGTAAACAGCATGTTTACTGACTATAATACTGAAACATAAATTAATTCGTCATGTTTATCTATTGTTTATTAGAAGTAGTAGAAGCGGTGATAGCCTAGTGGTTAGGGCGTCAGCCTCCTAATCAGAGGTTGGCGGTTCGAACCCGGGCACGCACCTCTTACTTTTCGAAATTATGTGCGTTTTTAAGCAATTAAAATATCACTTGCTTCTACGGTGAATCAAAACAACGTGAGGAAACCTGCACGCCTGAGAGTTTATGTTCTCAAAGGCGTGGATGTCTGCCAATCCGCACATGGCCAGCGTGGTGGACTATGGCCGAACCCTTCTCATATTGAGAGGAGACCCGTGCTCTGTAGTGAGCCGGCAATGGGTTGATCATGATGATGATGATTGGAAGTTGCAGTTTATACGAAAATATTATACTAACTTTCTTTCGTTTTTCGACATAAATATTAAAATTGTGAGGGTATGTTGATAAATATCCTCCAATTATTCCGTTGAAATCTGATGTAGGTATTCTTGGTTTGTTATGTCGTATCCCAACGTAGAGGTAAAATCTTCGAAGCGTCAAATCAATAGTGTTGGGTATTGGTCCATATATCGTCGAGAGAGCTCTTCGTTCGTTATTAAAACGGACGAGACGTGTTATTGCACTAGACTACCTGTTTATCGCCTTCTTAAAATTCTAATTATTCAACGTGATATGTTACAACGTGTTAACCATCGATTTTCGAGCTTCGTAGTTATAAAAAAAGATAAAAGTATTTGAAACAATATTACAAGAAGGTACGAATAGCTTAAATACATAAAATATTATTTAATCACTAGATAATATTATAAGCTAATATTCTAAAAACAGTGATAGCCTAGTGGTTGGACGTCAGCCTCCTATTCAGAGGTCGGGGGTTCGATCCCAGGTACGCGCCTCTAACTTTGCCGAGTTATGTATGGTTTTAAGCAATTAAAATATCACTTGCTTCAACGGTGAAGGAAAACATCGGTAGGAAACCTGCCCGCCTGAGAGTTCTCCATAATGTTTTCAAAGGCGTGTGAAGTCTTCCAATCCGCACATGACCAGCGTGGTGGACTATGACCAAACCCTTCTCATATTGAAACGAGACTTGTATTTTGTTGTGAGCTGGCAATAGGTTGATCATGATGATTCTAATAGATAATAGTGATATCATTATTATCTACTAAGTTGTATTCTATACTTAAAAAAAATATCTCCGGCCGCTTGTGTCTAGCGGTTCCCCATGTCACTTTACCATATCGTTTGTACACCTAGTTGGTGGTCGGCTAACGCTGCGTACAAGGCTGTGGGATCGCCATCTCAGCGTCTATCGGTTCTTCTAGCCGCTCGTCGACAACGTAGCTTCGTGTTTCGTGCCTACCTATTCAGAAGTCATACCACGTTTAATTGAAAGGCCTTCTAACATTTTGAAATAAAATAAATTTAGACCTACCCCAATCTCTCGTTGTAAAGTTCTTTTTTAAAAAAAAAAACGGGGAGCTTGCTAGGTTAATTAAGTTCCAAGCGAATTTAAATTCGCTTGTATTTTCACAAGCATTCGTTAGTAGCAAATAAAATAATTTTTATTCGCTTTCTTCAAAACGGTTTCTTAGATGAACGACTAAGGTAGTCCAACAGATGCAATATTGCTGTAATATGCTTATTTAGTCTGGTTACTCAGTTTATATAGGTTTGCAGAATGTGTATGTTTGTTATATGTATTCGCCTCAACCTCTTGATTGAATTCAGCATAGGGATAGCTGGTATTCTGGAAAGGGATGTCGGATTTCTTTTATCCTGGTAAATCACCCGGTCACCGTTTACGCGGGATTATAAAAGTCACCCTTTGTACCAACGCAAGAATTAACCATTAAACCCTTCGATCTATTTATGGTCATATAATGCGGAGGGAAGAAAGCAATGTTACCAAAATAATGTTATATATGTATGACGTATGTGAACGGGTAAAGGAGTAAGGAATACTAGAGAAGAAATGGATGGATTGTGTAAAAGAGGATATGCGTGTAAAAAATGTGACTAGTGAAGTGACGGCTGATAGAAGTGAGTGGAAGTAGAAGACGTGTTGTGCCGACCCCACGTATCGTGGGATAAGGGCAAGAAAAAGAAGACTAGATATGTAGTCCCATGAACAAAATCCAGGAGAATTGCCAGATATTCTGTCTTAAGTGATCAGTTAAAAATTTATATATTGTAAGTTTCCTAGAATAAGATATTCCCACACGTTATTTTTTGTACACGTTAAAAGCTTGCAAATTGGCTTTTTCACTCGGAAACTGACGTAAATGGCCACCAACTTTATCTTTTACGTGATCGATGTATAAGCCGATCTTAACGGAATTTGGCACCGGGGTCTGAAAACTGGGTCGATTCAGTTCTGGGGACGCCCGCGAGTATTTCTAGTCCAAAACCACCAACCAACTTAGAGTGCGTTGATTATAAAGCTATTTATACCTTTGCCTAAAGACTTAGTAATGTAATAACTACCGAATCTGAGTGATGTTTTAAAAAAAACCTTATTACAACTGAGCGCGATTTGAACCCTCTTAGCTTTAGTTTTGAGCTGGCGAGTGTAGTTTTCACCATCACTAATAGAAATAATGAAAAATATGATATATATGAACGATTCATAGATGCCTGTAACAGGTTTATAAAATAAAACTATTTTTGATTTTGTTTAATAACTAATTTGTATTTTTACTATCTTGCTAGTCTAACTGATGAAACATTTGAACGCTTTGATCAAGCTTTTAGTTAAGCTACTTAATTGCTAGCTCCTGGGTTTGAATCAGTATATTTTCAGGCATTGGATTGGAATTTAAATTGTCAATGACAGTTATGCTTTTGACAAGAAAACATATCCACGTGCCTCGGATAAAACGATTATACGTTATTCTACCACTAAAACTGACGTAAGTATGGAAAAAATCGAGTATAAACGAACCCGTGAGCAATAGCTAGTGTCACCGTCCGACTCCCCCGTTATCCCAAACGTCGCCTAAGCCGAGATTCGGCCTCAAAGGAGGCGCCCTTAGGTAGACGTTCCCTTAGTTTTTTCGAGCCCTAGGGCTCAAAATTTCTTCTGGCAGAGCTTCTTTCCGAAGCCTGTCAAACAGCCCGGTTACGCTGTGGCAACCAATTGGGTTAGTACAGCTAATAGACAGTCCGAAAAAAAAGAGAATACTTTTAACATACCATACCTTATAATTCATGAATTGTGGTATTTTATTTATATCTCTTTGGCCATAAGTCTTAGTCAACGAAGCGTTTATGGTCCCTTTTATATGTGTACACGCGGTGATAGCTACGGGACGCGAAGGTCGTATAATTTTACAGCTCATGGTTGTATTTTACTTTTTATTAGCACATTCAGGCTCAAGAACTCTTGTCTTATTCGTTACTTTAGCCACGGCTGAGGTCTTCATCCGGACCAGACCAGAAAACATTTTAAAATGAAATAACTAACTGTGCCAGGGATTTCTTCAAAAATCTAACAAGGGATTCGTACATCTTTCTGTGATATAAATGTATATCTGGAGGGAATTCGGCCGTGGTTAGTTATAGCATTCCGGTATGATGTCGTGTAGAAAGCCGTTAGGAATATGGGTTTACTATACCCCTGCCAGGTTAGCCCGCTACATCCTAGACTGTATCATCATTTACCATCAGGTGAGACTGCCATCAAGAGCTAACTTGTAGTGCATAAAAACCTATTATATAGATTATAGTCATAATCTATCTTTGTGCCTAATTTCATCCAGATCCGTTCAGCCGTTCTGGCGTGATTGAGTTAAGCCCAAACCGCCGCATCTAGCCGGCGTTCAAGATGGCGTCATGCTTGCGACCAATCAGAAGAGCCGCCCATTTATGCCAAGAGTTTTGTGATTGGTCGATCGCAGAACTCAAACTTAAACGCAGTTAGACCGCCGATATTCACTTTACGAATATCTTTTCGTCCAAATTCCCATTTACAATAATATATTCGATAATCTCCATTTAGGCAAAGTGGTCAACGCATGAAAGGGGGTTACGGATTTTCGGCTTTGTTAAATTAGCTTTAGCAAATCGACAAAGTGCTGGATGGTATAAACCAATCAAATCATTGATACATGACATGATAATTTTATTACGTTGTATTCCAACTTTGTTAGGAATTAGTGTCAGGGATTGTAGTTCTATTGGATTTGAGCACCTTTATTTATACACATGAAATAGGAGTCCACATATTCACGCACGTAGGGCACGCACCTCTAACTTTTCGGAGTTATGTGCGTTTTTAAGCAATTAAAATATCACTTGGTTCAACGTTGAAGGAAAACATCGTGAGGAAACCTGCACGTCTGAGAGTTCTCCATAATGTTCTCAAAGCCGTGTGAAGTCTGCCAATCCGCACATCGCCAGCGTGGTGGACTATGGCCAAACCCTTCTCATATTGAGAGGAGACTTCTCATATTGAGAGGTGTTCTGTAGTGAGCCGGCAGTGGGTTGATCATGATGATGCTGATTTATTCACGGAGTAAGATTTCTATTAGATACCTTTTTTGTATCGCATTAATTTATGGTCCATTTATTTTCATTACACCTAAGTCTAGTAAAATGCCGATTATTTGTTAGAATTACGTTTTATCGATGTTCAGTTACGCAATTGAAAAATCTTATCAGCTACATACACACCTATATAAATTACGTGTTTATATATAGCTTGCAAAGGCTCGAAGTCAAGGCA
Organism: Lasiommata megera; assembly: GCA_928268935.1. NCBI lineage: Eukaryota > Metazoa > Arthropoda > Insecta > Lepidoptera > Nymphalidae > Lasiommata > Lasiommata megera. The sequence continues at coordinate 15,964,732 of OV743308.1, read as the reverse complement.
TACTTAACGGTAACTCGACGACAAACTCAAGACAAAGTATGCTAATATGTGTCCTGGGGCTGGCGATAAATTTGTCACTTCATACTACTTTGGTATCCGCCTGGATACTTCTTTAATTCTCTGTGTGCTGGATAATTGAATTACTTATCCGACTTGGCTTGAGCGTACCAGAGTGTAATATTATAGTATGTATTACTTATATAAATATATATATATATATATGTATATATATATTTATGTTTTTTTTTTTCTTTTTTCTTGCGCTTCTTTTTGGATGACCGGTGGAAAATGCTTTTAGCATTCAGTTCGCCTTAAGTACAGTCTTTTGTGCAATAAAGTTTATAAAAAAAAAGTTGTTTTATTCATGTAAACCTACTACTCGCAACTTCATATAATATATTTTGTTTTATTTTAATTCGTATTTACCACATTCGCTAGCTTAAAATTAAAGCTAGGACCATCGCAAACGCACCCAGGTCGAAGAAGAAGCCCTCGACAAACTTAGCCAGTCTTTTTTGGCGTCACAATCAATTATTAGTTATAAAATTAAAGCAATTCACATCCTAGCATTTTAATCGTTAATGTATATCATCATCATCATCATCAACACTACTCTCCTCTCAGCATAAATAGGATTTTGGCTGTAGTCCACTTTTTGTGTCAAGTTTTTTTTTCGAATTGGCAATTGATAACCATAATAGCCGGGGCTTATTGGCGAGCATGAAGCTCAGCCTGAGAGTGGAGCAGCTGGGCTCGACGACTTCTGAGGGAATGTCCCCCTGGGCGTCTCCTGTGAGACTCGGACCTCGACTTAGGGTGACGTTGGGATTTGGTGGGTTTGTTGGACCGTTGTGTCAGTCCGAGCGCCCCCGTGCCCGTGGATAGAGTCCACGTACGGATGACGTCAGATAGCGGGGACCTCGTCTTCGCCGACGAAGACGCTGTGTTGGGTTTTGTGTAGTGTGACCTACCTGCGAGGCGTTGTCTAACGTCAGTTGGTCATCCGGGTCGATTAGGACGTTTTTCGGACGTCTCTGTATGAGAGGGGCGTTTGGGTCGGGGGTGTAATTGCAAGCCTCAACCACTAGAGGTTTGGGGTTGGAGTGTCGGGCTGGCTGGTCAAGTAAATCACTTGAAACTATTTAAGGACACTATTAGCCATTTTGTCAATATAAAAAAAAACTCACGCAGATTCCATAGCGTTTTTTTGTTCTTCATCGTTAAAGCAAGTGATATTTAATTACCAAATAATTTAAATTTAAAATTAATAAAGCCCGTGAACCTTTAATTCATTCCTCTCGAAAGGGACGTTTGGAAACCAATGGTCTACCGCAGATCTATACTGTACTAACAGTACCATGAATATTAATGAATATTAATTTGAGATGATAAAAAAAAATCCATACGGAAAATCCACAACCTTTTTTAAAATGTTCCTTTAAAATGCTATCAAACATTCAGTTGAGTAAGGTGGTCATTCTTTTCCCATAGGCCTATCGTTGTGATTGGATCGAAAACCATCTAGAGCCTTCGGTGAGTGTGAGCACTCGATGACATTATTTCCTCTCCGTAATTGTATTCCGGCCTGTCGTCGGCAGTCACGTTCAGTCAAATAATGTGATATTTGAAATTATGTTACAATACCCGAATGAAGTTACAGAATGACTTATCAAATTAGAAATTATTTATCCAATTTTTTTTTTATACACTACAAGTCAGCCCTTGACGGCTATCTCACCTGGTGGAAAGTGATGATGCTGTCTAGGATTGTAGCTGGCTAACCTGTTAGAAGTATGGTAAACCCACGCTCCTAGTTGGTTTCTACGCGACATCGTGCCGGAACGCTAAATCGCTTGGCGACACCTCTTTGTCGGCAGGGTGGTACCCAATCTAATTTGATATGTCAGATTTGAAATTATTTGGCCTATTACAGGCACTTATGAAGGGTTCATATATTTTGATTCAAGGGTTGATTATTGCGATTGTAACAACTTTTCATTCGTTAACTTAAAAATTAAGTTACGAGGGTTTAAAACGCACCTTGGTCTAAAAAAAAACTCCCTATAAACCTAGGCAAGCTACAAGTGTTTCAAACGCACCCTCTCTAATCATCATCATCATGATCAACCCATTCTCGGCTCACTACAGAGCACGGGTCTCCTCTCAATATGAGAAGGGCTTGGCCATAGTCCACCGCGCATGGTCATGTGCGGATTGGCAGACCTCACACGCCTTTGAGAACATTATGGCGAACTCTCAGGCATGCAGGTATCCTCACGATGTTTTTCTTCACCGTTGATACCCTCTCTAATAAGACACAACAAACTTAACCATGTATATTTATTTTTTGTTATAACCAACAATAACACAGTTTTTGTATTATTTTGCGTTTTACGGGTAATCTATTGCATTTATGGTTCATGTCTGTACCTCTATCTTTTTTATACACCTTAATCTTTTTGTTTTTGTTTCGTTTATGAAAAAGTGATGGTACAACATTATATTTAAGTGACGATCAACTGTAAGATGGAAGTGTTCTAACCTCAAAGTGGTATTTTTTCAGGAATATAATTCTAAATGGTTTCTACTAGGTATTGTAACATGTTCTAGTATTACTCCAGCGGTAAAGTTGTACCATTTTCAACTCTATTTCAATTAGGTATGGTCTATATTTATTTATCAGCGGGAAAGTAGTGGCGCATGCTTTCGTAGTTCACAACACAGTGTGCGCAGATCCTAAGACAAATGGAATTTAATAAAGCGACCTGAAACAACTGAAGTATACTTGCTGAATATATTACGTTTAAACTATACCTTGCTCCGTTTAAATTACATAACACTAGCTGTTTTCTGTGACTTCGTCGACGTTTATTTCCGTTTCTTTTTATAATCCGAAACGAACGTTTATGCCAGATTGCCTATGCGAGAATTTCTACTTATTCGATCGCGTTAATCGAAAGAGGTTTTCTTTTACACAATAGATGCCAATTTGGTACACATATATCCATATAACGAAACAAAAAAACCCGGCTAAGTTTGTTGTGGGCTTCTTCTTAGACCGGGGCGCGTTTGGAACCCTCATAGCTTTAGTTTTAAGTTTACGAATATAGTTATCACCATGAAATACTACTATGTAAATTATTGACGCGTCAAAAGTGCCTTTTTAAGGACTATTTGAATAAAGATTATTTTGAATTTGAATTTTAAATTTAAATTTGATATATGACGACACCGACCTAACATAGCCTCTTTTGTAACGTAAAATCTGCCCTTTCGTTATAGAGTCTTTACTATGGCCAAATAATAAGATAGGGACTTACTATCACCGCTTAAAACAGTATTATTCTAATAGTGTTATCGCTCTTGTTTCAGCATTTTAATCTGTCAAAGGATGTCATATAGAATAAAATAGAAAACATTTATTTATTAGAACAACACAATTACTTATATACAACACATAAGAGATAGAAATAGAGTAACTCATTCAGGCTCAACCCATTCTCGGCTCACTACAGAGCACGGGTCTCCTCTCTGTATGAGAAGGATTTGGTCATAGTCCACCACGCTGGCCATGTGCGGATTGGCAGACTTCACACGCCTTTAAGAACACTATAGAGAACTCTCAGGCATGCAGGTTTCCTCACGATGTTTTTCTTCACCGTTGAAGCAAGTGATATTTTAATTGCTTAAAAATGCACATAAATCCGAAAGTGAGCAACAAACTATGTGTTCAGTTTTGCCTCTTATAGAGAAATCCGTCGACTGACTTTAAATACATAAATCTCATTTGTATACAAAATATGCAAAACTCTTCAGACGTGCGAAATCACATGTCGACACAGACATACATTAAATTCTACGTCCCTTTCATAATTTAAGTGCTCCAACTTGAGTTTTCCCCGGTGTAGTTTTTTCACGGCGTCGCGTTTGCAAAATCCTTTACCTTTCATGTTATTATAAAATAGTGATATGGTGCGGGCAGGTAGCTATACCAGCCTTATATCCTATATATAAAATTCTCGTTTCACAATGTTTGTTCCCATACTCCTCCGAAACGGCTCAACCGATTCTTATGAAATTTTTTATGCATATTCAGTAAGTCTGAGAATTGGCAATTGAATTGGAATTGGAATTGAATATATTTTTCAAACCCCGAAGTGATAAGGGGTGTCCACTACACAAAATTATATTATGGGGCATTAAAATTACATAAAACCCTAAATTTTCACCCTTCTATCGCCAACCCTGATTTTTTAATATTCATTTTAGTAATTTAATCATTTGTCATCCCGCTCGATAACTGAACAATTAACGTCTTTATTGTGACTTTTTTCACACTAGGTAATTAAATTAAAATTTTCCTGAGCTTATTGTAAAGCTAAAATTTTTTAACATTAACAATATTTATGTTATTTTTATATTCCCTCATCGTTCACTGCGCTCCATGCCTCTTTCACTTTATAAAATGGTTACACAGAATAAGTTAGTTATTTTTTTTCTACAAAAGAAATTCCCTAGAAATAATTTATATGGCAAAACAACGTTTGCTGGGTCAGCTAGTTATATATATAAATTTACGTAGATAAAATAATACTATGTCATTATTACCAAATGCCTCCTGTGTCGACCCACGTGGCACAGCGCTTGCACTATCTCATTATATCTCACTATTAGTAAACAGACAAAGTTCAGACTCATGTGTGCCTCATTTCAGGAAATTGAAAATCCTCACCCTACCTTCAATCTATATCATTGAAATGTGCAAATTTGTTAAAAAAAATCTATACTTTTATTAAAAAAAAAAGAAGAAAAACCTCGTCGATTTCCCGAAAAAAATACTAACATACTAACCCTCCTACCATCAGATATAAAACTCCACTAATAAAAAAAAAAAGTGAATAGTTACCCACCCTACCTATAAAGACAAGACCTACAAAGACGTGCCAAGTGACGTGCCAAGCAATTAAGCGCTCCAGCGCAGTGTCGTGTAGAAACTAATGTATAGTATGGGTGAGACTGCATAGGCAGTATCATCATTTACCACCAGGCGAGATTGCCGTTAACGGCTAACTTTTAGTAGATAAAGACTTGTTAGTTTGAGGTATTATTATTCGTTTGGCTGCATATTTCTGACGATAGTATCGGAGAATATTCAGACATTATTCCTTAATTGCAAGTAATGAGAATAGAACCGGGTCCTCCCTGGTAGTAATTGGGGAGGTAGACAAAATGATAGAGCGAATTCAAGCATTATATACCTCTCGTCTTCAGGAAATGTTACCACAGCAATGAAGGTCAACTAGGCTGATAAAGGAGTTGGTGACAGTGTATGTATACGCTTAGCCAATAATAGAAGCATAATTTTTGCGCCAATTAAATCTTCAATTCATAGGTTTGCCAGCAATATTACATTGAAGCCAGGTAATTGGCATAAAATTGGACGTTATTACGATGTGTCACTCCAGACGTGAAAAATAAAAATATGTAGATAATGAAATGAAACGAAAATACACTTTATTATACACCACACAGAATAAGAAATACAAGGCAGCAAAGAAACACACATAGAAAAGAAAAGAGGTACAATAGGCGGCCTTATCGTTAAAGAGCTATCTCTACTAGGCAACTTAGAGCAGGGGCATCCTAGGAGGATCATATCTCTCTATCTATACGATATATAAATATGATAGTAAGTAACTAAGATATTTCCTAACTATGTAATATAGATAAATAACATAAGTATATGTATGTATATATATATATACTGATAAAATTAATAATTTTGAAAAGCCTTCCTCCGTTTTCCTACGTTGATTAGTGAAATTAAAAAAAAAACCGTCGTCCCATGTTTTATATAAGCACTTTACTTACTAACATATCTAATTACCGCATGGTAGCTTTAAGGTTCCTGGAAGCATATTGAATAGACAAATAGTATCTACGTTCATGAACATACAATACGTTGGTATCGTCATTAGGGAGATGGAAATTTCACTCTAGCGAATAATACCTACAGCTCTGTGAAAAGTCATTTCAAAGTACTGTATAAGGTAAATGCTGGGTACAATTTCAATATAACGGTCGCTATGTTTGTTTGAAAGACGCTAAAATATAAATCATTTATTTAACGCGCTAACTGTTTTAAAATACAGTACAGTATATCTACAGTTAATATCAAGTAGCCATCTAATCATAAATATAGCTTTATTCGTGTAAGCCTGTTACTAAAAAATTATAAAACTAAAACTAAAGAGGGTTCCAATCGCGCTCAGGTCTAAGACGAAGCCAAAAACAAACCTAGCCGGTTTTATTCTTGTTATCACCATCTCAAATGGTCAATAATAAATTATAATTAGGTATGAATCTAACCTAGTGGTCACGACGTCCGCCTTCTAAACAGAAGTCAGGGGTTCAATCCAGGACACGCACCTGACTTTTCGGAGATATGTGTTTTTGAATAATTTAAATATCGCTTGCTTCAACGGTAAAGAAAACATCCTGTAGAAACCTGCATGCTTGAGAGTTCGCCATAATGTTCTCAAAGGCGTGTGAAGTCTGCTAATTCGCACATGGACAGCCTGGTGGACTATGGCCAAACTCTTCTCATATTGAGAGGAAACCTGCGCTCTGTAGTGAGCCGATAATGGGTTGATCTTGATGAGGATGACTCTTCATCTATCAATATATTTACTTAGATAATGTTGCAAAAGAGATACAGTAGTACAATTATATTTTCTACATGCTATTTTTAAACTATAAAATTTATTTATTTATTTATATCCTCTTAATCTAGCTTAACAGGATAAAAACCTAATTTGCTAGAGTAGCCTAATATAAAAGTATATATATATAAAAATTGCCTAAATTTAAATCCGGTAACATATCATCCATGATGACACTCTTGTGAGTTCACTCAGAAAATGAATGAATGTGATCCGTATAAATAGGTGACGTTGATAAAATATACCGACCCCATATAGCTCAAAACAGTAGGGTGACAAAACAATAGTAAGCTGGAACGACCCGTTTTGTTCAACACACTTTGAACCGTATTGTGTGCCAGGTCACCTGGGCGTCTCACTCTGTACATCCCGCTGTGAATACAATTTGAAAGAGTTAAAAGAAATTTCGCCACGTTAATCCATTTGCGTTTCAGGGCGGGCGCTTCTTTTGTGCTCATATTCTTTGTTATTCCATCACTCTTGTTTGCAACGATATTTCATTTTGATCCGGTTAATTGGTTTCACATTTTTCCAGTTAGTGCCTCATCGGTCTAGAACTGGATCGTTGGTCTGGGTCATGCCTTCTCAAGTAGGCACCGTTTATCTTAGGGTCTTTTTGAATAACGAAACACACTAACGTCATATTAAATTGAAACGTCGAGTCTAGTCTGGTGGGAGGCTTCGGCCGTGGCTAGTTACCACCCTACCGACAAAGACGTGTCTCCAAGCGATTTAGCGTTCCGGCACGATGTCGCGTAAAAACCAATTAGGAGTGTGGGTTTACCATGCCCCTAACAGGTTAGCCCGCTACCATCTAAGATTGCATCATCACTTACCATCAGGTGAGATTGCCATCAAGGGCTTACTTGCAGTGGATAAAAAAATGTATAGTAAAGTCTGCACATGATTGGAAAATAAAATTAGATAGTACGAAAATTGCGACTCTATTCTCAATTCATAAGATCCATTTTACGTTGACAATATAGTGTTTCGATATTCGAAAACGCATCCACGTTTGCGAGTGTACAAATCTTATACTAAGGCTATGAATGTTATCTCTATGTAGTCGAGATCAAGGGTAAAGATAAAGAGATAAGGAGTTTACATTTTTTTTTTTTTTTTAAATATTGACACGACTCGATTAGTCATGACATTTGGTGTAGGGGTTTTTTTTAATATGGAGGTGGTAGCGATTCTCTTCAGTTGTGAGACTCAAAGGAGGCGACCATGCCGCCTAGAATCTAAAGTTAAATTATTGACCGCTAATTGTATATCATGGATACATAATAAATAATCCACCCTGATTCATATACAAGCACAATCAATACGCCGTTTTAATTTCAGCTAATGAAATCATTATTAGAATAAAGAACGGACACGTCACACTTGGTATACCAATATAAACTCCGTAAAACAGTTTATTTTAATTCTTTATAGCACAACCATAATATATAATAACACATATGTATGTAGGTTAAAAAAGCTGTGATAGCTTAGTCGTTAGGACGTCCGTTTCTTAATCAGGGGTTCGATCCCGGGCACGCACCTCTAACTTTTCAGAACTAGCGTAATAAACGAGCATAATAGAACTAGTAATTAAAATATCACTTGCTCCAACGGTGAAGGAAACCATCATGAGGAAACCTGCACGCCTGAGGCTGCTACATAATGTTCTCAAAGGTGTGTGAAGTCTGTCAAAGCGCAGATGGCCAGCGTGGTGGACTATGGAAAACCATACTTATATTAAGAGGGAGACCTGTGCTGTTTAGTGAGCCGAGAATGGGTTGATCATGATGATGATGTACATAGGCGAAACTCAGTACTTAGGGGATTTTTGAGTTACCTTACTTAACAGTTAGTTTAACTTTAGTAAAATATTAGGACTGTGCGTAGATACCTAGACAAAAAATAACACCTTATAACCAAAATAATGCATTGGTAGTAAAGCTACCTCGGACAAAGAATTAGTCTAGCTATTCAAAGGGGGAACGCTGCCAGTATCTTCGTAACCTTGACTAAAGACTCTTTTTAATAATATATTTTAGTTATGATGTTATCTTTTTTTTTAAGATTTTTAGTTTTAGGTTAATCTTAGGTTTATTTTAAGTTATATATGTATTCTTGAAATTAAATATAATTTTATAGTAACAAAGAATAATATTGGTAGTAATATACAACTATATTAGATGACATAAATCCAACGACAATAGAATGTTAATTATCGATGGTATTATGTGTATATACGAGTATACCATTACATTGAATGCAAATAAAGCCTCCACAACCCTAATGCGAGTTCCCTGCTCTTAATTCATTATAACGTGCTTACATCAGCTTACCAATTACTTAAATGACTCTTCCGAAGTGGAACACAGGCAACAGTGGAAACAGATGATTTCCGCTTCCGATTTAATTCTAAAACTACACTAGCATTATATAATTTCACATGTAATTCTACAGTGTCATTCACTTGTCATTCTTGACGACCTCCGTGGCGCAGCGCGTGCGGTGTTGCATTTTAAAGTTGGAGGTCCTGGGTTCGATTCCCGGTTCGATTCTGGTCTGGTGGGAGGCTTCGGCCGTGGCTAGTTACCACCCTACCGGCAAAGACGTGTCGCCAAGCGATATAGCGTTCCGGCACGATGTCGTGTAGAAACCAATTAGGAGTATGAGTTTACCATACCTCTAACAGGTTAGCCCGCTACCATCTTAGACCACATCATCTAGATGATGAGAGATTTTTTTTTTATTCACCACAAGTTAGCCCTTGACTGCATCTTGAGAAGACATGCAAAATCCAAGTTACAATTTGGCGTGGCGGTACCAGTCCGATCTTCTTGTATGAATAATAATGAAATTATACTTTACTGCACACCATACAAAAAGAAAAAAGAAAAAAACACACACACAGGAATGAAATAGGTGCAATAGGCGGTCTTATCGCTAATGAGCGATCTCAACCAGGCAACCTAGCACAAACCAGGAATAAAATTCAAAGTAAGGCGAGGTTGGAGTGTACAATAATCGTTTATCCTAAAAACCTTTTCGCATCGTATTCAACAAATTACTTTAATTAATTTAACAAGTGCCTAGTAGGGCTAAAATATGCGTCATGAGATGAGATGAGATGATGATGAAATGAGTATGCCCATTATCTCGTCTTATCTTGTACAAATGTCCCGAGATTTTGAAGAAATTTTTGGAGAAATTGTAGTCACAATTATTTTCTCGTGTACAAAAGTGCTTATAAGTATGCCGTTTTGAAACAGATTCATCAAATATTTTTTGGCATTGTATGAGCCGCGTACCTCATTAACGCCTAAATATAAGGCTAAATAATAATATAACGAACCGAACGAATTAAAGCAGTTCATATAAAGCTAAATAATAATATATCGAAGCGAACGAATTAAATTTTTCATTATCTCCTAAAATGGTCGTTCTAACCACACGCTGCTATTGCAGTGGGCAATAGGGGCAAAGGATCCCCCTAATTAACTCGACTAAAACCGTTTCCAAACATATAACGATTTGAGGCTGGAAGTCAGAATTCTTTTAGACTGAAGCTATTGACGATTAAGTATAAGGGAAGCCAACCCCAAATAAGGAAATGTGGCATGTGTTTTATTCATAGCTTATTCCCATGGTTCCGGGGAGATTTTTTAGATTTACTAAAGACACGTATTTTTACTATACAAAGTCTTTATGGAAAACGTACGATAGATTTAGTGCACGTGAATAAAGCGCACGTGAATATTTCGGTAGCGCTTTTTCTACTGGCATGTTTGAAAAATATCTTATATTTATTAAACCTTATTATTTCTTAATTATATAAATCGTCACTGACCGGACGTGGGTATTATCCAGATTTACGAGGACGTTAAACTAACAGCCCAAAAGACCTAATTTCCTACGTCACCCTCGTCGAGATCTGGTATTCTTCACAAAGACCGAGATAAATCTCTCCAAAGCCCCCTGGTGGTACTTTTTTTTTCTTTTTATCCACTACAAGTTAGACCTTGACGGCGATCTCACGTAAGTGTAACGTGTGTCGTCAACATGTCACGGTGTAAGTGATGATGCAGTCCAATATGGCGGCGGGCAAACTTGTTAAGGGTATGGTAGACTCATGCTCCTAATTGATTTCTCATGCCGGAACGTTTAAGTGCCGAAGTGTTCCACCAGACCAGACTCGAGCCGGGTATTGAACCCAGGACCCCAACTTTATAATGCGACAGCGTGCGCGCTGCGCCACGGAGGTTGTCAAAAATAATAGTGTATTCAGTTACTATTAATTTGGAATGTTATTAAACTTAAAAACATAATGAATCTTATAGATTTTATTTAGTTGGAAAAGGGGTCTTCTAGCTTGCCTTATGGAACTCTAACAACAGCATTAGCAAAACCAATCAGAGCAGAAATTTCAAATGATTTAATTTCCTAGAGCTGTCGACTCGTTGCTATACTCAGCAGGAGCCTTGGTCCACTTTTCGATTAAGTGCCCCCCTCCACCCCCCCGGTGCATAATAAATTACTAGTTGTGCCCTGTGGTTTCACCTGTCAACAATAGACGCGTTCGGAACGAGATATGCAGCCTTAGTGAGCCTGCGGTTTTATCCGCGTATGATGTCGGTTGTCTGTGAGAATCGTTTGTTTAACTTCGAGCTTAAATACCACTTGAGTTGCATTCTGTATCATTCTCTATCAAAATCAGTTTACTTCTACCAGACTCGGTTATATATTTGACTAGTAATTATTTATTTTAAATTAAAACACTACAAGTAAGCCCTTGACGGCTATCTCACCTGGTGGTAAGTGATGATGCTGTCTAGGATGGTATCGGGCTAACCTGTTAGAAGTATGGTAAACCCACGCTCCAGATTGGTTTCTACGCGACATCATGCCGTAACACTAAATCGCTTGGCGATACGTCTTTGTCAGTAAGGTGGTAACTAGCCACAGCCAAAACTTCCCCCCAGACCAGACTCGAGCCGGGAATCGAACCCAGGACCTCCAACTTTATAATGCGACAGCGCACGCACTGCGCCACGGAGGTCGTTAAAGATATCCAGTGGTATATTGGTTGGAGCTCCACCAATATAACATTAAGTAAATTAAAATGCAAGCTGTATAATAGCCTAGCGGTTAGGACATCAGCCTCCTAATCAGAAGTCGCGGGTTCCAACCCGGGCACGCACAGGTAACTTTTCGGAGTTATGTGCGTTTTTAAGCAATTAATTAGTTGGTACTAGGATTAGCTACTAACTGGACACATTAAAAATCGGGAGGTCCTAGATTCGACTTCCGGTTCAAGTCTGGTCAAATCAAAGTTAAAGAAAGACTTAGCGTTTCGGTATGATACCGAGTTTCCGTCACTATGACGATATAATATACGGGTACGTATGTGTGAATGTGGAGCCGTTAGTGTACCCATAAGACCCTTGGCCTGTGTGGTAGACTACGGCAAAACCCCATTGATTTACCACTAGCCGTAGATAGAGCGCGACATACAAAAACAAGGCGAGAATTTGTCACCAACTAACTATACATTCCTACATATCGGTATATCGATGTATTACAACCCGTCTAATACACTAGACATCTGGCCGTTATATTATCTATAGCGGCGCGTAGTGCTTTGTAATTCATTCGGATTATACGGCACGAGTGTTAAAATCGGTGACTTTCGTCTAGCCTTGTCACACACTGGGGGAAAGGAGTGCACGCGTCGCTATTTGTGCACTACTTTTACGTCCCATTTTTTGAGCGTTAATGATCGATTTACGGCTAGTGGTAAATCAATCCAAAACCCCGACTCATTATGACAGCAGACCTATGCCCACTTTTGGGCGTCTAATGCGTTGATAGCGATTACGCATTTAATTATTTAATGCGTTGATACTACGCATTCCATTTTATTTATAATACAACTTTATTCCATTGAATACATACGCCGTGCAGGAATATAATTTCACAGTTTTAATATTAATGTTGTTCAAAAGCTCTTCATAAACAACGTCGATCCCAAAATAAACATCAAAGCATATAACTTTTTTAATATTATATTTTTCATTCGGCACTCGTTCAGTACAAACAGCGGCGTTTAACAAGCTATTACTTTGCCACCGCTTTCCAATACATTAGAGCGAGTATTCAAATGGCCTATCTCCTGTCCAATAGCCAATCTATAACCGAGTGCCGGCGAGTTAATCAATCTTACAATCAGGGCGAAGCAGGATGCGGGCTAAGAGCAACGAAATTTGTAAGACACTTTTCATAATTCTTGTTTTTGTTTATATACACTTACAAGTTAGCTCTTGAAGTGATATGTGATGATGCGGCCTAAGATTACAAGTTTGACAGCAATCTCACCTGATGGTAAGTTACTCCCCCGACCTAAGCGCTCCTCTCCGAAAGAGGAGACCTAAACATATCCTTTATGACCCTGACGATCAGATGACTACTGATAACATACTCGTACCACCTACCAAACAATCATACGCTACACACCGTCTTCGCCGGCGAAGACGAGGTCCCCGCTATCTTAAGTCATCTGGACGTGGGCTCCATCCACGGCCTCGGAGACGTACGGACTACTCCGACCACACGTCCGACCCCCCCGTTATCCCAAACGTCGCCTAAGCCGAGGTTCGGCCTCAAAGGAGGCGCCCTTAGGCAGTCGTTCCCTTAGATTCTTCGAGCCTAAAAATTTTCTAGGGCTAAAAATTTCTTTTGGCAGAGCTTCTTTCCGAAGCTCGCCAAACAGCCCGGTTACGCTGTGGCAACGAATAGGGTTTGTACTAATAGACAGTCCGAAAAAAAAAATCTGATGGTAAGTGATGATGCAGTCTAAGATGGTAGCGGGCTAACCTGTTAGGATATGGTAAACCCATACTCCTGATTGGTTTCTACGCGACATCGTGTCGGAACGCGAAATCGCTTGGCAACACTTCTTTGTCGGTAGTAACTAGCCACGGCCGAGCCTCTCATCGGACCAGGAATTCTCAATTCATCATTGTGAAGCACGTGCGCACGGATCTAGGATTCGATTCCTGGCTTGAGTGGTTACAGACTTGTCACCAAGTGATTTAGCTTTCCAGTGCGATGACGGGTAGAAACCATTTTTTTAATGTAGGAGGAAATCCTCATGGATGTCATTAGGCTTGGAACGTGTATATATATATATATATGGGTTTACCATCCCATCATCACTTATCACCATGTGAGATTTACGTCGAGGTCCTTCTACACAAATTGTAGCACAGATGGGCAGTCTTCTTCCTCTATCAAGAGAAATCAGAAATAGCGAATACAAAAACAAAACACCGTTTTATCCATTGATTTTGCTTCTGGAACTCTGCGTAGGAGCTTCCAAGTTACAACTATATAAGTAGATAAAGGATACTCAAGATAAAGTGTTCAATTAATTTTAATTGTCACGTGAGACTAAAAAAGTAATAAAAGGAGGGGAGTCAACCCACCACCATCCCACCCGTCTATCAAGCTTAGATCTTTTTTGTCTGTGATACTTTGCTTTTTTTACCAACGATTGTGAACCTGTAAAAGAATACCTATATTTATATAATAATATAAGTTATACATTTTAATTTAGTTGTAAGAAGTGGGAGAATTGGTTAGTAAAACTAATGTATTAAAACCAATAGGAATATTACTATTGCAAACGAATGATGGAAGGGATGGCGATTAATATTAAAATAATCGCTCCCATATCTATCTCTGTCATTTTAACTAAAATAATTATTAAACACTAGCTGTCTGCCCGCGGCTTAGTTCGTAAACAATTTAATATTTCCCTCAGCAACTACTTAAGGAATCGGGATTAAAGGTAGCCAATGTTCTTCTCCATGTCAAAGGCTACAGGCATGCTAAATTACATCCAAATCCGTTCAGCCGTTTTTGCGTGATTGAGTAGCAACCATCCACACTTTCACATTTATAATATACTAGCTGATGCCCGCGACTTCGTTCGCGTGGAATAAGTTTTGTAAATTTCTATGGGAACTGCTTTATTTCACTCTCCAGGTCCTCAACTATACTCATGCAAAAAATTACGTCAAATCGTTGCTCTAACCCCCATTTCAACCCCTTAGAGGTAGATTTTTTCAAAACTGACCTCTACTTTATAAAAGGAATCTACCTTCCAAATTTCTAGTTCGTATGTTTTATAGTTCCTGAGATATCGAGATAATCAGTCAGTCAGGTATTTCGCTTTTATATATATAAATATAGAAATATAGGATATATATCTAGGACATAGGATTGTAAACGTTATAAATTCATGTGCTTATAATGTTGAATCGACAGTGTACTATGTTTAAAGCTTTAGGTATAAATTGAATTATTTAGATGTAAGGTTAATTTTAAGGTTGTGCATGCTGTGGTCATTTCTAGAAAGTCACTATCTGGTGTTTATTCTTCTGAAATGTTTTTTATTGTTTTTATATAGATAGTGACTAGTTTAATGATCCAATAAAAATAAAAATAAAAATAAAAATAAAATAAATAAAAAAATAAAAAAACGCTGATCATTAAAAGATCATTAAAAAATATCTTATTAAAACAATACTTTTAGGCTCTATTACAATACAATACATGATCAACAATAAGATAAATTTTAGTCTAAGTTAATAAGTGAAAAGACATTTTGACGACCTCCGTGGCGCAGTGCGCGCGCTGTCTCTTTATATAGTTGGAGGTCCTGGGTTCGATTCCCGGCTCGAGTCTGGTCTGGTGGGAGGCTGCGGCCGTGGCTAGTTACCACCCTACCGACAAAGACGTGTCGCCAAGCTATTTAGCGTTCCGGCACGATGTCTTGTAGAAACCAATTAGGAGTATGGGTTTTCCATACCCCTAACAGGTTAGCCCGCTACCATCTTGACTGCATCATCACTTACCATCAGGTGAGATTGCCGTCAAGGGCTAACTTGTAGTGGATAAAAAAAAAACATTATTTTTTTTTTACAGTCCTCAATAATTAGCTAACACCGGGTAGAAACGTCTACCACCAGCTATGGGTGAATCTAATTCAATTATCGGAATCGATCCTGTCACCTGCCATGCAAGGAGAGTACAATTTTTCGCTCCATTAATACCGAAGAATGTCTACCGAAATTGGGATCGTCATAAATCTTTCGAGTTAATTAAAGTGCTTCCTTCCAGTGCGACATACCCACTCGTACCTGTAGATATACGAGAGTACTTACGTTTATTATGTCGAATAAAGATATTTAACACACACACACGTTTTTTATATTTAACTAGTCGACGCCCGCGATTCTGTCCGCATAGATTAGCGGTTATAATTAGAATAATTTACCAATTCGAGAAAAATTCTGTGGCAAGCTGCTACTGTAGGTATGGTTCACTGACGTGAAATTCAGTTTCCCATAAATCTCGCGGGAAGTGTAAAGGGATAAAAAATATCCTATGTCCGTCTCCTGGTTCTAAGCTACCTTCCCACCGATTTTCAGCCAAATCGGTTCAGCCGTTCTTGAGTTATAAATGGTGTAACTAAAACGACTTTTATATAATTATATAGATTTACTTGGATTCGAGTAGAAGATTTATGTTTTAAAATGTTTACCGTTTTATCAGTTAACTTACGGACCCAGATCCAGGGACAATCTTACATGGTAAAACCGTGCACGGTGTGTTTTATTGCATGCTTGTGTAATATGCTAGTGATTTTTCTTAGTTACGTCAGATGTATGCTGTAAAGTTCATTTAGAAAAGCTGCAAAAGCGTTCATTTGTTGTAAATTTGTATTAAATTGAAATAAATTGAATATGAAATTGAAAATTTGTTTAACACCGGATTATTCTATTTCCGTCAGACTTTCAGTCAATTAGTGTTACAATTTGGTTTAAATAAAATAGGATCTTAAGAAAATACCATGCTGTAATTTACTTACTAATCAGTGGAAAATAATTGATTTACTGTTATTTTCATAGCATTCGGGTTCCGTCCCTTATGTCCAATATATAAATCTCTCAGATCTCTCTCACATACATAGGGCCACCTGAAAATGTTTATCAAACAACATAAGAATCATTGAAATCGGCTTCTTCATCCACGGCTTATTAATATCCCTCTGTTTACACGGTCTATCTCGTTCGCTCGGAAATAGGGATTTAGCATAAACCCATCACGTAATTCAATTGCGGCCTGGCGTGTTTTCACGATTACTATGTTTATATGTATGTAAATGTTTTATTGAACAACACAGAATAGAGAAAATAGATAATAAAGTCAGAGTTATGCAGAAGTAGGTACAGAATGGCAGTCTTATTGCTAAAGAACAATCTTCAAAAAAACCTTCAGACTAAGAAGATATGGTCTGGTGGGATGCTTCGGCCGTGGCTAGTTACCACCATACCGACAAAGACGTGTCACCAAGCGATTTAGCGTTCCGGCACGATGTCGCGTAGAAACCGATAGGAGTATGGGTTCACCATACCCCTTACAGGTTAGCCCGCTACCATCTTAGACTGCATCATCACTTACCATCAGGTGAGATTGCCGTCAAAGGCTAACTTGTAGTGGATAAAAAAAAATATATATATGGAAAAAACGAATATTGGTGGGCCGTGTATTATTAAAGATACATTTTAGTGGGAAAAAAAAGATACGTAAAGCTAAAAACATATTTTCTATAGGTACAGAAGTATAGATTACTCTTGCGACTAATTATTGCAAAGCGATTTTCACCTTGATTTTGAACCTACAAAATTTGGGCATTGAAAGCAGATTCCATAACTGAATATACCGTAAAAGAGTTTAAAATATATCAATATATTCAATGAACCCAATCCAATAAATCCAATATGGTATATGCATACTGGATGCAAGCATTTGAAGACTGAGCTTCTCGAAAGATCGTAAAGATCAAGAAACTTTTCCTTTACACGCGAGGGAGAAGTTGGAATGAACGGAAGAAAAATAATACAACATTATTATATGTTAGCCGGAGAAGGATTATTCTATTAGAAAACTCCAAATAGATTTTTGCCCTAACCGGAATTGAACCCAGCCCGTAATTAAGTAGTTGAATATGCAGGTTTACTAAATAAATGGTAATGTGTTATTATCAATTAATTTTATTGTTATATTAAAGAGCTGTAATAGCTTAGTGGTTAGGACGCAAGCCTCCTAATCAGAGGTCGGGGGTTCGAACTCGGGCACCTATAACTTTTCGGAGTTATGTGCGTTTTAAGCGATTAAAATATCACTTGCTTGAACAGTGAAGGAAAACATCGTGAGGAAACCTGCATGCCTGAGATTTCTCCATAATATTCTCAAATGCGTGTGAAGTCTGCCGATCCGCACTTGGCCAGCGCGGTGGACTATGGCCAAACCCTTCTCATATTGAGAGGAGACCCGAGCTCTGTAGTGAGCCGAGAATGGGTTGATCATGATGATGATGATGCGTTATTATCTACCCACATAACGAAGACACGAAGTCTTGACGTATTGATTTTGTGTTTTATACATTGGAAACTTGGAAATAGATTTTTGTGTTTACGGCTTCGAGAATTTGAAGCTAATGCATTATAACTACTGAACAAGTATAAATCAAAGTCAGGTAAATTATATATATATATATATATATATATATATATATGTGTGTGTAATTTACCACACAATTGCAAGACTAGCCTCTGAGAGAAGCCGGTGGAAACAATCCACACGAGGTTGCAAGGACACCAGGACTACGATCTTCAGTAATGAAGGAACGACTGGAGAGAGAGAGAGAGAGAGAGATATATAATGTACGGGATTTTTTTCTAAGGTAGTCTAAAATAGTAACGGGCTAATATTTTGTAGGTATGGTGGTTATTAAAACACCATACCCAAATATAATATAATATAAACATAAATGTTAACATCATTCTACTGCACAAAACTTGCCGCCAAGCGGTTAAACGTTCCGGCACGATGTCGTTGAGAAACCAATTAGGAATATGGGATTACCATACCCTAACAGGTTAGCCCGCTACCATCTTAGGCTGCATCATCATTTACCATCAAGTGAGATACCGTCAAGGGCTAGCTTGTGATGTATAAAAAAAACCCAGCTTTGTCTAGTTCTGTGTTAACATATTAGCATAATACTGTTAAAGAAAAGCCTTAAAGTCATTATTCTGTGTTGTATCCTTCACAAAACATATGCATCCTTCATTCGATTAAAGTCTTCAGCGTCGTTTATTGGATTTCCTCCAATGTTCCCGGACTAAATAACCTTGTTACTTCGGCAACAGATTTAACGTAGCAAATTCCAAAGTCCTATGTAGGTGAGTGCACCGAGCGAGCTTCGCACTCTAACAAGTTGCTATTGATTTCGCGTGAAAATATGCTGCATACATGGCTATTCTACAAATTGAGCGGTCTAACTGAAAATGATAGTTACCGAAATCGATCAAAACTCAAAATCAGCTAGACAAAAGTGCTTTATGCGTGCGTTATTTAGTATGGAGTAATATCAGACTTAATAACGGCATGACATGGTCTATTCGTACATTTATCATCTGCCCATTGAGACTATTCTTAGTTCTAGATAACTAACTAGAATTAAGAATAGACCCAATCTCACAGCTACTGCTATGGGATTTTGTCGCGATTTGACCTTATGGCCCTGATCAGAAGGTCAAATTATGACACAATCCCATTTTTGGAAGATTTTGATGGCAACTCCGTAGTTCAATGCGCCCACGCATTATAATGTTGGCAGTGCTGGTAATTCTTGGCCCGTCTTATTTTTATCCACTATAAGTTTGCCCTTGACGGCAATCCCACCTTATGGTAACTGATGACACAGTCAAAGTTGGTAGCGGGCTAACCTGTTAGGGGTATGGTAATCCCATATTCCTAATTGGTTTCTACACGACCTCTCTTATATATACATATATATAAGAAATTCATTGAACCTTACTTTTTCGAAAATGAGGCTGGCGCAACAGTTACGGTGAATGGATTGCGCTATCAAGAGATGATTAACGATTTTTTATGGCCGGAATTGGATGGTATTGATCTGGACAACGTTCACTTTCAACAAGACGGCGCTACGTGCCACACAAGCAACGAAAGCATTGATCTTTTAAGGGAAAAGTTTCCGGACCGTGTTATCTCTCGAAGAGGTGATCACAATTGGCCACCGAGATCTTGTGATTTAACACCTTGCGACTTCTTTCTTTGGGGCCACGTGAAGGAGAAGGTCTACGCCAACAGCCCAGTATCGATTCAAGACCTCAAAGATGGAATTCGTGAGGCTATCGAGGACATAGAGCAGCCACTTTGCGATTTAGTTATGGAAAATTTCATGAAAAGGATTTTGTCCTGTAAGCGTGGCCGTGGTGGTCATTTGCCTGATGTTATTTTCCACTATTAACGGCATACCTTCCTCTTTGTAATGAAATAAACATCTGATGATTTATAATAAAAAATGGCATTTTTCTTTGAATATCAAAATAACACCTCTTATTGGAAAACCCTATATATGGAAGCGGTGATAACTTTTCGGAGTTAGTTATGTGCGTTTTTAAAAATTAAAATATCACTTGCTTCAACGGTGAAGGAAAACATCGTGAGGAAACTTGCACGCCTGAAAGTTCTCCATTCCATAATGTTCTCAAAGGCGTGTGAAATCAGCGTGGTGGACTATGGCCAAACCCTTTTCATATTGAGAGGAGACCCGTGCTCTGTAGTGAGCCGGTAATGGGTTGATCATGATGATGATGATGATATATATTGATATAAACGAATACATTTACATATTATACCATTTTTATGGAACTATGTAGATAGAGAGTTTTCCGTATGAGATAACGTGAAATCCGTCAGGTACATGCCATAGGTTATCTGTGTTCAGTTTTCACGTAACAGGGAAATAGGCCAGTATTTCACAGTTTTCACAGCGTTCAAATGACGTTATACGGCTGGCATTGAAAAATCCAAGAACACTGATGGAACAAAGCTCGAATCGGATATTTGATGCTGTAAAACATCAATCAGTTTATGCCAAGTTCATACAAAGTTATCTAAATTTTTTAGTTTTATTTGTTCCTGTCGAGTCATGTCGTCATGAGAGTCGTCAGTAGAATTATTTTGTAACAAGTTTACCGATTTAGGCATACGTTTTAATCTAGACTTGGCTACGGGGCTGCGCTTTTTCGATGTATAAATGTGAGTTATCTGTTTCGTCATTATGAATTATGAAGTCCCAGTAACTATGTTTGTTAATCGGTTGTGTTTTTCTTTTAAGAATGAATGAATGTATCAATTAAACCAAAAATCAATCAAAAATGGCTGTATATATGCAAGCCTATTATTTTATAGGCATCTATGAATCGCTCATATACCATACATATTTTTCATTATTTATGAAATAATGGCGATAACTACTGGCCAACTTAAAACTAAAGCTATCATGATCAACCCATTACCGGCTCACTACAGAGCACGGGTCTCCTCTCAGTATGAGAAGGGTTTGGCCATAGTCCACCACGCTGGCCATGTGCGGGTTGGCAGACTTCACACGCCTTTGAGAACATTCTGGAGAACTCTCAGGCGTGCAGGTTTCCTCACGATGTTTTCCTTCACCGATGAAGCAAGTGATATATTTTTTTTTTAAACGCACATAACTCCAAAAAGTTGGAGGTGCGTAATTCACACCGTTGAACTCTGATGAGGAGGTTGACGCCCTAACCACTAGGCTATCACCGCTTTTTTTTTGCCGGGTTATAATATAACAAATATGATGTCAGTCGGTAAAGCGGGCTGGATTAAACTCTGCCCACTGTGCGTCGCCACGAGAACATTTGATCTGACCCACTATGCATTAGATGTCTAAACTTTATATTTTTGTTACAGGTAAAACAAACTCAGCAATACCACGAGGTAAAATCAAATACCCGTTCCATATGATGAAGATATTATAATGAGATATTAAGCAAATAGGTTCAAATGTTGACGGTCGGTGAGATTTGACGTCGACAAATGAATCGTGTAATAGAAAAATAAGTCGACTGGAAACATGAAAAATAGAATGGTTCTACCGTATGGTACCCACTTAAGTATACAATCTTTATCAACCCATTACCCTTCCACTACAGGGTACTTGTCTCTTCACAATGAGAAGGAGCGTGGATTTATTTCACCTCGCCTCGCTCGGTAGACTTTGAACAAAATGGAGGATTCTCAGGCATGCAGGTTTCCTTACGGTGTTTTCCTTCACAGTTAAAGCAAGTGATTTTTAATTGAATTTTTTTTATAACACAAAAGTCAGATGACGAACTGAAAGAAGGCTGAAGTCTTGCGAATGACGTTGGTCTAAGATATATTCACCACAAGTTAGCCCTTGACTGCATCTCACCTGATGGTAAGTGATGATGCGGTCTAACATGGTACAGGGGTAACCTGTTAAGGGTATGGGTAAGCTCATCCTCCTAAATGGTTTCTACACGGCATCGTACCAGAACGCTAAATTGCTTGGCGACACGTCTTTGTCGGTAAGGTGGTAACCAGCCACGGCCGAAGCCTCCCACGAGACCAGACTCGAGCCGGGAATCGAACCTCCGACTTTAAAATGCAACAGCGCACGCGCTGCGCCACGGAGTTCGTCATAAAGATATTCAATTTCATTTCAATTAAGGAAAATAAGGAAATATAAGCTAAAGAGAATCTAGCTGATAAATCTCTTTTCAGCAGGTACGTATAGTACGTATAGTACGTAAAGACAGACTTGGCGTTATAGGTACATCAGTAAAATAGGTTATGTCTTGTAATAAACAAATTTAGGTTTGAACTCGTGATTGGGTCGCAAAATACACCCAGTTTTCTTAGATCATTTATTGTTATTTTAAATACCTATAGAGTTGTGTATAATTAGATTTGTGTCAATGAGTATTCAGTAGGTTGACCCATTTCCCAACTCACACATTTAATTAGAAACTCTTTACGGATTTATTAAAACTTGTTCATACAGAAGTAATTGAATAATTTAAATTTGTGTATGACGCATGACTTCATCTCGTATTTTTTCTCGTAATTTATTCGTCGCGTAACTTAAAGTAATACTTTTTTAAAGTTGACTTGTTTTTAGTGGCATATAGCTTATGTAATAGATAATGTAAAGAATAAAATACATATATTTTTTATAATTTATATATTTTTTTTTACACACACCAGCAAGAAGAGACACAATACAAGAAATCCATAAACATAAAGAAAAAAATACAAAAAAGGTGACCTTATCGCTGGAGGCTCTTCCAAGCAACGTTAATTAAATATGAGGAAGATTAGATAGGGTGGTATTTATGTAAGGAAAGTGGTTATATAATTAATATTGTATATATATATCAAACTTTTACTTGATTAGTGTCTTCCTCAAAAATGAGTGAAAATTTAGAAATAGGCATAGATTAAAAATAGGCGTTTTCAAAAGTCCATAATTGCATTATGATCAACTTACTGATAGTTCACTACAAAGCACGGGTCTCCTCTCTGTATGAGAAGGGTTAGGCCATAGTCAACCACGTTGGCCATGTGCGGATTGGCGAACTTCACACGCCTTTGAGAACATTATGAAGAAATCTCAGGCATAAGTTTTCTCACGATATTTTCCTTCACTGTTGAAGCAAGTGATATTATAATTGCTTAAAAACGCACATAAGTCCGAAAAGTTAGAGGTGCGTGCCCGGGACCGAACCCGTGACCTCTGATTAGCAGGCGGACGTCCTAAATGATAATAATTGTTATACTCTGGGACAACTAGGCCAATCGGTGTAACTTATAATTAATTCAATCTAATAACACGGCACACCACGTTTCGCCCCGTCACGTCACCGAGTTGACTTCACAACGCATAATATGCAAAACGCATGCTTCTTTATCAGAGAGTAATATGCGAAGAGAATTTTACAAGACATAAACCCAGATATTTATTTCTTCTCACAACGCATGCTTCTTTATCAGAGAGTAATATGCGAAGGGAATTTTACAAGACATAAATCCAGTCTTTGAAACAAATAATGAACTGGCAAAACCATAAACCTGTTCAGTAAGCTTTCAAGCAATCTGTAAGCCACTATATAGAATCTACGAAGTTAGACGGGCCCGGCTGTACCCGGTTGATAACTTGAGCTTTTAGACCGCTAGCCCGCTTGGCTATTCATTCAACAGGCTGTGAAATTTAATTGTCGGTAGACTGACCAACTATTATTTTTCTTTGATACTATTCACTTTTTTTCTCTCAGTGTCAGTCAGTCAGTCATTCAGTTCAGTCAGGACTTTCGACCCCAGTGGTGTATTGCGTGCGCTGCATTATAAAGTTAGAGGTACTGGATGCGATCGTTCTGGTATGGTGGGAGGCTTCGGCCGTGGCTAGCGTTACCGACAGTTGTGTTGCAAAGCGATTTAGCTTTCAGGCACGATGTCGCGTAGAAACATATTAGGAGTATGGGCTTACCATACCCCTAACAGATTGACCTAGCCAGGCTATTTAGTATCCTAGACTGCATTATCACTTATCATCAGATGAGATTGCCGTCAAGGGCTAACTTGTAATAGAATAAAATAAATAGATTAAAATACATACTTTGCCTGCAATCTTAACTATTATTGGTTTTTAACCGGTATTGAATCGGATGCTTAATCGCTTAGCGGATAATCATTTTAAGCCTCTCACTAGTTTAAACCAGAGAACATTCAGAGATTATGTTTTTCTAAATGGATTCCCAAGGACCGAACCCGTGACCGCTTGTAAGGCTACATGTCTAACAGCGCTGCGCCAGGGAGATTGGCAAAACTTCGATATATTGAACACTATTACACTATATTTGACGACC
Organism: Lasiommata megera; assembly: GCA_928268935.1. Lineage (NCBI taxonomy): Eukaryota > Metazoa > Arthropoda > Insecta > Lepidoptera > Nymphalidae > Lasiommata > Lasiommata megera. The sequence goes on along the minus strand of OV743308.1, from coordinate 15,940,149 downwards.
TCCGTGGCGCAGCGCGCGCGCTGTTGCATTATAAAGTTGTAGGTCCTGGGTTCGATTCCCGGCTCGAGTCTGGTCTGGAGGGAGGCTGCGGCCGTGGCTAGTTACCACCCTACTGACAAAGGCGTGTCGCCAAGCGATTTAGAGTTCCGGCACGATGTCGTGTAGAAACCAATTAGGAGTATGCTTTACCATACCCCTAACAAGTTAGCCCGCTACCATCTTAGACTGCATCATCATCACTTACCATCAGGTGAGATTGCCGTCAAGGGCTAACTTGTAGTGGATAAAAAAAAAAACACTAAAGAGACAGTCGTTGACCTAACCTGAAAAAAAACTAGAACTTGATTACAAAGGCTTCATTTGTGAAACAAACTTATCCAAGGACACATAATTTCTAAGCTAGGACGTCAGGCCTTTTAACCTTATTGTCAGTAATAAGAAGAGTGACTTAAAGAACAACACTGCTAAATATGGCTTTAAGCAAATCAAGACCTGGGTAATGTGTCTATGCCTAGAGGCATTTACCCTCGATCGGCGTGACAACCGGTTAGAGAAGTATCACAAAAAACATAAAAAATTCACAAAGGTCGATTGAACCATTTTCAACGAAATTTGAAGATTTAGTTTTAGTTTAGGATGTGGTGATTAATAGCTAGTTAAGAAAGACTAATATATACTTAGTACTTACTTAATAAAATAATATAATATTCTCTATGGAATTGCCTACGATTTTTCGGCACTTTGTTTATCTTTATTACAAAACATCCAACCATTTTCTTTGAAATCTTTCGAGGGTAATCCTAAATAAACTTTATTGAGACCTCATCTTATTTATGTTATTGTCAAATTATTTTTGGTTAGCAAAAAGCTACGTTCACAATTCATGACAACGGATGTTTTACTTATCGCGCTTATAGATATTTTTCAAATGATAGATAATATATTTTTGCACTATCCCACTATTCTTTTAAAATGGTGTTTTCACAAAGGGTTGTCTGGAGGAGATCGATTTAAGCGATAAGACCGCCTTTGCACGCCTTTGCGTCGCGTTGCATTATTTTTTTCTTTTGAAATTAATATCAATTCGTGCAATAAATAATTTATCAATCTATCTGTCTATGTAAGTATAAAAGGCGACCATGTAAATAATTGCATTGCAACTTGGATTACGCTGTGGCAACCAATAGGGTTAGCACAGCTAATAGACAGTCCGAAAAAAAAAATATTGTGTGCCGTCTGAATGTCCTAACATCGGTCTCGCAATGAGCATTCCTCGAAAGAAAACCTTATTCCTTAAATATTTCAAATAAGCCCGATAATATTCAAAATTCCGACGTCCCTCAGCTCGCAAGAAGTTCCAAGAAATTCCCTCTCCTATGATTTTACATTAATAAATTTGCCTACGCAAATATAATATTCAGAGTAAAAATAAATATTGATACCGAATGCATGTGCATTGAAAGCAAGATAAAAAAATGCTTTTAAGAATATTGCTAGGATGGAAACGGTAAAGCACTCAATGTGAAAGCTTCTTAATGTATGAGAACTGCTCAGATTTGAGATGGATGGATCTTATAAACGGGAATATTCATTTTCCACTATAAATAGCTGGTGCTCTCTTCGAAATCGGACGAAAAAATCATCCGAGGAAATTAATAATATCTTTATAACTGTGTACTCTATAAAAGCTGTGATAGCCTAGTGGTTAGGATGTCAGCCTCCTAAACAGAGGTCGGGGGTTCGAACCCGGGCACGCACCTATAACTTTTCGGAGTTATGTGCGTTTTTAAGCAATTAAAATATAACTTGCTTCAACGGTGAAGGAAAACATCGTGAGGCAACCTGCACGCTTGAGTTCTCCATAATGTTCTCAAAGGCGTGTGAAGTCTGCCAATCCGCACATGGCCAGCGTGGTGGACTATGGCCAAACCCTTCTCATATTTAGAGGAGACCCGTGCGCTGTAGTGAGCCGAGAATGATGATGATGATGATGATGTTGAACTGTGTAATAATAGTTTTAATTTGTTTTTTTTTTACAATTTGTTCGTATCCTATAACTCGGACAAAGTACAGTGTAAATTATATTGTTTTATTTGAATAGGCTAACCTGACTCGTTGGTCTAATATCATCATAAGTATTTCATTTGACCAACGTTGACTGCTGGACATAGATCCTTTGTAATATTAGTTCCAAAATCCACGCTTGAAACCTAAATCCACGCTTTGAAGCCGCTTGTTTCCAGCGGATTCCTGGGAATCGTTTAAAGGTCTGTCAACCAAGTTAAGGGTCAACTAACGATGGTGCATTAATCGGTGCGTGGTCAATATTTCAGCACATTAGAATCTCACATCCAATGATATGACATTGAGAAGAATCGGAATTACGCAAATAGCTCAATAGCTATGTCGATAATCTGGATTCTTCGCCTGGACTAGTGGTTTCGACTAGTCTTAGGTTCGAATCAAACCTACCAAAGTAATTATCAGAAATCTTTAGTAAAAGCCCGAAATTGGTAGACTCCACCCTCTTACCTTGAAGAGCATGTTGAACCTTTAGTCTGGTTTTGCCACACTGCATAGGCGTTATAGCCCACCTATCCAAGTTTGAGCAGCGTGGTGGATCAGTGCTTTAATAACTCTCTGCCATAAGCAACTGGGCTGATAATGAAGAAGACTCCAAGGAACAGATGCCCAAAATAAGCTCACTATATTGACTACTCTCATAGTGTATCTTTGTCTGTCTTATATAAGAAACGATCTTATAAATCACCTGAAATCGATGGTGCTATTTTTACCGGTCTAGACTTTCAAGTTTAACATCTGACCGAGAGATATTTTAAGCCGACTGGAGAGTATGCATACATGTGATTCGCTAAATAACATTTATGTTATAACTAGCTTCCAACTTTATAGAGTAGATGAAACCTAGAACATAACTAAAAAATCGTTAAAAAGTAAGTTAAGTCTTTTTGAAGATTAGCCTGTATAAACAGACTGACAAATGACAGAAGGACGTGAATGATCCCATTACAAGTTCTAAATATTACTAACCTTTGGGTAGATGCATCTGTGAACCTTATTGAAAACGTAAGTATTGCCCCATCTATTAAAATATTTCGAAACTAAAAGCTCATGGGTTTTATAAGGTTGACGAAAGGTGCTAGTTTTTGATCAACTGCGAGTGAAATAATTTTCCACGAGATGGCCTCAAACTTACAGTTGCAGTGCACGCCATCTATGTAAACAGCCTTGAATTAAGTGGGTTGGTTGGTTTGAATCTGGGTAAAATACGACGTAATTTAGAAAGATTCCGCTAGATGGCGTTGAACTAATAGTTGGTCGAATTTCTACTAGGTGGCGTTAAATTCTACATAAGTAATCGCCACATTACAAGCCCTTTTAAAAAATATACGCAATTCATAAATAATCCATATTTTCAAATATTCTTTAATGGGTACGGCTATATTTAGCCGTTAGGATAATTAATTATTAGCACCAGCTTTTGGAGCCCTTTAATAGTACTTAGCTACTTAATATAAGCCTTATATTATTTAATTGGTTGTATTAATCAGATGATCTAATATATCAAAAGGTTGTGCAATCTTGAAATAAAGGAGATACCTTCATCTGTTTTACTGCCTGATTATGTGACGCATTCTTGAATATTCTTTGCTCTAGTTTAGTTTGGTGGGAAGCTTCGGCATAGGCTAGTTATGATCCCACCATTAACTCACTATGTTTGTTATTAAGACGCATCAAAAGTAGCTTTTAAACGATTTTTCGAATGAAGTTTATGTTTCACTGATTGATCAATTGACTACCGTCAAAGAATTGCTGTGAAGTGATTTAAACTTTGCAGGTAAATAACATGTAACTGATTCAGCATTTCTTCTGTATCAATGCAAATCACATTTATTTATTTTATTTAATTATTTATTAATAATATACAAGGAATATAATTAATTATACAATAAAGGCACCGAAAAAACCAAAGAGGTTTGTCCTAGGTGCTAATATATTACTTTTGTGATATCCAAGTGGTAAACTTCGGTTAACCGAGTTCGATCCGACCTCTAACTTTTCAAAGTTATCTGAGCTAGATTAAATTTAAGCAACATTTAATTATATGTCACTTGCTTTAACTGTGAAGGAAAACATCGTGAGGAAACCTGTGTTGGAAACAAAAGCGCACAGCACACGACTGTATATGATTTGAATCGCATCTTCACCTTGCTGCATCCCTAGTAGAGTAAAAACTTGTGATGACGAAGGTATGCGATTTTTTTCGGACTGTCTATTAGCTGTGCTAACTCTATTGGTTGTCACAGCGTAACCGGGCTGTGGCGAGCTTCGGAAAGAAGCTGTGCCAGAAGAAATATGGTTATGCCATCTGCCACAGCATGGCTATAGTATCTGGTATCGCAATTCTCTGAAGGTATGGAATTTTTTTTCGGATTCTCTATTAGCTGTGTTAATCCTATTGGTTGTCACAGCGTAACCGGGCTGTGGCGAGCTTCGGAAAGAAGCTGTGCCAGAAGAAATATGGTTATGCCATCTGCCACAGCATGGCTATAGTATCTGGTATCGTAATTCTCTCTCTCTCTCTCAATGGTCGATCTGTGACATCAAAGTAGTGTAGGTTTTGGATGGTTTTTAAAATTTATAAAAAAAAGCCTTTTTATTGTGCAATAAGTAGTTGTTAAAAGTTTCCGAACGCGTAGTAAACACAACTTGAACAGGCAGTACAATACAAGCGTGCCTATTGTAGGAGAAAATGGTAATTTATGTTATCGTAAAGTTGTTTATGAAACGTACTTTTTATTTACATTTTTTATTTTGGCTTTGCATAAACATTTACTGACATGTTTGTTCAAAACATGTCATTACATGTTTGTACAAACAATGATCAATGATCGACCATTGAGACACAATTGGAAAATAATACTTGGGCCTATATTGTGTTGCATGTAAACAGTTTTAAATAGAGGGTCCCAGCTAGATATCCAAGAAAGCCAGTAAACCCACTTTTGCAATTCCCGCGACGTTCTACAGTAATGGGTGCTAACTCACAAGTCCCAAGAAATAGTCAACTTTTTAATAATCTGACTGAATATCGAAGGTTGGTCCTAGTTGGTTTAAGTAAATTATAGATTAGCATTTTTATTTATTTTTGTTTTAATTCGATTAATTTTTAATAACTGTTTACTCACTTCAGCTTTTTTTTCCTTTTTGCTCTTGTTATTTTACATATTCACATGTTTTAGTGTTTTTATAAATTAGTTTTCCGCCTTTAATGTAATACACCTTTGCATGCGGTGTAATAATTAGCTATAATTAGCTTAGCATTTAGATTTAATGCCTTATTATGTATAAATTATTTTATTCCCATTATATTGTCTTAAGCTGTTGGTAAACCTAAATAAATAAATAAAAAAAAATAATAATAATGTAAATAACACAGTATATGTAAATAATGCATGTAAATAATGAATAGAAGCAGGCGTTACTTTGCGGAAGTCCATGATAAACAATAAACAGCAAGTATAATTTGCTCTATATTTGTCGGCGGAATATAGCAAATTATACTTGCTGTTTATTGTTTAATAATAATGTACTTTATTGTGGTATATCTGCGATTGTTTCCCTAATGGTAGGCCGTGTAGAAGTAGACATAAGTTATAGCGAGCAAACAAGCAAGCAGCTTCGGGCGATGTAATACAAACACGACACAATGTCGAAGAGCATTAACTTGGCGCGTTTCCAAGCGGAATCATCAAATTTCTCGCCTCCATTCTACTTACATAGAAAGTGTTTTTTTTGTTATATTTTTTTTTACATATTTTTAATCGTAGGATCCATCTGCTCAGTTTTATAACCCCCCCACAGCTGGGCATAGGTTTCATCTTTCACAGATAATTAGAGTATGGAAATTGGAATGTCATGAAATCAGCTTTTTCATTACATCCTAGATTTTTTTAAAACGTCATATTTACGTAGTCTGATAGACGTAGGCGTCTATAGGTTGATTAAGTTAAGAAATAAACTGTCTGTTTGCCGAAATTTATCGATTTTGTGGTTAAAGAGTTAAGAAAGAGTTACTTTAGAATTTATGTTAATATCAAAAGTATGGATAGTTCAATCCCACTTAAAATAACAACAAAATCAAATCAGTCAAAGTCAAAACACCACCCTGGGTGTGATTATTTTTGGTTCATGTTATATCGTCGAAATAATTCTCAGTCTAATATATATTTATATGGGTTCTAATATGGGTTTGGCCATAATCTACCACGCTAGCCATGTGCGGATTAACAGACTTTACACGCCTTTGAAAACATTATGGAGAACTTAGGCGTGCAGGTTTCCTCACGATGTTTCCTTCACCATTAAAGCAAATGATAATTTAAGCAATTAAAAAAATATATATATAGATAAATGGAACTGGAACCACTGAAACAAAGTTCCTCTTTCGTCGGAGAATAGAATTTAGAGCTTTACAGAGATTCTATATCTGCTGTAATGCAGCCAATTATTATCACCAATCGCTTTGGCAATTATTATCACACGTTAATTTCCGACAGTGGGACCAACATACGATGGAGAGCTTATGTACCCACTCTTAGACACGATTTCCAAACTCAGGATTGAATAATTGCTTAGCATAGGAACATGTGTCGTCAATTTTCATAATACTCGAATATTAAATTGGCTTGACATTATAATTATCTATTACCCGTAAACTGACTTACTTTCGACACCAGGATTCGTTTCCGAAGGATTACGTTGTTTTTGCAGTTTCACATAACAATTCAAAAGGGCACTACTTAATGGGTTTTTATTAAGTCTAGGTGTTGTTACTTCGTCCGTGAAATTAATGGTTTTCCAATAGTTTTCCTTAACAAGTTGTAATGTTCTTGGTCGGACTTTTCAAAAATTTGAAAAAAATAAATTCATTCCGTCTCTACTTGTTTCGTTTGGCTCATCACGTCTACTGATTTTTTTCTGATGAAGTCGGTACAAGATTTAGTGTGGTTAAAGGAGACGTGTATTTGCGCAAGTAGTCACTTAAGGGATATCTCGCGTATTTACAATTGCCCAACAGTCCTTTGAGCTCAGCCCTGGTAATCTGCCGCTCAGGGCCTTAGTACCTAGAGGGGGAAAACATTCGTCCATGTTTATTCGTGGTATTTTAAAAGAGCCTCTCTAGTAATTCTCCTAATTTAATTTCCATCAATAAATAAATCCTCGAAAAACCCGTCCCTTTGAGATAAAATTTGCTCTCCCAGATGAAATTCGGCGCTCTCAAACTTACTTTCATATATACTACAAGTTAGCCCTTGACGGCAATCTCACTTGATGGTAAGTGATAATACTGTCTAAGATGGTAGCGGGCTAAGCTGTTAGGGGTATGGTAAACCTATACTCCTAATTGATTTCTACACGACATCGACACTCTCATGATCTAAATCGTTTTGTAACACGTCTTTATCGGTAGATTGGTAACTAGCCACGGCCGAAGCCTCCCACGAGAATCGAAGAGCTGGAAATCGAACCCAGGACTGCAATAGCGAACTATCTGTGCCGCGGAGGCCATCTATGATTTATGTCTCGCTTGTTCTATTCGCATATGTAAATGAAAGCGACACGTGAGTTCATCATAAAACCTTAAATCACTCGCATCATAACCTTAAATCATTCGTTGTAACTTGATATTATCGTGAACTCGCTTACATCACGTTTTACTAATCGGGAACAAACAAAATGGCTATAGGTACGGAACCACTGCTTGGCGTGTCGCCAGCTCAACGCCTAGCGGATTCATCAAAATTTCCTCTGCCCCATTTAGGGAGGCACATTGAAAGTGTTTATCACTGAAAATGTTAAGTTCACAGTTTATTTCGCCCATAAAATAGGGTTACCGCCTATTAGAAATGCTCTCGTTTGAAATATTTGTGGGTGTGGACTATCTTGTCGGGATTTATCAGCGACAACCTTGTTTCCTATTGTTATACCGGATAAATTATCTGTAATTACGTCTTATAGCATTGGTAGAACATTGATATCTGTATTACTTCAAGTGTATACAAATATACTAGTGGTATACGCTACAAAACAATACACAGTATGGGTAAAGGTTAGTAAGATAAAGACAATCTATATATAAAATTATTTATAACAAAACTGCTCGTCCAACTGCCGATCTGTTTACGCGCCATGCACTAATTACAATACAGATTAAAATACAAAGTTACACGTACACTTATAGCTTTTTTTTTTTTAGTGGGTAAATCCTCATGGATACCTCTGCGCCACGGGGAGGCACAGAGGTTACGTCAGACTCCTACTGACTAAAACCCTACTCACCGATGTATGGTGGAGCCACGGGAAAGCTTTCGCATACAACCGCAACTCCACCAGCGGGTGTTCCATCGCCAACGGCAAGCGCAGCGAACGCTTGCCGTCCACCCCGGCTCACCAGTCCCATTCCTGGACGGGCCCGGCCCGCCAGTCCCATACCTGGACGGGCCGCAAACTTCCAATGGGGACGACCAGTCTCAGTCGTCACCTCCACCTCCAGCAGCAGACTGCCGCCCACCCCCGCCTGCCAGTCCCATACCTGGACAGGCCTTCCACTACATGGGGTGACACACCCCCTGGGTCATCCACTGCGCCCTCAGCTTGGTCAGAGGGACGCGCGGAGACCCCCTCCGCGTCGGGTCATTAGGCTAACAATATCGCACAAAAGATATTGTTAACCGATGTTACCAGGGTGCACCGGCCCGAATGCTGCTCTTCCCCCCGGACGAATCAAGAGGGACCCACAGCACCCGGGCACACGTGGAGGTTACCCGACCTGGCACCCCACCTACACTTATAGCTGATACTCTGGGTAACTACTTTAGGCCATTTTTTATACCAAAAAAGAAAAGGTGTTTTTTTCTGAGTAGGGGAGAAACTTTTTGGTGATTTTTACTGCATTCAATCTCTTTATAATTTTTTTTTTTGAACTTAACGAATAACGAGAAACTGTAAATATAAACAAAAACGGTACTATAGTATCCTTTTTATACTACATTTTTTTAAAATCATTTTTTTGGTCTTTTATTCCAAACGTACATTCCCCAACCCTATCATCTGCTAATTCAATATAACAATTAAATACTAATTAAATAAACAAACTTATCACTAAAAATAACTTATAAAAAAAATAACAAAACAAAAACTATGCCCATTAAGAATGTACAAACACGACCGACGCAGAAATATCTTAACAATAGATTTTAAACCTTCTGTTGTCGGAAGAGAGAAGGCTCGAGATTCAAAAGACCGCCTACGTCAAATCTGATACTTGATCTTATTGTACCTTGTTTAGTATATTATAGATTTCACACTCAAATAGAACATAATCATCGTCATGATCAACCCATTACCGGCTCACTACAGAGCACGGGTGTCCTCCCAATATGAGAAGGGTTTGGCCATAGTCCACCACGCTGACCATGTGCGGATTGGCAGACTTCACACGCCTTTGAGAACATTATTTGGCGGCCTTATCGTTATGTAGTGATAAGGCCGCCAAATTGTATACTACTGTTTTTGTTATTTTGTCTTTTTGTTTTCCTTTCCTTTTTTGTGGTGTGCAATAAAAGTGTGTTCATTCATTCATTATGGAGAACTCTCAGGCGTGTAGGTTTCCTCACGATGTTTTCCTTCACCGTTAGAACAAAAAAATTAGAACATTAAAAAAATAGAACATACTGTTATAAAAAAAAAAATAGAATAATAAAAAGTATTTATGTAACAGAATGCAATTAAAAAGTTCCGCATACCCAGCAACAATAAGCTACAGGTCTTGCGGAACGTTTGCTGCGATATCGTTGTATGGAAGCTTTAATTTAACTTGGCAACTCCGCTACCAACTTGGTAATCAGCGTCTTGCCTCGCTACGGAACTAGTTATAGCTAAATTATTGACTATCCATTAGTCCTCAGCGAGCTTTGTGAGCTTTATATAACGAACAGCGAATGTTATCAAACGCTTGATTCTGTCGAGATAGACTGCCTCTTTGGTACTCGGTCACATGGCTCATATTGTGTTCTGTTACAGATAATAATAGGCGAACAATTGACGACCTCTTTTTTTTCGGACTGTCTATTAGCTGTACTAACCCTAGTGGTTGCCACAGCGTAACCGGGCTGTTTGGCGAGCTTCGGAAAGAAGCTAGCCAAACAGCCCTAGCGGCTAGAAGAAATTTTGAGCTCTAGGGCTCGAAGAAACTAAGGGAACGACTGCCTAAAGGCGCCTCCTTTGAGGCCGAACCTCGGCTTAGGCGACGTTTGGGATAACGGGGGGGTCGGACGGTGAGTGGTCCGTACGTGTCCGAGGCCGTGGATGGAGCCCACGTCCGGATGACGTAAGATAACGGGGACCTCGTCTTCGCCGGCGAAGACGGTGTGTAGCGTATGATTGTGTGGTAGGTGGTACGAGTATGTTGTCAGTAGCCATCTGATCGTCAGGGTCATGAAGGATATGTTTAGGTCTCCTCTTTCGGAGAGGAGCGCTTAGGTCGAGGGAGTAATAAGAAGCCGCAACTACGACAGGGTTGGGGTGTCGGATTGAAGACGACCTCCGTGGCGCAGTGCGTGCGCTGTTGCATTATAAAGTTGGAGGTCTTGGGTTCGATTCCCAGCTCGAGTCTGGCTTCGGCCGTGGCGAGTCAAGATGTCGCGTAGAAACCAATTAAGAGCGTAGGTTTACCATACTCGTAACAGGTTTGCCCGCTACCATCCTAGACAGCATCATCACTTACCACCAGTTGAGATAGCCGTCAAGGGCTAGCTGGAAATTGGACGTCATTATGCAAAGACGATCCAATCCACTAAAACATTAATATTGTGTTAATATAGTGACCATACAACTCGACTTTTCCTAGCGAAAGATCTTAGAGATTTTTTATAAATACCAAAAAAAACAAAGCAGGCATAACTAATTAACGAAATGAAATCTATGGCTATGTTTAGATGAGTTTGTTTTTCACGTCTTGAAATTATATGATATTCAAAATATATGCGTCGGCTTAAACTCTTCTTATTTTACGCTGGGAAATGCGTTAACGTAACCTCCGGAAGTGTTGCAGACAGAACTGCCTGAGAGACAGATACCTGAGATGAAAATTTGCATATCATTCTATTTTGGTACTAGACATGCGATAACTTGATTAATAATTAATAATAGATATATTTATAGTGTTCAATGCAGACGAATGATTCTTATCTTATTTACCCGCCCCGTCGTGTTGCAAAGGTTACGGATTTCTCGTGAGAGTTCACAAGCAGTAAAAAATATATAATAAGTTAAAAACTGCATTAAAATTTGAAGAAGACCCGAATCGTTTGGCGACACGTATTTTTCGGTAGAGTGGTAACTAGCCACGGCCAAAGCCTCCCACCAGTCTAGGCTCGAGCCGGTAATCGAAACCAGGACCTCCAACATTATAATGCGATAGCGCACGCGCTGTAGCTACGGAGATCGACAAATCTATTAGGTATTTCACTGCGACTGCATATTTGGAATTCTCACTCCACACTATTGTTAGCTTATTTCCATAAGCTCTAGATTGCCAGACTCATTTTCCGGCTCGCATTTCATTTTGTGAAACTCTAGTGAATAATTTTTCGCAATGAATATCTGTAGGGAAAATGTAGGGGAAAGCTTGTGGGAATTTTCACACGAACATTCTTATGCCATTCGAACCATAATATACCGGATATGCTTAATCGTGTATACAATACACTGTAAAATACGAAAATTAATTGAAAATTAATTAAACTTTCGAGTTGATATGAGCGAATAAATAAATGGCTCTGATGTAATCCAATAAACTCCGAAAGGGTCGCACTAATTTCATTTCACGCGCGTCTATCTTGTATTGGTAAATTTGCATACGCCCTAGATTGTGCCTGCCCATGTACCTACCGTGACACGCCACTCTGTATGAGCGTTGCTGGGTGCACGCTCTGTATTCAATGGACTAAGCCGATCTAATATTGGTATTCCGTACACAAAGAGCGAATTTCCAATCCAAAATATACCTACAAAACGGGCAGTGTTCAGGCAAGTTTATTAAATGTAACATAAATCAAAGGGATTTCCAATGTTCAATTAGCGAATGAATCTGATTAACTATTGACGTTATCCGATTAAACTTAAACTAATTAACTCAGGTAGATTATATTATCCCCATACTGCACATTGTAGAATAATGTCAATATAGACTACTAACGGTTACTTGTGATAAAGGTTTTCAATATATTAATTAAGGTAAGATCTTTTTTATTTTTCAGGATTAAAAGTATTTATGTCGTTTCCAGGATCTATCGGCTAAGTTGCTATGCCGCGTGTAAAGGTTCGATTTTTCACCCGGAGGAATGGTCCCGGGTGGTTTTCTGGATTAAGAATTTCTTATCCAAGATGCCAGGCTATCTCTCTGTTAAATTTCATCAAGATCCAATCTGTAGTAATGCCGAGCATATGTATTAACAAATAAAGAGACAGATAGATACACTTTTGAATTCAAAAGTGTATCGTACAAAAGTGTATAGTGTATGTCTCTTACTTTTTTCTTTCTCTTTAATATTAGAATTAATATTGCTAGCTGCGGCCTACGGTTTCGCCCGTGGTGATACGGAAATACAATATAGCCTATATCACTTGCTAATAGCGTAATTTTACATCGTTAAAGGAATCTTTACAATCGGTTTAATGGTTTAGACGTGATAGCGTAACAAACAAACAACTAATTCGTTAGGATTCTTTAATTTTAGATTTTAATAACAATAGTTGCTGAAGTTGCAATATTTCTTCATCTTATTTGAAGATGAACAAGTTTGAATTTTTAGTTATTGGATATTTAAAATAGACTCTATATATCAGCACTAAATCCAATTGCTGCGTAAATTCGCTTACTACCCTATAGAAATACTAGCTACTGCCCACAGCTTCTCGGCTTTTTTTGGTTTTTCGCAAATTCCGCAGGAGTCATAAGTCATACGTTTGTTCGGGATAGAAGGGAAAAGAAACCTACGAGTCAATAAAAAGTAACCTTAATATCAATCAATCAATATTTTGAATTGAGATAGATCTCAATTAAAAATATTGGTCAAATTGGTTCAGTAGTTCTTGCGTGAAAGAGTGACAAACATCCGTAAATTCATATAAACTTTGCAACCATACTCTTGCACTAACCACTAGGCTATCACAGCTTCAGTTGCAATCTTAGTTTACTTTTATTCATACAGATATAATCATACTCGCAAACACAAAAGTTATTTAAAACCACGCTTCCGGAGAGACACCTTAAGTTACTCCGTTAAAGATTGTGACTCAAACAACTGTGCTGTAAAATGTAGAATGGATTTGAATTAATTTGATGAAAAGTTAGATCATTTTGTTTCTGGAATAACATTTCCTACCCGCGGGAAATCACAATGGACACGCGAGCGTAAAATACAATGTAGTTACCGCACGAACTTAATTCATTCATTAAGTGTAAGATTGAAGAATTAAGTAAGCAATACCTGGCCCAAAATTTGACTTAAACTTATGGTCTTAACTTACAGTACTAGATAACCTTTTTCAATGTTTTTTTTATTTCACTATAAGTAAGCCCCTGAAGCCTATCTCACCTAGTGGTAGGTTATGATACATCATAGATAGATACATCTTAGACTACATTCTAAGATTGTAGCGAGTTATGGATATGGTAAACCCATACACGTAATTAGTTTCTACGCGACATCGTGCCGAAACGCCAAATACCTTGGCGACACTTCTTGGTCGGTAGGTTGGTAACCGTACTAGAGTAGTATTAATAATCAGACCAGACTCGAACCTAGAACCTCCAACTACAGCACGCGCTGTACTACGTAAGTCTAAGTTAGTTTTCGTTAAGTTAATATAAGTGTTGGTTACTTTATGTTCAATTCAAATAATCAACAGTTTCTTTTTCGATTTCTGGCATGGACCAAAAAATATTTTTGGGATTTTAATATTTCATTATAATATAGTTCAGTTAGACCGTAGTTAGAAAATTGGCTGTGCCCATCCCTCGTGTTTTGGAGTGCATGTCAAGCAATCTATCGCTGATATTGTCAGTGAAATTTTGTAGTATACAAAGCACACCAGCCCGTAATGGAGTAGACTTGGGAAAGTGGGACGTTAATAGGCTAATGGTTATAAAGTTACATTTCGGATACAAAAAAAAAATTGTGGACCAGATTAAAACAAAACTTGGCTAAAGCCAGAATTTCCACACGTTCGAAAACTAGCTCCGTATAAACACGAATATGAATTAAAGAAATTTTCAATGCAAATGCACTGTAGCAATGATTTCACTGCATATAAATGTGTAGAATAGACAAATTGGAATATGAAAATACGTGGAAATCAGCTTATTTTAAATTTCAAATATTTGCATTGCATCAGAGTTGGAGGGGTTTCATAAATTTTATTCATAGATTTCAAGGTTTGCTATTAGATTTTCATGTTGATGGAGATTTTGTTTATTCGAGATTCGGATTCATAACTTTTTACCGACAAGTATTTTTAAATATACGAGGTCACTTGGCTGTACCTGTCTATAAAAAATATCACTTATACTGATTATGATTATTAAATTCATCGTTCCGAATGATACAGTAATTTCCGTTACGTATGTTTTTTTTCTTCAATTATGAATCCTTACTATTTGCAATAACTGTAAATATTTGTGTGTGCATCTGAACGTTAGTGTTAATTGTTGTTTTGATATTATCTTAGAACAATATTTATTCTGTTGCAATATCCATTGTAACCACAACTGAATGGTTATGATTGTCACCGAGTATTTTTTAATAAACCTTTATTGTTTCTAAATGTAAAAAGGTATTAAAAAAATTCAAGGAGGAACGCTGCCAGTATCTTCGGAACCTTGCCTAAAGGGACTCTTTTTATAAATTATATTTTATTTTAGTAATTATATTTTATTTTTTTAGATTTTTAGTTTTAGATTCAATTTAAGGTTTATTTTAAGTTTCAGATGATATAAATAAATTTATACTAAGTACATAGTTAAAAAAAAATCATTATCATTAATATCTGTTATTCCTCTCGGCATTCTACTCCTTTCCCATGTAAAGCTGGTTAGTCTTACATGGACAAGCTGTAACTGAAATCACACTTAATGGTAAGTGATGATGCAGTCTAGAAGGTGCTTATTAATTTTCAAGTAACGCATATTATAGATAACGAGGAAGACAGAAGCCGAAAGGCGTTTCAGGGCTTTGCGAGGCGTATGAGAAACTAAGCAAAACTCTTCGTACGTGATGAAGAAATATCAACGTTACGATGCAGATTTTGACGACCTCCGTGGCGCAGTGCGTGCGCTGTCGCATTTTAAAAATTAGAGGTCCTGGGTTCGATTCCCGACTCGAGACTGGTCTGGTGGGAGGCTTTGGCCGTGGCTAATTACCACCCTACCGACAAACACGTGTCGCCAAGCGATTTAGCGCTCCGGCACGATGTCGCGTAGAAACCAACTAGGAGCGTGGGTTTACCATACTTCTAACAGGTTAGCCCGCTACCATCCTAGACAGCATCATCACTTACCACCAGGTGAGATAGCCGTCAAGTACTGACTTGTAGGGTATAAAAAAAAAAAGATTCCTGTCTGTTTTAATCGATGATGTATTACCTGTTTACCAGTTTTTGTTTGAGTGTAAACTTGTATGTAGTTTGGAAACTTCAAAATGTTCCACCTTCAACGTTTACCACAGAGCGGCTAGATACCTGATCGGAAGCATCCAATAAACTTGCACTAAACATTTTAGATCCACGCTCTGAATTCTGATACGAACCGCTTGGCTGTGAAATAACCTTCTGGCATCTGCCACGTGTATCTAGCAAGCACGCTCCAACCTAGACCTCGTTGCATTGCATTGATGGGAACATCAAACATGTCGCTAGATTGTATTTTTAAAGAATATTTTTATTTGACTACGAGTTTGAACTAGAATTTACCGAAAAAATAGAGTTCTCGCGGGATTTTTAAAAAAGAAAATGATTTGCTGACGTATTCGTTGGCAACTTTAGGGTAACTATAAATGTAAATATTTAATAACTATCCAAGTACTATCTAGCTATGACTTTATAAATATTTATAAACTATTTAAAAAAAAATTGATGGTGATTTTGACACCTTGGCGATGTCGAAATATGCCTATAATTGATAAATTGTAACAGCACTAGTAATTAACTTATTTATATAGATAAAAATGTATTTGCAACTTATCGATGGCATCTCTTATGAATAAAATAAAATAAAATAGAGATGAGGGTTCATATTCCACCTGTTTTTTAACAATTAGATCTTTGCTTTTAAGTAGTATATTAACAAAAGCTAGTGCTATATAAAGTTACAACATCACATATGAACAGATTGCTTTGGTGGTGCAAAGTAGATCTAAGTTGGGAAATGGTTAAATTTACTAATCTGTAATAAAACATTGACGTTTATCTTGCCGCATTACCTCTGAGACATTATCAAGGTATGTAATTACCCTAAAGCTTTTTATTATAATATTATGACATCCACCTATAGGTATGGGTATTTTGTAGCGATTTCCAAATTTCATGGTTCCGTCACTGGCCGCCAACCCACTACACGCCAAGACACGACCAGAAATTAAAAGACTCCCGTGTCTGGGGCAGTATACCAGCCGATCGTTTTTATATCAACATCTTAGAATACCATGTACAAGACAAGACATTAACACAGTTTATCCAGGTGTAGTAATTACGATCTCCTTACTGATTTGATCTCTTAGATACTCTTATGCCTTCTTAATGCTTCTGAGTTTTCATCTCAGGTCTAGTGTTTCAGAGCCATAAACCATTGCTGGGAACACGTTCTATTCGACTGTTCCAGTAGACAGACACCTTAACGAAAACATATCTTTAAGTTTTTGCCAATGCAGGTTGAATTCACCTCTACCACCAGGAGGTGAGTACAAACTCTGTTACAAGCTATGGCATACAAACAAGCGGAGAATAATGATCAATTTAAATCAATCAACTCAAACAAACAGGTATGTTTGCTATACAAGTGAGTTCAAACTGTATTGCAGCGTACAAACAAAGTACGCAGTAGAAATTCATGAAACATTTGAAAAAATGTACAAATCGCATTCATAGTCCCAGTCCGACGACACAAAGACTGGCCTCACCCGGGCAGTTTCGCTCTATCGACCGCTTTCCTCTCTAAGCCCGGTGTTCCTGCGCCAACGGGTTACGCGAAAATTGTAGCAAGCGTTAAACTAAATAACAAAGAACATTCGCTATACAAAGTCGAAATCAAAATCAAAAATTGTTTAATTCAAATAAACCTAATAAAGACAACTGTGAAGCTTTCATATAACGTTTATTTATTATTCTAATCCGTGAAATGATAGTGATAACTAGATTTATTAACTTCAAACTAAAGCTAATATCGTCCCAAACGCGTCCAGGTCTAAAAGTCTGCAACAAACTTAACCGGGGTTATTAGTTAACAACATTTCCCATAGTCAGTCAAGTTCAGTTCTTACTTAGAATATTAAATAAGACCAAAATATTCGAACAGTGTGTGTTGCCAATGATTGTGCTCGCTAATGACGAATAAATAACACTTATGCATCTCATGGAGATAATATGAAACCTTGAAGACAAAAACGTAGTACCGTTATGGTCCGTGTTTTATACACAAATTAAAACAATAATAAAAGATATTTACTGATTTTAATAAATAAATATTAAACAGGATTTGTTGCATAAGTGTTTGTTTAAACAAAGATAACAATAGGTATATTCTATAAATTAAACGTTAATTTGCTTTCTCATTAACGCATATACTCCAATAGTTCGTCGTTTAATGTAAGCAAGTCTTGGTAATTTATCTATCTAATCAAATTCCATTCTTATTAAGTGCAAAGAATGTTTTTAAACACGCGCTTAAAGAAAATGCTTTTTTATTTTATATTCTAGTGTATATATTTTTCTATTATTAAACAATCCTTACACAGAAAAGTAATTGAGAGATTTTTATCATATAATTTATAAGATAAGTGGAAAAATTGAGTATACGTTCATACTTTGGCTAGGGATATTTCTCCGAGTTGAACATACATGCTCGAGAGAATGACGCGACTTTTTCCACTTGCCCGTCTCTGAAGGAATTAGCGGTTTTATCACCCACATAGAGATGTAGGTGCAAGTCCAACATAACCACTTCGTGTATATGAGTGGTTTTGCGGTAGATATTATCTCAGTATAAAAACGAGATATTCTCTTAGCAAGCTATGATTTAGTATAGTTTAATATGGAACGTCGGGTTAATATATGAGGTAGATTTAACCGAGCTGTATCTGTAAGGTAACATTTTATAGTCATAATATTCAGAAAACATTCACCGAAGCCATTTACTCTGCAGCAAGTTGCTAGGTACTACACAATAGTCTAGCCCGGGTAAGCTGTATCGACCGCGTTTGCTTCACGAACTGTGAGCAAGATTTGACTGAGCATTTTTAATAAGTGAAATATTTAAAAACTAGAGGATTTGAAGAGCTGAAATGGCTTTTATAAAGGCACTCTTAATATTACGTCAAAAAAGGTTGTTGTGGGTTGTTTATATCTCTCAAATGTGTGTAGATATATCCGAATTAAGTAAGTCATCATCATGATCAACCCATTGCCAGCTTACTACAGAGCACGGGTCTCTCAATATGAGAAGGGTTTGCCATAGTTCACCACGTTGATCATGTGCGGATTGGCAGACTTTACACACCTTTGAGAACATTATGGATAACTCTCAGGCATTTTTTTTTTTTTTTTTTTTTATTTATTAGTTCGCAAAACTGTCAACAATTGTATAGTCA
Source organism: Lasiommata megera (assembly GCA_928268935.1). Lineage (NCBI taxonomy): Eukaryota > Metazoa > Arthropoda > Insecta > Lepidoptera > Nymphalidae > Lasiommata > Lasiommata megera. The sequence continues at coordinate 15,921,202 of OV743308.1, read as the reverse complement.
TATTCATTTGAATACAAAAATATCTTAATTTTACAACATTGACTTCTCGATGCGAACATAGCATGCAGAAGATGGGGTACAAACAATTAAAAATAATTAAATAAAAAATGACTTAAAATTAACCTGGACGATAAAAGACAAAAAAGAAATATTACAAAAACTAATTAACGTTTCTTAAAATATTCTTAATACTAGAGATACTATCACTGAAGATATCTATTTTATCCCGAAAGCTGTTTGCAAGAAATTGCATTCGGTACAATGGACTATGTTGACCCAGATTAGTCTTGGATTTTGGTAAGCAAAATGTTTTACGGTTGTGGAGGCGACTACCGACACGAGGCACCACGAATTTCAAACGCTCGAGCAGCTCAGGCGCATCTATAAGGCCCTTCATAACTTTACACAGAAAAATTATATCAGTAACTTTTCTGCGCCCCACAATTGAATTCATTTTATAGAAAGCCAGACGCGACTCATAAGAAAATAGTTTTTTACAATTTGAGTCCATATATGTTAGGAGATATAGGAACCTTTTTTGAATCCGTTCAATTTTATCGGAATGGACCTGATATCCTGGACACCACACCGTGCTACAGTATTCAAGGATACTGCGAACAACACTGTTAAATACAAGTATGGATAAACTCGGGTCTCTGAATATTTTCATTTGCCTAAAAACCAAGCCTGATATTTTTGATGCTTTTGAAGTAATATACTCAACATGATTGCGAAAGCTTAACGCAGAGTCAAAAACTACGCCTAAATCCCTAATGGTTTTGACTTCCTCAAGGATGACACCGTTAATGTTATACAAACCGCTTATCGTGGTTTTCTTCCTTGTGAATTTTATATGAAAACATTTGTCTATATTTAGAAACATGCCATTATCGGTACACCATGAATAAACATTATCTATATCACTTTGTAATATTTCTACGTCTGCTTTGCTTTCAATGGTTCTGTAAATTTTTATATCATCTGCAAACATTTTAAAATTTGAGTTTATTTTAGTTGCCAAATCATTTATAAAGATTAAAAAGAAGGTAGGACCTAGGTGTGATCCTTGAGGAACGCCTGATGGTATTTTACTTTCGTATGACTTGTAACCATTAACAGCAACAAGTTGCGACCGATTTCTTAAGTAGGACTCACACCAGCGTAATAACGAGCCATGAATTCCCAAATTCTCAATTTTTTGTAACAATATGCTGTGGTTGACCAGATCGAAAGCTTTACGAAAATCAGTGTATATTGCGTGTACTTCACCAGCATCATCAACTGTTTCAACAATATCAGAAAGGTAGCTTACAAGATTAGAAGCCGTAGATTTTTTGGGACGAAATCCGTGCTGGTTTGGATTAAGGAAAGGAGCAATATGATAATATAACTTTTTTTGAACTACACTTTCTAAAATTTTTCCACAGACGGATAAAATAGAAATAGGCCGATAGTTCACAATATGTTTGGGATTGCCTGCTTTGAAGACTGGTGTAATATGTGCAATTTTCCACTTCGCGGGAAAGATACCCGTTTGGAGAGAGTAATTGTATATTAGAGTCAGTGGTTTAGCCAAAAGCTTGGCACATTTTTTAAGGAATATTGGAGCTAGAAGATCTGGACCAGGCCCTTTAAATGAATCCAGACTAGAAAGCTGTTTAAAAACTTCTTTTTCAGTAACTCGACAATTACTAAATGGCGCACCGGCAATCATATTTTCTAAATTGGCTTCAGAGTGATTTTCAATCAATTGGGTATTGCAGGCTTTTTCATATATTGATGTAAAGTGTGTAGCAAAAGCGTCGCAAATATTTTTACTGCCCTTAACTACATGGTCATTTATGATAAATTCATCTGGAATGCATTTTGTACTATTCTTACGCCGCTGTTTAAAAAACTTCCAGAAGTAGGTAGGATCATCTCGAATAGCTTCGGTAACGCGTTTCTTAAAATTGCCGTAGCAAACCTTTATCATATCTGTACAACGATCGCGTAGCAAGTCATATGTCAATTTATCCATAGGGTTATTATATTTTTTGAATTTAAGATGGATTTTTGCTTTCGCTTTGAGTGCTCTTAATAATGGTGTTGTATACCATATTGGATACTGCAAATCTTTCGGTTTACGCATGGGTGTATATTTATATATAATAGGCATCAGTGTCTCGTAAAATATATCAAGTTTACTGTCAACTGAGTCCACATTATGTAGTATTGCCAACCAATCTATCCGAGCCAACTCGCTAAAAACACTGTCGTAATCGCAGAAAAAGAAGTTGAGAAATGATGATCGAGAAGGTCTCATATAGTGGTTTGTGGCGATTTTCAGTGTAATAAGTAAGGGAGGGTGATGTTTATCTATAGAAACCAAAGCACTTTTCTCTTCAAAAACTTCTAGCTCATGCAAGTATCCTCACGATGTTTTCCTTCACCATTGAAGCAAGTGATATTTTAATTGCTTAAAAACGCACCTTACCCCAAAAGTTTGGAGGTGCGTGCCCGGGATCGATGCCCCGAACTTCGAACCGAACCACTAGGCTATCACAGCTTCAATAAGTAAGATACAATAAGAATATAATAGAATCAAGTGGGACTATTGCACACGTTTCTATGGCTTTGATTATTTTGATTAGGGTTCTTCCCATATGTACTCTATGTAAGTGACAAAAAAATAAATACAAAGCCTTTTATAAGATAAATTGACTCTGTCTTCTCTATTCTCCTCCTGACTGTATTCCCCCTTTTCATTCGAGAAACGGAATCCTTAAAAGAAAAGAATCCACAATCCTTACTGTAATACTTAATACTAAAAATGTGAAAGGAACCTGTTGGCTCCGATCTTAATTAAGTTTGACAAAGACATGTAGTCTTTAGTACTTTCTTCAGAAACGTTCTGATGAACCACGTAGGCTTATTTTGCCCCGGAATATAAAAATTTTACCGTGTGAGTTTTTGAAATTCCCGTAAACGCAAATGAAGTCACAGGAACTAGCAAGTAAAGCATAATTATCTGTGGGCTTATGACAAGTGGCGTCAAAAAGTAAAGCTATTGTCCTACATAAACAACAAACAACCTTTCAGATGACACAGGCGTTTTAACAAAGAAAATAAGAAAGTCATTACGGTAAAAGCTTTAGAATGCTCTTATACCTGAAGTTTTTTCGCGCTCTTATCAGTGAGCTCATTCATTAAGGGACTATTATTATTCTCTAGAATGGAGCGGTGATAGCCTAGTGGTTAGGATGTTTCATTCTTTGGGACAGAGTTCGAATATAGCCACCTCTAACTGTTCGGAGTTATATGCATTTTAAAATTACTTTACTAAAAAGCATTTAACTTATTTATTAACAAGCAATTGTTAATTTACTAGCGATTATAAAAAAAATCTTCATCACTACTTTGTTAGATACAAAGTCAGCGATAGTTTCATAGTATCTATTGTGAATGATAAGTGGTCTGTTTGGTTTTTATGGATTTTCTACATAATTGGACAAATGACAGACAAATGAGAGAAGAATCTGCCAAACACCCAGGACAATTGCAAAGGAATGGATAATCGGCAAATAAGATTTAAGCAATCCTTTCTTAAGTGACACATTAGGTTACAAATATTCATTATTTTGAGATTGTTTTTTGATACTGAATACCTATATTTTGCTTGGATAACTGCGTATAGATAATATACTAAACTAAGCTATTAATATAAACTGTTTTAGTTTAAATATTGTACAGATTTGATATTCTCCTCATGACTTCTGACATCCTTGCTAATATTATAAATCTGAATGTAGGGATGTTTGTTAGGCTTTCACGCAAAAACTACTCAACCGATTGGCATGAAACTTTTTACACATATTCTTAGAGTATTTGTGTATAAAGTATAATTAGAATATAAGTAGAGAATAAGATGTAAGATACTTTTTATCAAAAAAAAAACGACTTACTAACGATAAAAAATGGTTTGTTAAAATATAGTTATCATATAGATTCATTTCTATTGTAATGATCTCTGATACTTATTTAATGGCTTCAATGCGAGCGAAGCCGCGGGTAAAAGCTAGTATTATATAAATCAATTAATAGAACTAGCAACTTCTTCCAGTATATTATGCTAATGTATCTGTTTGATCTGGTAGATAAAATATGACTTAAGAATAGTTTATTGAATCTTATCTTCCATTGTAGTATTTCAATTTATCTTTCCGCTGGCATATAATTATATCTTGTTCAAAAACTATTGTGCAATAGTTCTACCTACGTGTATAGGTACAGTAGGTGTTACGTAAGTTTACAAACGTTCTTTTACGACTCAATCATAAAACTATGTTACCAAAACAAGTTTCTGTAATTTTCCATAATAACTAGCAAAATATGAATAGGTTGGTACGTTCCCATGAGCGTATTAATATAACGTTCGTGGTACACGTGATTTTGAATTCCTGTTTACTAAGTTCAGTTAACAAATTCCAATTTATTCATACACCACCATAATCACTGGATTGTGTCATGTTGGCAGCCACTAGACTTTTATAAATCATTTATGCCGATGCCCTTTTTTGTCGTGTTGTTAAAGCTTTATGACTACCTTGGGCAGGACGGAGTTTATGAAGTAGTTCGGAGTTTATGAAGTTTCCGGTTCGAGTCTGGTCTGGTGGGAGTCTTCGACCGTCGAAAATAATTAGGAGTGTGGTCTTACCATACAACAGATTAGCCCGCTACCATCCTAGACTGCATCATCACTTGCCACCAGGTGAGATAGCCGTCAAGGGCTAACTTTTTGTGTATAAAAAAAACTTCCAAGATGATGCCGATATCTGATCCGATGGTGTGAACTTTGTATCGATCTTAATAGATAAACGAGTAGGTAAGGAGTAGGTAATCCTACCTACTCGTTTATCCATAGTATAAAAAAGTTATACCACTTGTTTTAATATTTGTTTGTTTAATCCCTGTGTTATATAGGTCAATATGAAATTACATACGTTTTGATCCTTAGGGATCGAGCAACAAGAAATAAAGTCTAAAAAAAGCTTGTAGAGAGTTGTAGAGAGGACGAAGTCGCGTAGCACCACTAGAGTAACATATCTTTATGATTTAGTATTTAAATGTGAAATCATCACTATTAAACAAACTAAGCATTTCTTTTTGCCATTTTTAACCTTTAGTTAATATAAATGATAAGGTAAACTACTACCTATAAACGCAGTGAAACCTAAACCATTATTACGTCGTTTACCCGTAAAGTTCACGTAAATTGGCTTTTAAAGAGGAAACTGTGGTCGCTTTAACTCTGTAAAGTGGTTCTATTATTAAACTGTTATAATGAAGCCGAATCGTTAAATGTTTAGTTATATACAAATGTAACGAAATTGATATTGCTTTATTAGTGTACTTACCTGCTATGCATTGTTTACCTATATAGGGTTGTTTTTTGAGATTTCGTTAGCGACAAAACCCTTTAAGTTACCTGTACAAGGTATCTAGGAAAGGAACTGTAGCCATAAAAAAAAGCAAGCAGTTAGCGCTATTTGCTTAGGTATCTATATAGCCATAGCCGTTGAAGCTATAGCCTTCTGTGGAAGTATTGTTGAATTACAATGAATTGGTAGCACGAAAAACATTCTAAATTAATTAATTAATTCAAAACTATTTCATTCATTTAAATTAATACAGGCAAATAAATTCATAGATATTTTTGACGACCTCCGTGGCGCAGCGCGTGCGCTGTTGCATTTTAAAGTTGGAGGTCCTGGGTTCGATTTCTAGCTCGATTCTGGTCTAGAGGGAGGCTTCGGCGGTGGCTAGTTACCACCCTACCGACAAAGACATGCCGCCAAGCGATTTAGCGTTCCGGCATGATGTCGCGTAGAAACCAATTAGGATTGTGGGTTTACCATGCCCCTAACAGGTTAGCCCGCTACCATCTTAGACTGCATCATCACTTACCATCAGGTGAAATTGCCATCAAGGGCTAACTTGTAGTGGATGAGATCAAAAATACATATGAAGTATATAACTAGTGAGGCGATTGTGACAAATATATTCCTTAACTTAAACCTTAACTTATGAGGGTTCCAAATGCACTGGTCACAGCATGAAGCCCTCAGCAAACTTAGCCAATTATTTTTTGTTTAACCAGCACGCATAATCAATGACATATTTATATCCTAGATTTTTTATCGTCTATGTAATTGTTGATTTTTTATCATATGATAAAGGCACGCTAACTAAATACGTTAAAATCTAAATTTAAACAAACGATGGTTTAATGGAATATAAAGAGTAGGTTTGTTTATAGTTATTTGAATATTATAATACAATAATTCATTCCGTCCTATGAGAAAGATGCCAGAGCTATGGGACATTAAAAACAAAAAATAAAGTATACATAATAAATTACTAAAGCCTGTTTCACATTAAATTGAACAGCGCCTGTTTTAAAGTATCAGATGGATACATGATACGTAAAACTGTTCAGTCATCAGTGACACAAAAAAGAAATGAAAAAAAAAATGATGCTATATTTAATTAAGACGTGGGAAAGGTTATTTGGCTTGTGGCTAATGTATGCGGCATGTATGAGATAAATATGCTGCAAAAAACTATTTAAGGAACGAATTTTTTTCAGGCCACTTAGGTCGTCAAGAATGTTGTTTCATACATACATATGTTGATATGTTTAAAAAATATATTAATTTTAATTTAGAATATTTTCGAGCATCACAAAAATTTACAGCGCTTCTGTTTTGTCCAGTCTAGACTAGAATCACTACGTTTTACGGACGAGGATCGCTGTTCTCGCCGCTTGGGACTCGAACAGTATTACATTCAGTATAACTACTCTACTATGCACGCATAAAAAACAGACCATAATTACATAAAAACCTTGATACAAACTTTATCAATATAACAATTATAATCATCGTCATCATCATGATCAACCCGTTACCGGCTCACTACAGAGCACCGGTCTCCTCTCAATATGAGAAGGGTTTGGCCATAGTACACCACGCTGGCCATGTGCGCATTGGCAGACTTCACACGCCTTTGAGAACATTATGGAGAATTCTCAGGCGTGCAGGTTTCCTCACGATTTTTTCCTTCACAGTTGAAGCAAATGATATTTTAATTTTTAAAAACGCACATAACTCCGAAAATTTAGAGGTGCGTGCCAGGATTCGAACCGCCGACCTCTGATAAGGAGGCTGACGCCCTAACCACTAGGCTATCACCGCTTCACAATTGTAATTTTAGTAGTTAGGTATTTAGATGTGGATAGGCATTGGGAGTATTTTTTTATTAGAAACGTACCTTTCGTCATAACGTTCACTTATATACCTACAACATATATTTAGTTGCGGTACCTACTGGATTATGAATATGCGTTATATTCATAATCCAGTGAGTACCGCAACTTAAATCGTAATGCTATTTAGTAAATTATTACCCCAGCCGCGTACGAGGCAGAACGTATTGGGGTAGTAAATAGATATTTCCGCCGTATAATATTCTGAGTACCTCATTTATATTTCATCTCGACGCAAGTGCCTACGAGTTGAGCTTGGTATCACGAATAAGCATAAAATAACTTATAAGTAGGTATTATATGCGAGACCTATACGTATAGTATAATTTCCCTCCAGGTTAAGGGGCTACTTGACATCGAACACAGTTCGTGACAAGCCTGGGTATACTTACGAGTCATCACTTCTTTATCGAATTCTTGCAAACGTTTTTTTTCCTTACTCAAAGCTTCTCAAGATATTTTCAAGGGCTTCAATTAATTACACATATCTAAGCGTAAAGAGTAGTGTCCATAAATCAAATCAAAATCAAAATTAGCTTTATTCACATAAACCTATTACAGGCATTTATGAATCGTTCATTTCATTATTTCTATTCGTGAAGTGATGGTGATAACTACAATCGACAACTTAAAACTAAAGCTAAGAAGAGGGTTCAAATCGCGCCCAGGTCTTACTTAGCCGGGGCATAGAACAAGTAATAGTTTGTAGCAAGTAATATTTTATAATTAACGGTCAAGTTATGAAGTATACCTTTATTAATGCAATCGTCTGTTGGAAGTGAGAGCTGATTGCAAGGCGAATCTGTTTTGACGAACACGATCAAGATTCCTCAGTCGCCTTCTTAACAACTTTCATAACTGCTTCCCGTATATATAATCGCTATTACACCGAAGAAAATCAATAGTGTTCGCTGTTTAAGGTCGTATCTGATGGTAGGCTTTTGCTATGGACGATGTCGCGTAGAAACCGTTTAGGGACACGGGTTTAATATAAAATGCCAAATCCGAAAATAACAGCTCGATACCGTGTTAGACTGCATCATAACTTACATAAGATTACTGTCAAGGGCTAACTTCTAATAGAACAATGAATATATATAAATCTGATGACTGGCCGATGAAAATTTGCCGCCAAGCGACGATGTCGGAATGAGTTTACTTCAAATTTAGTCCTTAGACGGAATAAGTGAGGATCGCTTATAATATAACACATAGTAGACTGAATCAGCAGATGAGACCAGGCAATCAAAGAAAACAGGTAGTTTTTTTTTTAATACTTTTTAATAAATTATTTGTTTTCTTACTTACAATTTATTGGCTACTTAGATGTCTACTTATTTAATTTATTCTTAATATAATACTCAGCAGGCCATAGGAACAGGCATGGTAAACAGCAAGCTGTTAATGCATAGAACGCTGGGGTGTAGTCTTGGTAAACGTCTTTTATAAGACCTGGAACAAAAAACGGAAAATAAAAATATTGTAGACATCGTTTATTACTACGTAGTACAAGGTAAAGTAATTTCTTATATTTATTTTAAATCACATGTCAAAAGTAGATAGATTGATTGATAAGTATTATAATTGATAATAAACAAGATCATGGGACACTACGTAGACATACGTAAAACATGCAAAGGCACTCTTATTGCTTAGATAATCTCTTCTAAATAACCCTTGGGGAAAGTCGTTGTCGTTGATGAGTACAAAAAATAATTGCTTTTGCTGCAATAAATACGAAATATGTGGTGTGGTCTCATAAGTGGGAGTTCCGGGTTCAGCCCCGGGCAGGGACAATTTGGGAATTTATCATATCTAGAGGAGGCTTTGGCTGTGACTAGTTATCCCCTTGACGTGCCGCCAAGTTATTAAGCGTTTCAGTACGATGTCGCATAGAAACCGATTAGGAGTATGGGATTATTAAAACTGCCATAGATCTAACAGGCTAGCCCGCTTTCATCTTAGATTGCCAACAACCAGATGAGATTGGTGTCAAGGGCTAAAGCTGTAGTAAAATAAACAAAAGCATACAGATGATAGCCTTCGCGGTAAATTGTGTGTTAGCCTAATTAAGGAATTAATTTTAAGGTGATTAACACCTTTCACTGGAATACCATAAGACTTAAAGTAATAGCAAAAATTTCATGTCCGTTCATCAGTCTTATGTATTGGCGAAGAGGATAGTCTAGAATATACTTATATGAAGCATTAAAGCTATTTAGTAAATAGTTCATAAGCATTCTGTCATAAACCATAATTAAAATTTCATAATAAATCAAAGACCCTAATGGTCCAGAAATAAAAAAAAATCAAATATCACTTGCTTCAACGGTGAAGGAAAACATCGTGAGGAAAACTGCACGCCTGAGAGTTCTCCATTAAGTTCTCAAAGGCGTGTAAAGTCTGCCAATTTGCACAACCATCGTGGTGGACTATGACCAAACCCTTCACATATTGGGAATAGGCCCGTGAGTTAGCCGGCAGTGGGTTGATCATGATGACGATGATGATGAATGGTCCAGAGATCATAAAAAAACTCCGATAGTTTGTATATCAGACACTTATATTTTTATATTTGTTCCAATTTTGTTCAACAGAAATAAATCCATCCACCGCATGAATCTGTTCAGATGTCAGCCGAACTGAATCCATCTAGCATCGTTCCACTTTAGCTTGAATAAACACTTCAATCTAAGAATACTTGCCGGGAAGCAATATGCGCTGGAAAATTGGATCTATGCTGGGAGACCGTGTGCGAGTGTTTCGCTGTGCAAGTTTTCAATTTGCGATGATCATGCAAATCTTTTCAAGTTCGAATTAACTGTCATATTATTTTTTAATTATGGAACTTGAGATAATAATAATCATCATTATCATCATCGCTATCATGACGAACGATTGATGCCTCACTACTGGACACTGGAGTTCTTTCAGGAAGTTCAAATTCCTGGTTAGACTTAGAGGCTTGATTGTGAGGATTTCTTATCTATATCACCTCAGAGTATTTTCTTAGATAATTGATCCGGCATATAATAGTGGTAGTTATACTAAATCTATAACACTCGGTTTCTCTGCGGCATCGTAATGGAATGTAAATCGCTTTAAAGCAGGTCTTTGTTGCCAGAAGTTACTAGCCACGACCAAGTCCTACCAGACTGAACCAGAGCAAATCCTGGAAATTAAGAATCCGCCCGCAAATTAACTCTGCCAGGGATCAAACACGGGACCTGCCACTTCTAAGAGAGCATGTTATAACGTTAATTGATTGAAATATATTTTTGACAGATTTATCCCTCCGCCCTTCCTAATCGCATTTAACCAGTTCCCATTGTACTATGTTTTTTTGCCCACCACAAGTTATTCCATGACGGCAATCTCACCTGATGGTAAGTGATGATGCGGTCTAAGATGGTAAAGGGCTATACCTTTCAGGGGTATAGTAAACCCATACAACTTATTGGTTTCTACACGACATCATCGTGGAACGCTAAATCGCTCGACACGTCTTTGTCGGTAGGGTGGTAACTAGCCACAGCCAAAGTCTCCCACCATATAAAACAATCTTTCTATCTATGTTTTAGGTGATATGATTAGTCTCATTTATGTGATAAATAAGGCCTCCAATTTGAACATTTTTATGTTCATATAGGTATAAAACAATTCTTATCCTTCGTTATTGTGGATAAAAAAAATGTTTTGCTTCATGTTTATAATCACTGCAGTTATACCTCATCTCGGTATCCGAGAGATTTTAAACCAACGACGCTTCAAAATATAACGCTCGGAAAAAAATATTCAAAATAATATACTAGAGGCAGAAGTTTAATGTGTCGCAAGGATTTTAATTTGAAAAGTTTTCACGTTCAACTTTAATTTTAGGTTAAGCACTTGTGCTGCGGACCTGACATTTAATTTTCTCTCTCTGCGAAGCTGACCGAGATTAAAAATCTAGCTTTCTGTTGTGAATTATTGCAAAGTGTATGCCAGACAAAATATTGAGGCCAAAAAAACAATAAGATTGCGGAATGTGAGACTATTTTTATGAAACTATCCACACCAACGAATTGGTTCGTATATTTAAAAGCAAAAAGTGATCTACCGATGCACAGCTCAACTTTTGGAGGAATCTGGATTAAGCTGTGGCTTACAGATAGCTGTTTTATGGTAGAAGCTCTCTGCGAAAGAATTTTAGAAATTAATTTTTTCTTCAAATAGGTTTGTAAGTCGTATACGTATATCATCATCATCATGATCTACCCATTGCTGGCTCACTACAGAGCACGGGTCTCCTCTCAATATGAGAAGGGTTTGGCCATAGTCCACCACGCTGGCCATGTGCGGATTGGCAGACTTCACACGCCTTTGAGAACATTATGGAGAACTCTCAGCATGCAGGTTTGCTCACGATATTTTCCTTCACCGTTGAAGCAAGTGATATTTTAATTGCTTGTGATATTTTAATACGTATATCGTAGTCTTTAAAATATCCACTCCAATGAACTGATCCATATATTTAAAAGGAATAATAATAGGTGACTATTGACTGAAAGATCTATCAATACATAGCACAATTTCTGGACGTATTGGGCTGTGGCTATTTTATCGATCTCCTAAAGGATTTGGGAAATTCATCTCTCCTCCCATAAAGGCATATCTTGTTAGTTTTGGTATTGGAAATATAAGAACAGGGAAAGATGGTTTTGTAGTTGTCACTATCCCATTTATTTCAATCCATTCGAGCGTTTGAGAGCTTTGAAATAATGAATCTTGCATGAATGAACCCTAATTGTTTCACTCGTGTAAAAATAATGATTGCTATTCGTGTCGTGCTGTTAATACACTTCCTACAACATAAAGAGATAGGAAAAAATACTAGCAATAGAGTAAGTTAGGCACAATTAAGCGACCTTATCGCTGACTTGCTAGTCAAGGACAAAAGGCAAAACATATGGCTAAAAATGCAAGGTGAAATAAATGTTGGCATTTCATTCTCAACTTAAAAGCTACGTGGGATTAAAATAAAACCGTTCCTTATTCCATGTAAAGTGCCTTATTCGTGTAATAATTAATGAGGTCATAGGCCTAAGATTTGATTCCCGGAGGGTCAAAAATTATTAAGTGAAAAAATTCTCAGTGATCTCGGAGTAAGAAAGATGCCGCACCAAGTCTAATTATCAGTCCCGTCTAATATCAACAGTTGTCATAGAAGTGATGAGAAAATCGTTAGACCAGAGATTGATCATGTTACGTCATGTAAAATAATAAGTTTGCTATAACATACCAATAATGGGAGAAAAGATGATATTAACGAGACCGGTTGAGAGCATAAAGAGTGCGTAAGCGCCAGTGAAGTCCTCATGTGTAACGTGATGGGAGATAACAAGGGGGCTGGCGACGTGGAGCCAGGCTCGAAGCACTCCTAGGAAACTTGTCACTACAGCCAGCCACAAAAACTGACGGACTTGCAGGATCACTGAAAAACAAGAATCATAATCCAATAAGTATCATATTATAGACAAATTGAGTAAACAAATACTAAACAAATAATCTTGTGGTGTAGGTCATAATCATGATCAACCCTAGAGTCTAGTGGTTAGGACGTTCACCGCTTAATCAGAGGTCGGGGATTCGAACCTAGCCACGCACCTATAACTTTTGAGAGTTATGTGCGTTTTAAGCAATCAAAATATCACTTGCTTCAACGTTGAAGGAAAACATCGTGAGGAAACCTGCACGCCTGAGAATTCTCCATAATATTCTCAAAGGCGTGTGAAGTCTGCCAATCCGCACATGGCCAGCGTGGTGGAGGCCAAACCCTTCTCGTATTGAGAGGAGACCCGTGCTCTGTAGTGAGCCGGCAATGAGTTGATCATGATGACACACGCAAGCAGGATTCATTCCACTCAAATTTGCTTTAGGGAAAACCCATACAGCAACAATAATTAGGCTGGCCAACATTTTTTCATGTAATTTTATAAGTTAGGTATCAAAAGCTTGTTTTGCTCGTCTAACCTTTAACTTATCACTCTATTAGTAAGTCAAATATTAATGTTTATTGAGATATGTAGATAGTAGATATTGTGTCTAGAAGGTAAATCATAAATAGGTAATAAAATAGAACCTGCTGTGAGAATTATGATTTATTTACATTTACTGTGTCTATGTTATAATGACATTATTATGGTTTAACTTATGTGTGTTCTGTATATTTTACGTAATCTATGTGTGAAATATGATGGATTTCAGTTACGTTGCAAGCTGTAGTAGTAGTAAATTAATCTATTTAATGTTAACGTATATTTATCGTTACTCTACGTAACAATTTTGTTACCTATTCTCGCTGCTAGTGTAAAAACCGTTGCCACGTAGAATAGAAATCTTGTATTAATCGAAGCAATGCTGCTTATTAATGCAAGCCCAAATCGACCAGCAACGTCGGCTCCAGCACTTATTGAAATACACGCAGCGACTTCATTCTGTAATACATGGGTACTATTAATAATATATTAGAAGTTATCCTGCTATACAACAACTTAAGTTACAAAAATTTTGAAAAAATAAACACTTACCGTGCTTAGTCCATATTGATAGAATAGCATTGGTTGGAAAACGAAGAAAATCAAATCGGAAAAATTAACAAAGCTCTGTCCGATACATATGTTACAGAAAACTGGATCGTTTAGAATCTTTACGTTTAACATTTCTAGTATGTCGTGCCTGTAAATAAGGATTTTTTTACTAGAATAATGGACATTTACTTATGACGAATTGTGTTGAACAACTTATTTATAAAATAACTTACTTAAATAAGACCAGTGTCATTTTATTCGGCGTTACATTAATTTGAGTTTCCTTTTTAACTTTATGTTTGTCTATTAAATCAGCAATTTCCTGGTTATTTCCTCCATTTTCTATCGTCAAAGTGTCTACAAAAAAATCATCATCAAAACCGTTCACCGACGAAACATCATATGATAATTGTATGAGATAAAAATACTTGCTGTTCTTTTTGTATCAGTCTTATTAGACATATTCATAGCAACCACACCGGGGATAGTGTGTAGCGAAATTCCACTTAATAGGAGAAGTGTTGATCTGAATCCATAGTGCGATAGTAGAATTTTCAATAGTTGTGGATAAAAAATTAATATAGCTCCTTGGGTCGCTTTGATGAGGCTCATCACTTGAGTTCTTTTTCTTACAAAGTAATGATTAAAAGTGGAATAACAAACGGGAACAATCATTCCGAAACCGACTCCTTGGAGCACTCCAAACGTGAAAGGCAATTGGTTCGTGCTTGATATAAAAACAGTTACAAAGGATCCAGTCGACATTATTACGGCTCCTATAAGGCCACCTAATCTCAAAGAGCATCTTTTTGTTATCACATTGAGTGTTAAGCCTGTAAAAGAAAAACATTTTTAAAACAACAATATATTGCGAGATGTTTCATATTTAAGGGATCTGAAACTTTCTTAAACATCTAACGGTTTATTTCGTATAAAAACCTTGTAGTTTTTATTTCAACTGTTTTCTATTAAATAAAAAAAAATGTTTTGGAATTGTTATCAATAAGAATATTATTTTTTATTTCTTGTAGACGATAACATCGATTTCTAAATCGCTAAGTCCATTATCCTAAATCACATATTCATAAAACATTTTACAAATATCAATCTATATTGCGAGTGGTTTCATATTTAAGGGATCCGAAACTTTCTTAAACATCTAACGGTTTATTTCGTATAAAAACTTAGAAGATTTTATTTAAACTGTTTTCTATCAAATACAAAAAAATGTTTTGAAATTGTTATCAATCAGAATATCATTTCTTATTTCTTGTAGACGATAACATCGATTTCTAAATCGTTAAGTCCATAATCCTATATCACATATTCATAAAACATTTTTAAAATAACAATCTATATTGCGAGTGGTTTCATATTTAAGGGATCCGAAACTTTCTTAAACATCTAACGGTTTATTTCGTATAAAAACTTAGAAGATTTTATTTAAACAGTTTTCTGTCAAATACAAAAAAATGTTTTGAAATTGTTATCAATAAGAATATCATTTCTTATTTCATATAGACGATACGATGATTTCTAAATCGTTAAGTCCATAATCCTATTTACATTTCCATTTCCATTTTACAAACAAAGTAACAGAATACAGACCTCCAATAGCTAGCATTATTGAGAAAACTCCGTGTGCAGTTGTCAGTGATTTGGCACTGGAATTTGTGTCGACGATAAAATCTTTGTATATTAAACCAAATGAGTTCACATGGCCGATGCCCGCAATCTGAAAATGTAATCGTGTAAACTGGCGAGAACTTCATAGTTACCACACTTAGTTAACGTTACTCGGTGTTTAGTAAATTATTAGGCAAACAGTGTACTGCTAAATCTATATATTTAAAAGCGAAAGGTCACTTACGTACTTATACTTACTTATTATATTAGAAGCGGTGATAGCCTAGTGGTTAGGGCGTCAGCCTCCTAATCAGAGGTCGGCGGTTCGAATCCGGGCACGCACCTCTAACTTTCGGAGTTATGTGCGTTTTTAAAAAATTAAAATATCACTTGCTTCAACGTTGAAGGAAAACATCGTGAGGAAACCTGTACGCCTGAGAGTTCTCCATAATGTTGGCCATGGCCAGCGTGGTGGACTATGGTCAAACCCTTCTCATATTGAGAGGAGACCCGTGCTCTGTAGTGAGCCGGCAATGGGTTGATCATGATGATGATGATGACTTACTTATTGATTAAACACGAGATTTAGAAAACTTTGGATGAAATAAATAGCTAGGTGTCCTTTTTTTTGCTTTTCTATAATATTATGCAGTTGACAATCTAATATGTACATGACAATTATTAACTTCTCTGTTTACAATATAATATTCGTGTATTTATATATACACTAATTACCAACCATCATAACATATTACAGAAACAGAATTTAGTGAAACACTACTGAAAACCTATTTTGTGTTATTTGTGTAATACCTTTAATACATTTGTTGGTGACAACGTCACGTAATCACATTTACATGGCTGGATCAGTTGTAAGCATAAAAATAGGTCACTGGTTCCAATTCCCGGGTCGGACTAAGAAATGTAATGTATCAGTATATTTTGTCTGGTGGGAGGCTTCGGCCGTGGGTAGTTACCACCCTACCGACAAAGACGTGTCGCCATGCGATTAAGCGTTCCGGTACGATGCCGTGTAGAAACCAATTAGGAGTATGGGTTTACCATACAGGTAAGCCCGCTACCATCTTAGACCGCATCATCACTTGCCATCAGGTGAGATGCAGTCAAGGGCTAACTTGTGGTTAATAAAAAAAAAGGTTTTTTAGTCAGTAAATTACTACATTAAAAACGGTGTCCGCCCCCTTGTATCGGAAAGCACTTTAAACTTATTGTTTCTTATCACCGTGGTTAAATAAACCCAACCCGCATTAAAGATGCATTAAAACTTCTGAGAGAGGGGGTGGTAAGCAGGGTAACAATCATATCACGTAATATCACACCATCACACCATTTGAGTACGAGACGTTATCAACATGACATGCACCTGGCACGTAACTACTCCAATGAATATTAATCAACACATTTGCATTATTTGTTATCTGTGATAATAGTGTCGGCATAATTACGTTTTATACCCATTTGTTTAACAGTTGACTTGATGTTTCTATTTACACATTGATTATATATAGTTTAAGTTATCTTTTAATATCATATTTATTCTAAATAGTCTTACTTCAGTCCTAAAATATATAAATCTACAAAAAAATAATTTTTATATTTTTAAATAATAATAAAGAATTTCTGAACCGTGAACGAGTAACAAACTTAAACACTTACAAACTTTAAGCCTTTAAAATTTTATTGTGAGATTTTTTTTTTTAATGTGAGACCTTTTTTTTCGGTCTGTCTATTAGCTGTGATAACCCTTTTGGTTGTGAGATCTATAAAACGCGCTAAGCTTGACTTAAAATACAGTTGAAGCGAGACAAAATTATGTATTTTTCATCTGTCTTGTTTTAACACTGGCTGAGCAAAGTCTACGCTGAGCTAAGTATACTCTACAAATCACATGTGATGAGTAGGATAGAAATGAAAATGTATCTACCAACGAGGAGAGTATGCAGAAGTTCTTTATTTTTTTAATCAGAATAATAATAGCTATACTTACAAAAACGATAACAGTGCCAAAACAAACAACGTATCCCCACTTGTCCATTTCCGTATATTTTCCACCTTCATTTGAATTCTCCGTATTCATTTTCACAGTTGTGCTCGGGTAACGCTATTGCTAGCCTCGAGTCGACTAAACGTAAACTAAACTACCGGATACATAAGATAAAGGAATAGGAGTCATTGTATGAGCGACACGGTCATAGAGAACAGATAGTGAGTGCATCAGGTGTGTACGATAACCCCTCTTTGTTATAGATACTCGTATTTGCAATTCTACGTGTTGTTCTTTTGTTCATTATCATATATCTTTCCAGGTCCTGCTAGGTCAGCCGTCGTCTTCGCCCGCGTAATGTACTGATTTAATTGATGCAAAAGTGGTTAAGTTTCTATGGGTGTTGGATATTCATTGTTTTACTGACTAAGCCATTGAACGTTGTGACGTCAAAATCTTAGGATGCTCCGATGACGGAGCGAAACGAGTTTTGTGGAAATTCTGAAGGATCTATTTGGTGTTGTGTATAAAGATTACCTTAGTATAGTAGTACCTTTTGAACTTACATACGTCCTCCATTTGTTTTTTTATTTTTATACAAACTGTAATACGATGAAATGCCATGCAAAAAAATTTACATATAATTTTTATGAACCAAAGTATCATGACTGATTGTCATGATACTTTGGTCGCATCGCATAGAGAGCACATTTTGCCGTCGCATTATAAAGTTGGAGATCCTGGGTTCGATTCTCGACTCGAGTCTAGGCTGGTGGGAGGCTTTTGCCGTGGCTAGTTACCACACTACCGACAAATTCGCGTCGCCGAGCGATTTAGCGTTCAGGCATGTATCGCGTGGAAACCAATTAGGAGGATAGGTTTACCTTACCCCTTACAGGTTGGCCCGCTACCATATTAGACTACATCATTATTAACCATCCAGTGAGATTGTTGGTTAATTTGTAGTGCATATAAAAAAATCTACTGTTTCAGATTCATTTTCAACATGGAGACTATAGATCTATCTTCTTCCTATTCCTTTGCTTCGTGATAGGATAAACCAACAAATAACGTTTACTTTTAGTTAGGATCTTATTTTTTTGATAAAATATTATCATGTGCCGATTTTATCGCAGACTATTTATACTATCCTTATCGATAAAGATAAAGATCAAAAGTTAATTCTGAATAATAATTTTTAACCGTGATAACTACACTCGCCAACTTAAAACTAAATCTAACAAACTAAGCCGGATTTTTTTTTGTTATCAGTAAGTGACATGAGTATGATAGCTGGGTGGTTAATAATGCTTACACATCGGCTAATAACCTTCTAATTTTGGAGAGGTGAAAGGTGAGAGGAGAGGAGGAAACCTGCACGCCTGAGAGTTCTCCATAATGTTATCGAAGGCGTGTGAAGTCTGCCAATCCGCATATGGCCAGCGTGGTGGACTATGGCCAAACCCTTCTCATATTGAGAGAAGACCCGTGCTCTGTAGTGAGCCGGTAATGACCAGGAAGAACAAAATCAAAAATTGTCTTCGCCGGTGAAGACGAGGTCCCCGCTATCTTACGTCATCCGGACGTGGGCTCCATCCACGGCCTCGGAGACGGACGGACCACTTACCGTCCGACCGGGGGGGTCGGACTGTTATTCGTCGCCTAAGCCGAGGTTCGGCCTCACAGGAGGCGCCCTTAGGCAGACGTTCCCTTAGTTTCTTCGAGCCCTAGGGCTCAAAATTTATTCTGGCAGAGTATCTTTCCGAAGTTTGCCAAACAGCCCGGATACGCTGCGGCAACCAATAGGGTTAGGTTAAAAAAAAACAAAATAATAAAAACAAAGTTCAATTGGTTTAACGTTTTTATTTTTATTTTTTAACAGTTTTATTTTTTTATTCATTATAAAAACATAAAAATACTTCTTATGTTAAAATATTTACAGTCATTATTATAATTAAATTAATTACAAACGAAACTTACAAATTAACTTAATGAACACAGTTTTACAGATAACACTGAAATGAACACATGTTATATCACTTTATTTGCTCATTCCAAGCTATGTTTTTGAGAATATTTACATTAATTGACACAAGCAATATTCTTTATTGCTGATAGTGAAATGTACAGATAGCAACACAGTAAGTTTTGCACCTTAAGCTGCGCCTCGTCTTATCTATGCCAAGGCAATATTATGTATACAGTATTCCAACTTCATACAAACGGACGAAACGCGGGCTATGCGTACGCGCCTCGATCTCGGGGTGCGCTCGGGATGCATACAGTCGCGACTGTGCCGCACGGACGGCGTTTTGTTTTTTCAAACATATATTTTTAATATGACGAGTAAGATATATTGTGCACTTTTTGGTTGCATTATAATAGTTGTTTATTGTACCGTTTGTATGAATAATACCAGAAGAAATAAATTTGACCGTCTGTCTGTCACTAGATAGTTGAAATTTGAACACAAAGTAGGCAAATGTAATTAAAATGCTGGAGGCGGGTAGCCCTATCGCATGTTTAGATGCCGGCTGTAGGTAATTATTTCAAAAATAAGCCCGAGTTACAATACTGTAGACATAATATTACTGTGCCTATGCTGCTAACTACATATTTATCAAACAATACCTACGAGTATCTATATTTTTATAAAATAAATTACCTATTAAATTATTTAGCAATAATTTTATAGAATAATCATAATATGTTTTATTTAACTTTAATACCTGTATCGACCATGGATATGCATAAAAACAACAATAGATAACAATTGTGTAAAATATACATACTTTTTTTTTTCATTTTCATTTGTTTTTTCACTTAAAAATGTGAATAAAGTTACCTCACAATAAATTTATATTAAAGCCAGAATTAGTCTGCCAATCCGCACTTGGCCAGCGTGGTGGACTATGGCCAAACCCTTCTCATATTGAGAGGAGACCCGTGCTCTGTAGTGAACCAAGAATGGGTTGATCATAAAAGCCAGAAGCCCTGTAGCTCTTTACGTACGAATAATCATTTCCACACATAGATGCGAAATATTTGCGAACATACTAATGTAGGAGTTAGTTGTAAAGCGAAGGCCTCACAGCCGCATCTACCCTGTGACCAAGACAAGACTTTGGCTTACACGTAAGCGGCTTATAAATGGACACTGCCAAAAAAGGACACAGGTTGGACGACACCTCGACTTGAATAGCCACAGCATAAAAAGCACTGCTATTATCTAAAATTAAAAAGCTTTGAGCGTAGTAAAAATATTCTGATAATAATTCTTTAGTAATATTGCACACAGTTTTCACAGAATATAGCCACTACCCCACTAAAATTGAGGTGCATGGTAGAATGACGTGTTATGGGTGCAAAAATTTATGTGTAAAGTTTAACTACTTATCAATGTGTTTAATTATTCTTTTCGTTACGTTTTTATCGCTTCTGGCGGGTGTTAAATTGGTTGCATTTCTATAAGAGTCAAGGGGGTGCTGTAATAGTGTTAGTTGTTTAATATAGTATGATATTTTTAAACTCCTACCTGTCCTCACTATGTGGCATACAACATATCTCCTTCAAACATAAAGACATGGTTTTGACATATTTTCTTACGAAAACTACTATTTTAGTACGTACGCTCTTCTTTCGGTTTACAGCTATTTTAGTTTCACATAGATGGGGTGGAAATTATATCACATCGGAGTATCATACTAATGCGTTGGTTTGTCGCACATTTCTAGCTGGGAAGCACGGCATAAACTATGCTTTAATATTCTACCAATTAATTAAAACATTTACGTATTAATAAGAAACTTTATTGCGTACCTACGCTACATTGCTATATATATCAGCGAGGCACTTTGAAACTAACTACAGTTTTAGCAAGTTATAACTGAACATCGCAGATCCCGAAATAAACATTTTACGTATATATTATTTGGATCACGGGCGGGCTCTGCCGTACTTTTTTTATTTGTAAAATAGTGGTCGCTGTCTATGATAAAACTTCGTACAAAGTTTTAACTGGCGAAGTTTTAGCACTTCATAAGAACTGAAATTGGAAACGCCGCGCGGGATAAGTGGGGTCGTGTATAAAAAATAGAAGATCAGGATAAACAGTTTTTAGAATAGATATCTATAATTTATCAGGTACATTAATAGCATAGGTACACCAACACAGACTTTCACGTGGTAAATGTAACTTTACTTATTGAAGTTTGACTGCTTAAATAGTAAGTACTTCACAATTTTAAGTGTAACCTCTAACCTTTTAAAAGAGCGGATATTTCAAGTGTACTCGTCATCATCTTCATCCGATTGACACCCACGGCTGGACATAGGTCTTTTGTAGGAGTTCCAATGTCCACGGTCTTGGGGCGCTTATTTCCAGCTGCTCCCTGCGCCTGATGACCACCTAGTTGGGGGTCTACCAATACTAGGTTTACCGGTACGGAGTCGCCATTCCAGCACCGTGGGCCCCAATGTCAATCGGTTCTGCGAGCTATGTGCCCCGCTCATATATTGTACTCATTACCTTAATAAAATTAAATGCCAAGCATGGGTATCGTGATATTGTTTGCGAACCTTGTTACTTAAGGACGTTAAATTGAACCATACCCCATGCACACTTTAAACCTCTTTGACTGGATACGCGTCCAAGCGTTTCACGTTGCGTATAATTCTCCTCCTTTTGTGTACAAAAAAGAATCCACTGATGATCAAACCATTTTTCCTATAATTAAATGCACTACCGCATCTTAAGAATGTTTTTGTTTAGTTCATATCTTTGGATATCTTCAAGTTTGCATCTAACTTAACGCATTAGGATCTGTCAATAATCTTGAACAGTCTTGATTTGGAGTATTTTCTAAACCATTAATATTACATCACGTCTGTAGACGAAGCTGTCTTCGTTTTATAAACAGAATGATGGCTTCTACGGTCCATGGTACGACGCAGCAGAAGTTGCAAGCTGCCAACATCACAAATGCAATCGCATAACTTCCGGTGTAGTCTCGTACGAAGCCTGAAAAAAAAACTTTATAAATCCACTGATCTAGTATGAAAATGAAAAAATACGTAGTATTAACTAGACGACAAACAACTTGGCAAAAGGCGGGATGTATCGCTCAACAATTTTTTTTTTCGTACTGGCTATAAGCTGTATACCCTATTGGTTGCCACAGCGTAACCGGGCTGTTTGGCGAGCTTCGGAAAGAAGCTCTGCCAGAAGAAATTTTTATCCCTAGGGCTCAAAGAAACGATGGCTCAACAAACCGATGGTGGGTTCCCAAGACAGATGACTACGCACAAGAAACGTAACACAGGTTACCAGAAGACATCAAATTCACAGGAAGTCGCTGGACAAAGCGACATAAGACCGTGAGTAAATCATGAGAAGAGAACATCTGCCCAGCAGTTGGTGACGAATACACGATCAGGGTGAATATATTTATGCATTTGTTAAAGTATCTAGGACTTTCAACTGGGCTCACGCGTTCTCTGATATAGGTAGTTTCGCGATATTATTTCAGATTTGCTTTAAACATTTCTTAGCTACATCATCGCCTTTTAAAATTAAAAGAGTGCATAATAACTATTCTAACAAGTTGAACGCTCATTTCACTCATTCAAAATTGAACGAGGAAATGGAATAGCGAGATAAGTGCAAGAAACAATATTCAACAAGTACTGAACCGGAATTTCGTACAGTTCCAAATTCCGCTTATATTTCTGAACAAGAAAGTGTGTTTAGCGAGCTCTTTAATATTAATCGAGAAGTTGAGCGAAAGTCTTACAACTCTCTCTACACAGCTACTGAATTTTCGCTCAAACAAACTTCTAAAAGTTATCATAATTTTGATGAGGACGGGTGCATTCTTTATCGACCTCCGTGGCGGAATGCGTGCGCTGTAGCATTATAAAGTTGAAGGTCCTGGGTTCAATTCCCAGCTCGAGTCTGGTTTGGATGGAAGGCTTCGGCCGTGGCTAGTAGGCAAGCCACGTCGCGATGTCGCGTAGAAACCAATTAGGAGTGTGGGTTTACCATACCCCCAACAGGTTAGCCCGCTACCATCCTAGACAGCATCATCACTTACCACCAGGTGAGATAGTAAGGGCTAGGGCTAACTTGTAGTGTATAAAAAAAATGGCAAGTCAAAAATTAGGGTTGCCAATTTTTAAAAATGAAATTATAAGCATGCCAATAACTTTACTCATCGAGTTTTAATCGAGTAATATTTTTACCGGATGGTGTCCTTGTAAGACATTTGAAATTCCAATTGACCTTTGTATTATAAAAAAAAAGCAGGCGCTTACCAATCATAGGTCCAACTGTCAAGCTAAGTGCTCCGGCCAGTAGCATGTATAATCCATAAGCAGGC
This sequence comes from Lasiommata megera, assembly GCA_928268935.1. Lineage (NCBI taxonomy): Eukaryota > Metazoa > Arthropoda > Insecta > Lepidoptera > Nymphalidae > Lasiommata > Lasiommata megera. Next base: position 15,897,319 of record OV743308.1, on the reverse strand, counting down.
GGGTACCGCTCAATGGGGACATGTTCTGCCATTACTATCGGCTGGGCGATGTGCACGAGGGATCGCAGCGCTCCCAACACCCCCGTCAAGGTTAGCAAGGGTATATACGTTGTGAATTGGATGAAGACTGAAAGATAATAAAATAATTATAAAAAAAAAATAAAAAAAATAATTCAACCCTATTTAATTTTTTCATAAATGACCTAAAGTGTTTTGTCATATAAAAAAGCTGAGGTCAACCCCTGACCTGCGTCCTTAGCGGCGTTGAAGTTAGCGTCCAGCTTCCGACCAATCACAACAGGCACTCGCTTGAGAAAGTTTTCTGATTGGTTTTCTGATTGCAAGACGCAAACTTAGCCCCGCTAGACGCGACGATGTAACCTTTGCCTAAGTGAGCAATTATTAAAGTTGGGAAAAGTTTACCTAGTCTGAATAAAGCAGCGAGCAAGGCGCCCGCGTAGAACATGTAGCGGCTGTTCATTCGGAAGAATTGCCCCGACACACCCAGCAGAAGCCTCGCCGTCATGTCGGTAGCGCCCCCCACCGCTATAATGTTCGCTATCTCCGCCTGGGAACAAAACATAAAAGGAACGATTCATTTAAGAGGAACCGCTGTAGGCGATGAGTACGTCAACTTAACGTTTAAACGATTTAGCCTCTTGTCCATTGATTTACCACTAGCCGTAGATAGAGCCATCATCATCATCATGATCAACCCATTACCGGCTCACTACAGAGCACGGGTCTCCTCTCAATATGAGAAGGGTTTGGCCATAGTCCACCACGCTGGCCATGTGCGGATTGGCAGACTTCACACGCCTTCGAGAACATTATGGAGAACTCTCAGGCGTGCAGGTTTCCTCACAATGTTTTCCTTCGCCGTTGAAGCAAGTGATATTTTAATTGCTTAAAAACGAACATAACTCCGAAAAGTTATAGGTAGGTGCCTGCCCGTGTTCGAACCCCCGACATCTGATTAGGAGGCTGACGTCCTAACCACTAAGCTATCACAGCTTCACTAGCTTACGCTTTTAACAGCTTGTAAATGACTATGATTTAGGCGTGCTATACGAAGCAATTTTATGGGTACGGAACTTTTCTATGCGGTTGTTTTTCTCGTAGTACAGTCATAATGGACTCCTTGTCTACTTATATTTTGCGAGCAAAACAACCGTCGAGACAAAGTACACGCGTTTGTATAATAAATATATATATAGGTAAATATTCGTTTCACTTAAAGTGGTTCTGTGTCGCAGTTACAATTATTATCGTATTTCCCGTCGAAGGAATTTAAAATGCGTAATGATCAGTCAAACAAGTAATTAGTGGGTTTTTATCCTCAATATGCAATATAGTTCAATTATTGCTATGATTTTTCAATGTCAACAAAGATTAGTACCGTGTTAATATTCAATTTGTGCTCAAGAATGTGTGAAGTTTTTTCATTGTTACGTAAAAATTAGTGACCTTTTTAGAAGCAAACGCTTTATTTGAAAGCAAACCATTAGAAACTTCTAGTCTTATAAGTCTGACCGACTTCAAAAAGTATCCGAAAACCGAAAGTGACTTTATTTCGTTAGTTTGCGTGTAAGTAAACCAATTTGTGAGTGATAATGTAACGATCGGAAACATTATAACTTAAAAAAAAATAGAATACCATAAATATATTCATATGAAAGTAATTCTGTAATATTTTGTATTGAACCAAAAAGAAATAGATATGTATCTAGCAAATTACTAAGCAAATCTCCTAGGGTAATTCTTGAGACGGGTATCATTTTGTTGTGTGTATATATATATATATATATATATATATATATATATATATATATATATATATGTATATAACATTCTGTACGTTCCAGCTTTTCTGGAACTAATATTGGAGAAAGAATTTGCCGTGTTATATCCATCATTTACCTACTTTATGTGCCCTTTATAAAACGATCACATATCCGAATTTACTTTACGCGAAATGTGAACTGTGATAAAAAAGTGCCATCTGTCACTTGAAGTGTATATAAGCATATTTATAATATAGGACTTTTGTTGAAGAATCGCCGTTTTTATTTCTTAAAGGTAAATATTTTTGTATAACCCTCATAGGAATTTGGTTTTAAAAATTTAAATTATCTAGGCGTCATCACCGTGTTTTACAACGATTACGAGGAGAGCATTAAATTTAAAATTATTAAAACCTAATTTCATACCTCTAACTTCAACTACGATTTTTTTTTTTTATATAGTCTTGGTCATTGAAAATTAAGATTAAAAAAATATAAAAACTGATTCACGCAAAGCCAAATGGTTACACTGTATAGAAACATTAAATTTTATTGAACGAAGAACCTTCCAATCCAAGCCTTATTATGTAAATAAGGTAATAGATATTGACAATATTCTGTAGGTATCATCATTTAAATTAAATTATTTCTAACTTAATCCGACAGTTGTTCATCTCGTTTTTATTATTTTATAATATAAATAGACTATCACAAATGTGCTTAACATATCTTTATAAAACCGGTTCCATATTTTCTCTACCGTTTAAGAATTGAAAATAGGTCGTACAAAGAAGTAAATTATTAACATTGTTACAGCAGCACGACCTCCTTGACGCAGTGGAGAGCGTAGTAGTTTTATAAGTTTCTAGTCTCGGATTCGATTCCCGGTTGGGTAATTAAGGAATTTGTTATTACTAAAATGTATTTGGTCTGCGGTCTGGCTAGTAACAATTCACTCTATCGACAAAGTAGTGCGCCAAGCGATTAAGCGTTTCGGTACGATGCCGCGTAGAAACCTAAGTGTCATATTCCTAGCAAGTTAGCCAGCTACTATCTATCTACTATCACCACTTATCACTAAGTGGGATTGCAGAAAAAAGCTTTTAAATAAGAAATTACGGCGTCTATTCTTAAAATAAATTTTAACAAATTAATTACTCTTAGAGATACGAGTAGTAATTAACATTAAATATCCCAAAATATGACCACATTATATTCAATCTACTTATCTATACATGGAATCAAATTATTCATTTAGCTTAGAAATGGATGAAACCATTTAGGTTTCTCACTAAGTTGATCTATTCATCTGTCAGAAGATGGCGTGAAAACGACTGATTTTACTATCGCGAAATTTCGCAGCATGATTCCTTACAAGTCTGGTCTAAAAACCACTTTTACAAACCCATCCATCTTTAAAGAGAATAAATGGGTATTTTAATATTGCAACAATTGTTTATTTGAAATGCATACCGTGTAACGAATATATTTTCGTTTTGGGATATTTTTTACGACCCGTCTGACTTGAAACCGTTTTGGTTATTTTTTGATGGAATAACGGTTCAAAGTTCATAGTCCCCCTCTATTCACAAAGTGATCGTAAACGAAAATATGGTAATTGTAGGAATAATTAATAAGGCTTTGTACGTAGGCAGTACTGCTTTTTTATTGTGACCATGACTTGAAATCTAATATAAAAAATTATTCATTCAAGATTATAATAAACAAAATATTATATAGTAAAGGTACGCACGGTATTAATTTACTAGTTGGTATATATTGCATAATAATAATGTCATAACCTGTTTGTTTTGGATGCCGTATCAAATTCCACAAATATTTGACCGCCCATATCATTCATAAAGGCGTTTTAAATTATATCTACTACTTAGTATGGCTAATATTTTAACGGTCAGAAATAATTGACATGACATTAAATTAAGTTTCATCATCATCATTATCAATCCATTGCCGGCTCAATACAGAGCAAGGATTTCCTCCTAATGCCATGTGCGGGTTGGCTGACTTCACACGCCTTTGAGAACATTATACAGAACTCTCAGATTTCCTCACTATGTATTCCTTCACGGATTAAGCAAGTGTGTATTATAATTGCTTAAAAAAGCGCCTAACTCCGAAAAATTGGAAGTTAGTGCCTGGGATCGAAGTAATATAGGATGCTTTCTACAAATTTTTACGATTTTATTTAAGGAAAAATAAAAAAAAAAGTTTGTTAAAATATAGTTACCATATTGATTCATGATCTCTGATCATGATCGCGAGCGAAGCCAAGGGTAAAAGCCATGAAACGAAGTATAAGCCTCCGCCGAGATTTGAATGGCTCAACCATATATAACAATACAATATTCACCGATTCCAGACAGGTCGTTGGATTATGCAATTTATGCAAATATAATCAAATAACATGATATGACATTCCAAGGAAGCTACAGTTTGTCGCTGCGAAATCAAGTTTCAAAAGAATTTAGTCTATATATTTAATACTAGCAGTGGAACGCGAGTACGTCTAATTAGATTTCTGATTTTTCCGTTTACCGCAATATAAAATAGCCTATAATTTATCCTGAAACGTAACTAAGCTATGAAATCAAGGCATAATAGATATAGCCTTACCGTGTTCTTTAATACACAACAAGTTAGCCCTTGACGGCTATCTCTAATATAGTAGCGGGCTAACCTGTTAGGTTGGGTGTAGTTACCACCCTACCGACAAAGACGGGTCGCTAAGCGATTTAGGTTCCGGCACGATGTCGCGTAGAAACCAATTAGGAGTGTGGGTTTAACAGGTTAGCCTGCTTCCATCTTAGACTGCATCATCATTTACCATCAAGTGAGATTACCGTCAAGGGCTAACTTGTAGAGGATAAAAAAAATTGATAGATTTAGATAGATTTTTCTCTCATTCATTATCTTCTTCTGGCCCACACATTTTGAGGTCAGCACAACATACTTATTCTATTTAAGCTCGAAGACATGTTCTTGTGACGAATTGAAGACGTGTTTTTATATCCTCCGCCTGTCTGACCTCAACCCCTTTGGGTGAAGATTATAATATTCATATTCGCTTATATATGTGACAGTTATTATTAAATACACTTAAATAGATTTATTTGAATGTATGAATTTTATGGCACAGCACATGTTTGCAATACCAATGAGATGAATAGCTCTCATATTTTGAAAGATGATTTTGGGTATTTACCTTACTGAGATTATTTTTGTCCAAAAATAACGGTTCCAGTGTGAAAAACGTAAGGTCAGCAAAGAAGGTCAATGCCATCCCAAATATGATATTGTCGTACACCAAGTCCTTGAGCAGCGTTAAATCTAAATATTCAGCAACTGTTTGCCTGAAACAAAAGAAAGAGAACTTAATCTTTGATTTCTAAAACGTTTCAAACCAACTTTTATAATTATTGATATAGTGATAAATTAAGCCTGAAGCGGTGATAGCCTAGTGGTTAGGGCGTCAGCCTCCTAATCAGAGGTCGGCGGTTCGAATCCGGGCAGGGACCTCTAACTTTTCGGAGTTATGTGCGTTTTTAAAAAATTAAAATATCACTTGCTTCAACGGTGAAGGAAAACATCGTGAGGAAACCTGCACGCCTGAGAGTTCTCCATAATGTTCTCAGAGGCGTGTGAAGTCTGCCAATCCGCACATGGCCAGCGCAGTGAAATATGGCCAAACCCCTCTCATATTGAGAGGAGCCCCGTGCTCTGTAGTGAGCCGGTCATGATGATGATGATGATGATAAATTAAGGGATTTAGTTTAAGGGATGTGACGTATGTAGGTTGTATATCTTTAGTGTCTAATGTCAGCTATGTCAGTCGTGTGGTTATTATAATTTTAAAATGAAGTTGGCCAACGCCTCTTATTCATAAATCCCTAATCCTGGTATTCCTATTCCCGCTGGAGTAAACATCACAATTAATAAAACCATTACAGACATTAAAGATCTTGGTAACACTTTACTAAGTAATTCATTCTAGTGCTTGTTTATTTCACGACTCATTAAACCTACCATTTGCCTTCCTTGTTCTTGATAATAGGCATCGGCTCCACGGCGATATTTCCAAAATTTCCTAAGCTTGACACTGAAGCTGCTTTGTACAAGTTTTCCATGTACACGTCATCATGAGAATTGAATTTACTATTGGTATTTTCGCTCGGTATTAAAACCACGGGAATGCTGAGCCTTCTCGAATCCGTTAGCTTCGGTATGAAAAGGAGACCAGACTCTTTGTGGCAGTCCGTACAGTTTCTCGTGTATAGATTTTGGACTGATTTTGTTTCCTGCTTTGTGATGTTGCTTTTTATAAAGTCAAACTTGTCGTGGTCTTCCGATGCAGGTGTTGGTGGAATAACTGTAACATTATAAATATTTTGTATACATCGTTCAAAACGTTGAGAACAAAAAGATATAACTTAATCATTTAGTTTAACACTTATTTTATCAATTTTGTCAAAATGGTTATTCAAGAATCTCAAACTAAAATGACCCTGTCTTAATATAGTGCTATTCTTTTTCACAAGAAATATTATTATGAAGAAAGACTAATACCAGACTTTCCAACTAAGGTAAGGTTAAACTCCTCTAAAATTAATATAAGAAATAACTTTTTCAACAAGTTTCTTAATATGATAACTTATAATACATATTACTTGTATAGTTAAAAAGAACTTTCTGGAAAGTCTTAACAAGAACATCATTGTAGCGAAGATGTGAGGATAAAATTTTTACTTACGAACAATCTTTTCACACGACTTCACTCGTTTGACCATGTGCCACTGAACAGGGTGCATGACTAGGGCACCAAATATACTATGAGCAGAAATAGCGCAAAGAATGGCCAAAGTGCCTCTGAATCCATATTCCGTTATAGTGTACTTGATGAACAGCGGATAAACCATCGTGATCATGCCAATTGATGCCTTACACAAACTTAAATAGAGCACTTTTTTCCTTGTAAAGTAACTATTAAAACTCGTATAGGACACGGGAATGAGTAATCCCATTCCCAAACCTTGTAAGAATCCATTAGTGACGATCAGTTGTGTTGTGGATGTCACAAATATGGCAAGGAAAGATGCTAACGTATATATAAATGCACCAATCAATCCAACTTGTCTTAGCGAAAGTTTTTTTAAAACTATATTCGATGAGAAACCTGAAACAATAAAACATAAAGCTTACTTTAATGATGAAACGACAACTATAACATAAACGAAATATTAAAAGAAGATTAATTTGAAATTTGAACACTAATATATTTTAAGGAAATAAAAATGCAATATAATTAGAAGACTGTTTGAAAGACAGACATCGTGTTTACTTTACGGGATGAGAATAGATTCATAAAAATCCATTCCATGCCTAAGCGGGTCAAACGAGAAAATTAAAGTTGAAATTAAAAATCATTTTTGTATGAGATTCCATAACATATTTATTTATCAAATGAGAACAGTTATAAGTGGTAGGTATTATGCTAAAGACTGACCTAGTCTACTTTTAGACCAGGAAAAAATCTTAGACTTGCAAATCCACGCAGACGAAAATCGCCAAGTCTCATAGTATTAAACATAATAATAATCCCACGATTCATCAAGCTTATCTAGTCAAAAATGACTATTAAATTATTTTATGTTTCTTATTTTAAAAAGATTTTATCTTAAAAACATTGTTCTTAAAATAAAAAGGCTTATATAAGGTTATTTAAAATCAGATATAGAAAATACACAAAATAAATATAATACACAATGTTAAACGTAATATAATAGAAATCAAAGGCACGTTTTGGGAAATGTTTAAAACATTTATTTTTAACTAATAGAATTTTAGCAATGAATTTGTTGGGAGTGTCTTACGTTTGCAAAAAGTAATATATTATATTTACTGTACTAATTAGTAACAAAATACAATTTTTGAATCTTTACGTTACAATAATTCAATAAACGTTACGCTTTTTTAAAACAATTACATAAATCTGTACCCAAGCTTTTTATTGCTTCAATGGTGAAGGAAAACATCGTGAGGAAACCTGCACGCCTGAGAGTTCTCCGTAATGTTCTCAAAGGTGTGTGAAGTCTACCAATCCGCACATGGCCAGCGTGGTGGACTATGGCCGAACCCTTCTCATATTGCGAGGAGACCCGTGCTCTGTAGTAAGCCGGTAATGAGTTGATCATGATGATGATATGACAAAGAAATGTCTGCTTCTATCCTACCATCCATTTGTGGAACTTTAATAAAATTATTCCTTCCAACGAAAAACATTTCAGTGTTCAACAAGAACATTGCTTAAGTAAAGTCTCTTGACTGAGTAGACTTAGGCAAGATGATTCGGAACTTAAGTCGCAAGTAAACAAAACAAGTTTGGTTAATCAGCTGATTTTGCCACACAATGTCAACACGGACACACAAATTCCATTAACAGTTGACACAGTGACAGATAACTAAGTTACAGAGGCTTTGATACAAAGTTTCTCTATATTTGACAAATATTGAATGCAAGGTCAAATATAACTTCCAGCTCCAAGGTCAAAGCATTATTATCCAGTATGCAGCCTATCTTTATGAGAGATATTTTGAGTTGGAGCAAGCTGTTTCTATGTTATTATACAAAATATAAACAAGTACCAAATAATACATATCATTATGTGCTCAGTATACAGTTTGATTTTATTTTACAACGCAAGTAACATTTGCGTGCCGTTACGATGATAATGATGATGAGTTAATTATGCGACAGTTAATTTCAACATGAAGGTGTTTAAATATTTTAAGTATTATTAATGTTATTAACCAGTTTATATTTTAGGTTTTTATTTATGCAGCGGTAATAGTCTAGTGCCAAATACTCAGGGTAAAGGACTCAGGACCAAGTTCGATCCCCGATATGCACCTTTAAATAATCAGAGTTATGTGCGTTTCAGTTTACGCAATTGTAAATTAATGTCACTGGCTGTTAATTTGAAGAAAAACATTAGGAAACCTGCATGTCTTCGCGTTCCCCCTATGATTTCGAAAGGCGTGTAAATTCTATCAATCTATTCTTGGCCAGCATGTTATGTGCATTATAATGCTATAATCCTTTTTATGTGAACAGGAATCCCTGCTAAAATGGATTGATAATGATCAGAGATTTTGATTAAATAATAAATCAATGATATAAACAAAAGATATTAATTGAAAGTTTGAAGTTGAGCTGTTTCCTAAATTATAAAAAAGGAGGAAAAACTTCAGCCTTTGAAGCACTTCATACAATTTATTCATATATCCAGTATAAACTAGTTAAGATTCTATGAACACGAGATATCGGCCGCAACTTTTAATTCGTTATTTTTAATATCCTTCTTACCCCCTAGGCTAAAAAATCAACCATGCCGTAGCTCCGAGATGCAAACCATCATATTTTGAATTTATAATCAAAAAGTTTTAGCAGATCGTTTTGCTTTTATAATAAAGATTTTTTTTTTATGTGTTATCCTATTCAAACGGTTCGCAAGGAGTTTGCTGTTGTTTAAAGTATGGATGGTGCTAAAATGTCGTAATAGCACCTCTTTTTTTATTCTGTTGAAGTTGATGAAGTCTGTTGAAAGCAATTACATCTATAATTAACAGTAACATTTGCGTCAACTTACCAGCAATTGCAAGCGTTACTTGAAAAACTCCGTAAACCACTGTGACCGCACCAGTACCGACGCCTAGTTCATCCAGAAAATCATTATAAATAAATCCAAATACTGGCTGATGTGCAGTGCCGGCGATCTGTAACGAAATAATTTTTAATTTTGTATGATCTATATGCATTATTAGTATTTTAAGTTTGTGCACACTATGCCAAGACTGGTTAACCTATCGGACTATCCTTTGCTTTTCATCATTCTTCTATTGGGGGCTTCTTGGAGCTACTGCTTTTTTTTCTTAAACTCACCTTTAACATTATCTTTCTTAGTTGTATTAAAATTTTTGGCAATCAAGAATTTATTTTGTTTGTCTAAATTTTTAATTCATACTATCGGTAATTTTAGTCTGTTCCTGAACGCGCTGTATTGCCATTGGTCGCTTTTGCTATCGATTTCTCACGAGTTTGATTCAGTTTATTAAATCCCTCGGCATCCGTCTCTGTTTCCGGCCTAAAATTTATTTTATATCTGCCTTCAAGATGCGAACTATCAACGTACGCAATTTTATTAAGGTAATGGTTGAGCAATACATCTATCAAACAAACAGGCTCTAGCATTTATGATATAATAGATTATAGATTTCTCCAATGTGAAACACTGAAGAAAATCCCAATTTCACTTCACTATGAAGTGAAATTGGGATTTTCTTCAGTGTTTCACATTGAACATAAACTATTTTACGAAGTCTTTCATTTGTATAAATTAAAAATCTAAATCCTACCATTAAAAACCTTGCGTAATAATATATTTGCAAAGAGACACCGCTGCATTTTTTAAATGTACGTCTATTTATAACTAGTTACATTGTTATTGCATGACATTGATTAAACAATGTGTTTAATCAATGTTTGTGGAACCAATTATTATTATGTGAATATGAAAATGTCTAGATAATTCTAGAGATATACCGAAATAGATTGTTTAATTAAACCTTGTCAATACCAAATCATAAAATACCTCTTGAAATTTATTAGTACCATTAAATTAATAAGGCAAGTTTAATGCTTGCAGGAAATTTTTGATTCGGACGCTAATTAATTTACTGGTTCAAATTTTCTTGTTATAAAAGTTGTCACCATTTTTTTTTGTTGTATTATTGAGTATCTTTAGAGGTTCATTTGGGTGAATAAAAGGAATAACAAAACTGCAAGAGATGATCGTCAGAAGAAGGCAGACTTTTAACGAGCCTCTGTCCATTGTATATAAAAAATGTTATCGCCGCGATTCTAAGAAGCTATATATACAGAATATGATGTACTTATTAATTAAGATATATATTTTACAAGTTGTTTGTAAGGGTTAAAATGTTGTTAATCTGTATACGTACCAAAGATTATAAAACTTGATTAGAATACTAATATGAATGTATTATGTTGGTTGTCATCGTGTCGTGCCACCACGCTATTGGTTCCCGCCAAAACGGTGGCAAGTGATTGGTCCACGCAAAATAGCAATAACAATGGACGCCACGAGGATAAGTTGAGTTGTATTTTTGGAAGAAAGGTTTCTATTTAACTGGCGTATTTATCAAAGTTTTTACAAAAAGTCATGTGAATTTTATGTCGTTTTTTTTCCGCTGGGAAATGCCTCTACGCATCCCCTCCGGATGTGAATTTTATGTCGTGCCCTGGTGAAAATAACTGTTTGTGCCTAGTAATAAGTTTAAGAAATGTCGCCAACGTCCGTTTCAATTATTATCTAAAGAATATGTAAATATTATTAATCGATTATTAATAATATGTATGACATGACAGTTGACAGGAAACGTCTACAATATTTTTTTGTATAAAACCATTATCAGTTAGCTAAATGTTCCAATTGATGAAAAAGAATCTCATGGTAATAAAGTAAACATTAGGTACACAAAACCATAGATAGCTAAAGGTTTTTTTTATATCTTTATATCGCGGGCAAATGAGCAGACGTACTCGTACTCGTGCTTATGATAAGTGATTATCCTCTCTGAATGACTGCAGCAACAGAAAAAACTGCTGAGCGCACTATATAGTTAGCTAAATGTTCCAATTGATGAAAAAGAATATCATGGTAATAAAGTAAATACTAGGTATACAAAACCATATCTATGGTTTTGTATACCTAGTATTTAAGAAAAAACAATTACCTATCTAGGTAATTGTTTTTTTTTATATCTTTATTTCGCGGGCAAATGAGCAGACGGATGATAAGTGATCCTCTTTGAATGACTACAGCAACAGAAAAGACTGCTGAGCACACTATATGAAAGGAATATTGCTCAAAATCTGTACTAGTGACAAAGAATAGACAAGTATTTAATTTCCCTATAAATGATCATGATTGATGATCGCGATATTACTAACGTGGTTTGTTCATTATGCACAATCCGATGAATTATTTTTTTGTGTCACAACAATTCAGGAAGGATATTAAATTTCGCGTAAACAAATAATATTTAAATTAGATACATATTTGACCCAGATTTTTTATATTTTTGTTTACATCCTCTGCAAAACTACTGCCCTCGCATGGCATCAAAAAGTTTCCACAATCAATTCAATTAATATGTATAAAAATTCCAAAGGAACTTATTCATAACAGATCAATATCATTGAACAACGTTTGCCTCATTAAACGAAAGTATTTGGACGTAATAATAAATCAACATATGGTAATTAGTTGGCCAATGACGAATTGATACAAAATCATTATAGGTTGTTAAGACATCTAATGGTTACAACTAATGTATGTGTGAATTTATCTCACTGACTTAAAATCCAATATTTTAATGGGAGATATATTAATAATCCAAAAGGTTGAAAACTAAACCTATTATTCAAAGTTTCGTCGCAAACACTTTAAGCATAAGATTAACGCATAGTTAAACGGAAACAAGTAAAATACTGAGTCCATTTTCAGAATCTCTCATCTTCTTGATCACTCATCTTCTTGATTCTCAGCCTATTTATAATTTACTGCTGAACACAGACCAGACTTTCACTTTCGTAGAAATCAGGATTACAGAGCTTTAATCTACCGTACTGGTTTAATATCGATTTATCATCATCATCATTATCAACCGATTGACGTCCACTGCTGGACATAGGTCTTTTGTAGGGAGTTCCAATGCTCACGGTCTTGGGCCGCTTGTTTCAAGCGGCTCCCTGCGACTCGTCTGATGTCGTCTGTCCACCTAGTTGGGGGTCGACCAACGCTACGTTTACCGGTGCGGGGTCGCCATTCCAGCACCTTGGGACCCCAACGTCCATCGGTCTCCGAGCTATTTGCCCAGCCCATTGCCACTTCAACTTCGCAATTCGCTGAGCTATGTCGATAACTCTGGTTCTTCTACGGAATAATATCGATTGGCGAATCGTAAAGACAACATATACATCAAGGCAACTACCAAACTAACTCCGAGTGAATACGTTAGGTATAACAGAGATCTAGGACCACCTTTATCTCCCATCATCAGTTAGCGTCATCGTGTAATCCTGTTCTTATTAACAAGGTTATTATTCCCCAATTTCAACTGAATCGAATAGTTATTAATAGCTTTAAAATGGATATTAAATTTCAAACCTGTACGATACTTACCTAGACACAAAAGTAAAGAAAATAAAAGCTTTCAAGAAGTAGTAAAGCAATTTAGCTAATCTTTAATCTCGACTTTAAACTGACATTAGACATAGTGAAGATAAAACTTTAATCGATCCAGTTTCTACAAAATTGTATATTTAAATAGAATCATCATACGAAGCAAGTGTTAAGTAAAAGTTGAGGGTTCCGTACCATTGAAAATCCTGGATAAATATTTATTTTATGATACACAATACTAAACGGGCGCCGCTTAGAAGGAAACAAACCAAATTCGTTCGTGATAATGATTATTTTACGAAATCTGTGTTATATATATATGTATGTAGTTAAAGGAAATAAGGTTTTAAACTGTAACTTTATTAACAAAAATCTTTAAAGATTCTACACACTTAAAATTGTTTAATCACAAGAAAAAAATTGCAATCAGTAATATAGACAGGACCAAAGAAGATGGATGATGAATTATTGAATGAAATATAAAAGATAAATTTACCTTACGTACATACTGTAGGCAGATTAAGTAGCGGGCAACCTCTGTCATATAAACATTAGCTGTTCATTATCTTAGGATGCTTGGTTAGGATCATGAATGTTATTTCATACAATAACTAACATATCGTAGTCGTACGTGAATATTATATTGTAAAAACGTTTTGTAACTTAAATGACGAATTAAAGGTTTGAATAATACCATAGTGGTATTAATTATTTTGTCGATTGAGAAGATGTTCGAGAGGTCATTGGCTACCGGTACAATGTCAATAAACTTGTTACTCCATACTTCCAGTATTAAATTATCTTAATTGTAGCATATCAAGTTTACTACTTCTCGTAACTAATATTAGTCTGCGTTCTAACCTAACATAACCTAATAGTTAACTAATAGCTTCGACTACGTGTCACAATCTTTTGTAAACGATATCAGAGTATATATCTAGTATCTACATATATTTAGCCTAGTGGTTAGGGCGTCAGCTTCCTAATCAGAGGTCGGCAGTTCGAATCTGGACACGCACCTCTAACTTTTCGGAGTTATGGGCGTTTTCAAGAAAATACAATATCACTTGCTTCAACGGTGAAGGAAAACATCGTGAGGAAACCTGCACGCCCGAGAGTTCTCCGTAATGTTCTCAAAGGCGTGTGAAGTCTGCCATTCCGCACGTGGCCAGCGTGGTGGACTATGGCCAAACCCTTCTCATATTGAGAGGAGACCCGTGCTCTGTAGTGAGCCGGTAATGGGTTGATCATGATGATGATCATATGTATAGGGATATTCTCAACTAAACCAGACTAACCTCGCGTTGTTCATCTCTATGTCTCGATAAGCGATCGGTCCCGGTTATGTTTTGACGACCTCAGTGGCACAGCGCGTGCGCTGTCGCATTATAAAGTTAGAGGTCCTGGGTTCGATTCCCGGCTCGAATATGTTCTGGTGGGAGGCTAGTTACCGCCATACCGACAAAGACGTGTCGCGAATCGAATTATTTTCATGATGTCGCGTAGAAAATGTCGGAGTATGGGTTTACCAAACTTCTAACTAGTTATACCAGATCATATTATCATCATCATTTTACATGAAATTGCCGTCAAGAGCTAATTTGTAATGTATGAAAAAATAACTATCTACTGTGGGAGTATCGTCATATGAACAGATTGACGTCCAACGCTGAACATAGGAAGGTGGTGTTCCAATGTCTAACGTCTTAGCTCGCTTATTTCTAATAGCTACTTGCGACTCGTTTGATGGCGGTTGCCCACTTAGGCCATGAAGGTCTACTAAATCCCTCGATGCTAAGTACAGTCATCTCATAGATTGACCAGAAATTAAGGTTCTTCCATTCTCTTACACCTCTTGAGATATTAAGCCAATACTGATGAATATGCTGTAGAATTTACCAAGCGAACTTTACCTCGTATCTTCTGCTTCTAATTTCAAATAATATGTGCTTAACTAACGCACCGTTCTTGATGAAATTTGGTAGCCTCCGGAGGTTTGAATAAATTGACTTTCTTACCTATGCACGGCTTAAAAGAAAAAACAATTTTAACGAATTTTTCCTTCCATGCATCCGGTTGAACTCCATAATGTAATTATCCTTACCATTGACTCGTCTTATCGAATTGGTAGATATAATATCTCGCGGAGCCCAATGGAGATAAATAACGGATTTTAACCCCAGAAAAGTAATCGAGTATCGCAAGAGTTGGCGCGTGCTCGAGGTCGTAAACTATATAATGATAAACAACAAGTCCATGTTACTGATAGTATTAATTAGAAAAAAAATTCTTAATGAGGAATATTTCGAGACATTTTTTGTATAATATTGTGTAATAATTGTTACGCCACATGACCCAATTGATAACGGAATAGTAATGTGTTTCTATCCACGTGCTATCACTGCCTCGATGGTCTAGTAGATGGTAAATTTGGATGAGGATTACCAGGTCGTGGGTTCGTCGATTTAAAAATTGTTTGGTAAAAAATCTCAGTGCATCATATTATGAGATTGACGTTGAAAAACGATGTGCCTCGGGGTGGTCCCTGGCATCATCACTATGTAATAACAAATCAAAGTCAGTCAACCCGCATTGAAGCAGTATGGTGGGTTAATACCCTTTCTAATTTAAGAGGAGGAGGGTTACATCCTCACAAGATGCTGATACACGTCTAGATTTTGTTATTGTTTTCTGTATATTAATTATTTTATTTTTATTATTCAAATTGTCAATTGCAGATAACCAAACACGACGACCTCCGTGGCGCAGTGCGAGCGCTGTCGTGTTTTAAAAGTTGGAGGTCCTGGGTTCGATTCCCGGCTCGAGTCTGGTCTGGTGGAAGGCTTCGGCCGTGGCTAGTTACCACCCTACCGACAAAACGTGTCGCCAAGCGATTTAGCGTTCCGGCACGATGTCGCGTAGAAACCAACTAGGCGCGTGGGTTTACCATACTTCTAACAGGTTAGCCTGCTACCATCCTAGATAGCATCATCACTTACTACCAGGTGAGATAGCCGTCAAGGGCTGACTTGTAGTGTATAAAAAAAAAAAAAAACAAAATAATTGTTACTACTGCGTCACCGAGGGTTTTTGGCAAGCATGAAGCTCAGCTTGAGAGAGGAGCACCTGGGCTCGACGACTTCTGGGGGAACGTCCCCCTAAGGGCGTCTCCTGTGAGACTCGGACCTTGTTGGGTTTGTTGGACTGGTGTGTCAGTACGAGAGCCCCCGTGACCGTGGACAGAGTCCACGTCCGGGTGACGTCAGATAACGGGGGGGTATATTAATTAAAAGTGTTGCTATTTTTAAGCCTAGATACAGTCATGTCAGTTATGACGGTTTAAATCAACTTAATCATAAACCACTATAAAATACGAGATAAATTAAAAGAAATGAAGCACGATAATTTGGCTCTGTTAGTGCCAATAAACTATGCATTATTGACTCTTAATAAATTATAATTTTGCATATTATTAAATAAATCTACACTTTAAACATAGGTTCCACATAATAGATTATAAATTGCACCTAATACAAACTAAATGGGACCTGGCGAGTGATCAATCTAAACGAGAATATAATTTATGGGTGAATAAATTATTGTTCTATCACTAAACCTAGCTCGTCCGTCATAAACATATAGACATTAAGCATGCAACTGATCAACTGATTGTCAGTAATAATTAACTTATTGGATATCGACGATCATATATGTTTGTTTACGTATTCGTAGCTTTACACATGACATTATGATTGTGTACCTTTGTTATTGATTACATCGAGTCCTTATCAAATATGCTTAAGTTTGGTATAAGATATCTCTGGATATCGGTCAACGTTAATATTTTATGATGAGCTCTAAAGTATTAACAAATTAAGACTTTTTAAGTATTGATAAGCGGTGATAGCCTAGTGGGTAGGGCGACATCCTCCTAATCAGAGATCGGCGGTTCGAATCCGGGCACGCACCTCCAACTTTTCGGAGTTATGTGCGTTTTTAAAACAATTAAAAATATCACTTGCTTCAACGGTGAAGGAAAACATCGTGAGGAAACCTGCACGGCTGAGAGTTCCCCATAATGTTCTCAAAGGCGTGTGAAGTCTGGCAATCCGCACATGGCCAGCGTGGTGGACTATGGCCAAACCCAAAGGCCGGCAATGGGTTGATCATGAAGTATTGATAAAAACGAGAAAATTTTGTCGTATACAATTTTCCATTGAAAAAATGAATCAGTTAAAATATGCGACATTATTAACCATGGTATGCCATTTTACAATTGTAAGTCGTGCTTTTAGTAAATAATACTTTTAATAATATAAACCATACGCTTGCACAAACTTTCTCGTTAGGTGTGATTGTTGAAAGTACTTAAAATGAAGCATAAAAATTTAATGAAAATCCTGAGTGATATCTTTCCTGGGTAAAAAGTATCGAACCTTTGTCTCGCCTAATCTTTTGAGAAATTGGACGACTCGTAACATGAGTCCTAAGTTTTAGCCATTTAGTATAGACATGACATTTAAATTCCTGTTTACAGCTTATTTGGATTCTGAGTTATCGTGGTTTTAGAAACTTCCGATATAATTTTTTTATACATGATAAATGGACAATACTAGACC
Organism: Lasiommata megera; assembly: GCA_928268935.1. Classification (NCBI taxonomy): domain Eukaryota; kingdom Metazoa; phylum Arthropoda; class Insecta; order Lepidoptera; family Nymphalidae; genus Lasiommata; species Lasiommata megera. Next base: position 15,879,634 of record OV743308.1, on the reverse strand, counting down.
TAATATGTCAACGGTAGATAGACTTAATTAGATTTGACGTAATTAGCTAACTGTGTACATAAATTACTTTTTGTGGTTTGCATAGACAAGATTGCTAGGATTTTTTTTTTGACACTGAATAATTGATACATGATACACTTAAAAGATAAGAACAGTAATAAAAAATATCATCATCATCATCATGATCAACCCATTACCGGCTCACTACAGAGCACGGGTCTCCTCTCAATATGAGAAGAATTTGGCCATAGTCCACCACGCTCGCCATGTGCGGATTGACAGACTTCACACGCCTTGGAGAACATTATGGAGAACTCTCAGGCGTGCAGGTTTCCTCACGATGTTTTCCTTCACCGTTGAAGCAAGTGATATTTTAATTGCTTAAAAACGCACATAACTCTGAAAAGTTAGAGGTGCGTGCCCAGATTCGAACCGCCGACCTCTGACTAGGAGGCTGACACCCTAACCAGTAGGCTATCACCGCTTCTTATAAAAAATATAGAATTCTTCAGTTCTTTATAATTTTATTTTATATTGAAATTTAGAAGTATTCAGATCGAACCGGAACAGAATCAACGTTCAACATGTACACGATATCAAGGTTTATGATAATGAAGATGAACTTTAAACTCGACTTTAACAGCCTCCGTAATTAGAATTTGGATTTAACTCAAATATAGTTCGTTACAATATAAACTAATAGTTAATAACTGCAGGTCACTGCAAAGGTCATTGTTACGATCAATATTAATCAAAATATAAAGAAATAACATCAAAATTGTATGCTAATAATACCGTAAATTATTTTGTAGTTACAAAATAGGATCCAACCGCGTGAAATATTATATATTCTATAAATTGCAATATGAAGAGTCATGTCTTCGAGATTATTCTTGTGAGTTTTTTTTAACGCATTGCCTGTATATATAATAATCTTCTAAGACATGATCCGTGACATACCTACAATTTTAAAGGCACAGGAAGTCACACGACTTTAACATCGACTTTGGTAGCCCCAAAGTCACCAATTTTCTACAATTTTCTACAACAAAAAACTCGCACTGTAGCTCTATTTACAAAGCACCAGAACACCGATAAAAATGACTGACGCCCCTGACCGATCGACAGGGATGATCAACGCTCCCAAAAAAAAAATTAATGACGACGAGAAATAGGTAGAACAATTTTTTTTTTAAGCAATTAAAATATCACTTGCATCAACGGTGAAGGAAAACATCGTGAGGAAACCTGCATGCCTGAGAGTTCTCCATAATGTTCTCAAAGGAGTGTGAAGCCTGCCAATCCGCACATGGCTAGTGTGGTAGACTATGGCCAAACCCTTCTCATAGAGAGGAGACCCGTGCTCTATAGTGAGCCGATAATGGGTTGATCGTGATGATGATGAAATAAATAAAGGCGCGCATGTCGGCCCTAAAGAATTTTTTTACGGACAAAGTCTCGGAACGGCAATTTTAACTCATAAAATCATTGATCTCGACGTCGTATCAGATATACGGAAACTCGTACACGATGAATTCATTGGCATCGTTAGTAATTGCTTTACATGTAATTTAATCATTACGTGTCATAAAATATACAGTATCATGTTACGTAACAGCAAATTATTATATTTCTTTACCGCTACCTACTGTCTAGGTGAACATTTTCATATTTTGGGTTATAACGTACCTTGCGAACACATTAAACAAATAATTTTTGTCATTTCATTATTTCTCTAAATTCACGTTCTTACTAAACATGTGCTATGATTACTCTCTATCTATTGACTATATATTACAATCAATTTTATACCTACTAAGTAATTTTGTCGATCATATGGTATGCAGATAAATATATTTAAAAAAAGATCTTATTTAAATGTTACTAAAGAATAATATCGAATACATAAAAATAGGCCGTACGTGTGTTAATACGTGCGCTTCTTTTCTCGTCGAATGTTAATAATAATTATATCTTCTAAATATAACTTCTTAGAACTTTTCAATTTTATTGTGATTCTTTGGAATTTAGACAGGTGTAAATTTAATTATTCCACGTCTATATCCGCATTGGATTCATGTATTCTCGAGGGACTTAAAATAAATCTCGATTAAACTTATCCTGAGACTTAATCCAGAAAATGTTGCGGTGAATGAGTGCCATATTTTGTACAAAACCATTTAGGAATTTCAACATAATCAAATCACCAATATAAACACATCATCACAACCCATTACATTAATTATATCACGTTGTTAGAGATATTGCATAACATTATATTAACTATTATTATTGAATAATATTGTGTACTCTCTATTATAAACACATTTAATTTTTTTATATGCATTATTATTATATATTTGCTTTTATCATATATTTCAGTATTGCAAAAGAGTATTAAATTTATGTTTAAAAAATATTTTTTAACTCTATCGTGAGATTTGAGTGTTTGTATTGTAACATAAATTAATGTGTAACGTTAACACGTTACTCATAATTTTATAAGTGACAAATATTATGTTTGGAAAGAAAGTTATTCTAAAAATGTTACTTACAAATATAACGGACAGTCCGACGCACACCGCGTAGCCCCACCCGCCCTCGGGTGGCACCATCTCATATTTCTTCTCATCACTATCACAGCTTCCGAGGCTGGTTTTGCCTTGCGAACTCATTCTATTCTGCTCACGCAACGATTCACACGAGCCTTATAATCTATTACCAACTACCTTTCTTTTATAACACCTTGGGGGTTCCACACGTAAGCCGTGGATGTTAGCTTAAGGCTTAATTCTTTATCGCTCCGCTGAAACAGCTCGCAAACAAACTATCGGATTTTCCAAACGTAAACCAGCAAATAACTGATATACCCGTTCTTAGTGCCAGAGTGCTCATTGGTGCGACACCGTGCGATGTCTTACGGGCAACTAAACAAACTAAGCATTTTCATTTGCAATATGAGAAGTTTGCTTCATTGAGGTATTTAATATTTAAGAACCCGTCGCCGACATCGTACGCGCCGCTGCGGTGACATAATTTAGATTTAAATAATTAATAGAGCATATTCATTCTGTTTCGATGGTACCATATTAATATCTTTTACTATTTGATTTTGAGTAGAAAACTTCAAGGTACGCTTTGGTATAATCTATGTTAGTTTTGTAAACAAATAAAGTTTTTGTGTTCGGACTCATATCTGGTACCACTGATCCGATTTTGAAAATTTATTCATCAATGAAATGCTAGTAACATAGGTGATATTTTAACAGTTTTTACGGCAACGTCGCAGATGCAACCGCGAGGCGTAGCTAGTAAAAAAATTGTTGTGATTTTAATGTTCAATCTTATTTATTAGGTTACATTATTTTTTGTGTAGGAACATAGATTTACTTCGCAGTTTATAGTTTAGTTGGATTTATAGTTTATAGACATTTTATATCACAATTTAATATCAAATAATTACTTAGTTAATTTTGAAGTTCATTAATTACTTATAAAACTGGGCGATTCCTGCATGATATAGTAATATATTCTATATGTTCCAAAACTTTAAATGGACGTTACTTCATAACTATTTTAAATTTTAACCAATGTCGACAACTCTTTTTTTTTATTGGAAAGGTGGTTTTATCAGTTTGTTTTTACATCATAGTATTAGGGATTAATATTGCTGATATAGGGTAAAACTCTACAGCGGATGGCACCAAATTTCAAATTTAAGTGAACGAAATATATTAATATAATATAGATATGCCACATAAAAGGAGTCTGCGACCGCTAGCTCTTCTGCGTACGAGTTAACTAACAGAACAAACTCGAGTTTATTTTTAAATTTCCCTACAAGTTATGCCCTTGACTGTAACCTCACGGAAAGCTAAGATGCAGTCTAACGTGGTAACGGACTTGTAGGGTGGCAACTAGCCACGACCGATGTCACTCAGACCATTGAAAAATTGCCAAATCGACTATTCCAGGTTGAACCTGGGACCTTTCATTTATAAGACCACAGCGCTCGCTATAAAACTGCGCCACTGAATGACTTAAAATATGGGCTCTTACTTAGAATAACTTATTTACCCACTTTTATTACTTTTTCGGACCTTAAGTATAAACACAAACATACGATAGTAAATGAATATACCTAGGCTCAGAATTTGGAAAGGAGTAGTTAGTACTTATATTCACGTACATTATTTACATGCTGACTGAACAACAGAAATGACGGCTCACCACCGGTTAGCAACTCAGAAAAGTTACTTGCCTTAGCGAATTTAAAAAATAAGTTCTACACATTATCAACAAAAATACCTTATAAAATATATACCATTAATGTAACAAGATACATTTTATAAGGGCGTAAGTTGGTTGTAAAAATACAAATTTTTAATGATTTATCTATCGCACGTGTCAGTTGATTTATTAGTCCGGGAAGGGGCTCTTATCTCGAAACCATTTAAAAATAACTTACGAACTAGACAAATAAGAAAATTATGTTTGATATGATATATTCTAACACTCCTAACAACATTTGTGAAATGTAAAGATATTTGAGAAAGAACCTTGATTTTACAAATCATAAACATTACACCATGATACTTCTTAATATTATAATCTGTTGGAGAACCGAATAAAAAAGAACACGTATACATAAAAATAGCATAATTTGTGGGAGAAAGGCGGGAGACTTCATATTCGGCGGTGCGGGGTTGCTAGTCCCCTATCGGGCGCGTCCCCGGGTGGTGGATTGGGGAATGCCTCCCAGATATGGGAGGTACCGGTTTACCGGCGCGAACCAAAATTAGCATGGGTGGGGCGCTTGTGTGTGCTGCCACGGAGGGTTCCCGTTCGGATGCTCCTGGTACTTCTCTGCATATCAGAGTGGACTGTGCGAGCATCTGGGTGGGACACGAGGGGGGAAACCAGGGCCCTGTCGGTTGCTGGTGGCTTTCGGGCCGGGAGGAAGAAAACCTCTTTAAAAAATTACAGTGTGGGTGGAAACGCCCTGCGCGGCGGGCTCTCCGGCCTTAATGGCTGGTGGGCCTTGGCTCCGGCCACCGTCGGGCAACCCGTAACCCGCACTGAGCGGGACCGGGGGCACCTCGCATGGAGCGGGGGGCCGCGAGGAAGACAACCTCTATAAAAATTACCCCAATCCCAAGGTCCGGCGCCCGCCGATGGGATGAATGGCTGGTGGGAAACCAGTCCCGAGGGCGTCACAATGGGGGGGGAATGGGGAAAAAAAAAAATAATAAATATGAAAAGTCGACTTGAAAACAAAACTACCCGGGCGGGTCCCCGAGAGGGGGAATCCCGTGGTGCGCCGGAGGCGGCGCATCGGCCCCACGTATACGGGGGGGCCACAAGTCGAGAGGAGCAAAATTTGGGGGGGAAATTTTGGACAAAAGAGGGAGATGGGAAAGTAGGAGAAACGGGGAGGAAGAGAACGGGAGTTGAGACGGATGAGGCAGCGTCGGAATCTGACGCCAGTATCATCACCTGTGGGAGCCCAGATCGGCGACCCAGATCTGGTTCGGGCTCTCCGGTGGCTGGGTTGGTCTCCAAGCCTGGAGTAAAGCGACCTCGACTCAGTGAGGGTGAAGATATGTCCACCGACTCGGAGGAGAGGCCGCGAACGCCGGTACCTCACAGAGGCAGAGGGCGTCCGCCCACTCATGGGCGTTACGTTGGCCTGGGCAAGGCCAGGGAGGCTCTCCAAAGAGAGAAAAAAGCCGAGGCAAAAGCCCAGGCCCAGCAAAAGGCGGAGGAAGAACTCCTTAGGGAGGCTGCTGTTGCCCGCTTCCGGCGAGAGACGAGAAGGGAGGTTCCGGCTGGGCGGGTCGACGATAAGACGGCTGCCCAGTTACGGGATCAGGTGATGGAGGATCTGGACCTCATTAGTAAGGTGGCGAGCAAGTCCTCCCACCTGAAGGGCACATTCGTGCGTGACCTAAAGGACGCCGCGGCTTCCATTAAAGGAGCCGTCGGGGTCCTCGGGTTGCGCACGACCTCAGAAGAAACATTGAGGCTGCAGGCGGACAACGCTCGCCTGCAGGCGGACAACACTCGCCTGCAGGCTGAAATAGCCAGCTTGCGGCGAGATCTGTTAGAAGTGCGGCGGGAAATGGAGAGTGCGCGGAATCAAGGTTCTTCTGCTGCACCGACGCTGGAAGAGATCTGTCGGGCAGTAGCGATATCTCTCGAGGGCAGACTTCTTCCAGAGCAGAGACTTCGGCCGCCTCTGGCGTCCGATGCCAGGAGGGACGGACGCACGTATGCGGCCGCGGCTTCGGGGTCCGCTGCAGGCTCCTCCAGGCCAGTTGGAGGCAGTACGGCTCCAGTTAGACCTGGTAGGTCCCAAAAGCAGGCGCGAGTGGCTACTGGGGGCCCAACTCCTCCTCCTTCTTCTCGCCCACCTCCTACGGGTGGGAGGAAAAAGAAGAAGAAAAAGAGGAAGAAGAAGGGAGTGAGTGAAGGCGAGGGGCCTGGTCCACAACAGGAAACGGGGCGGTCACAACAGCAGTCTTCGGGATGGACGAAGGTGGGTCCCAAGACACGGCCGGACGCGAAGAGTCGCGCCACCAAGCTCCGTACACCCCGGTCTGCAGCGGTAGTCCTGACGCTGCAGCCTGGGGCGGAAGAGAGAGGCGCGACTTACGCGAAGGTGATCGCCCTCGCGAAGTCGCGAATTGACGTTGCTGACCTCGGTGCCCAGGGAGTCCGACTCAGGAAGGCAGCCACTGGAGGCCGTCTGTTCGAGTTCCCAGGGGCCTCCAGTGCGGAGAAGGCGGACTCTCTGGCCAATAAGCTCAGAGACGTCCTCGGGGACGAGGTTGTCCGGGTCTCGCGACCTATAAAGTCTGTGGACTTGCGGATCTCCGGCCTGGACGACTCCGTCACCGGTGCCGAAGTGGTCGCCGCGGTCGCTGCGACAGGAGGGTGTCCCCCCGAGCAGGTGCGGGCCGGGGAGGTTTCTGGCGGCTTCGATGGGCTGGGTTCAGTGTTGGTTCACTGTCCCGTTGCAGCCGCCAAGAAAATACTGGCTGGAGGGAGGCTTCGCGTGGGCTGGGTCTCTGCTCACGTGAAGCTGCTGGACGCCCGCCCCCTCATGTGTTACAGGTGCCTGGCACCTGGGCACATGGGTGTTCAGTGCACGGCGGGAGTCGATCGCAGCAGTTTGTGCTACCGCTGCGGTCGACCGGGACACAAGGCTCGCGGATGCTCCGCTGCACCCCACTGCGTCGTCTGTGCGGCAGCTGGCGCGTCGGCGGAGCATCGCGTGGGGACGAAGTCCTGTGTCTCCCCACCCAAGGGAAAGAGAAGAAGAGGGACCGCTGGCATAGAGGCCGAGCAGCGTTCCCCTCCATCCCAGCAAGCGAATGGGGTTGAGGAGGTTCCAATGGCCGAAGGTTAATGGCCCTGAACTTCCTCCAGGCGAACATCAACCACTGCGCCAGAGCTCAGGACCTCCTGTTCCAGAGCATGGCGGAGTGGTCGATCCACGTAGCCGTGGTAGCCGAGCCCTATCGTGTCCCGGCTGGGAACGATTGGGTGGGAGATAGGGATGGAGTGGTGGCCATGGTGTCCCGGTCCATAGTGGGATCTCCGGCCTTCGTCGACGTAGTCCGAGGTCGGGGATACGTTTCGGCTCTTATCCGCGACGTCACAGTGGTTGGGGTGTACTTCTCGCCGAATCGGAGTCTCGCCGACTTTGAGCAGTTTCTTGCAGAAGTCGGCGTTCTGATCAGCAGAAGTGACACCGGCCGCGTGCTCCTCGCGGGGGACCTCAATGCCAAATCTGTGGCATGGGGGTGCCCGGCGACGACTCCTCGCGGGCGAGAGCTCCTGGAGTGGGCGACGGCGACTGGACTCACGGTCCTGAACCGAGGGTCGGTCAACACGTGCGTGCGGAAACAGGGCGGCTCCATTGTGGACGTCACGTTCGCCGATGCCGCCCTGGCGCGCCGTGTTCAGGGCTGGGAAGTGGTGGAGGAAGTGGAGACGCTGTCGGACCACCGATACGTGAGGTTCGGCGTCTCCACCAGTCCGGCTATCCCGAGCGGCCCAGACCAACCCTTGAGAGGGGACGGTCCTCGTTGGTCGTTGTCGCGAATGGACCGGGACTTCATGGCCGAGGTTGCCCTCGTCGAGGCGTGGTTTTGCGCGCCTAGAGAGGGCAACTTGGAGGAGGTTGGGGTTGAAGTGGCGCGTCTCGGTGTGGCCATGACACGTGTATGCGACGCGGCCATGCCCAGAGCACGCTTCGTTCCCTCCAGGCGAGCGGTGTATTGGTGGTCTGGAGAGCTCACGCTGCTGCGCAGATCCTGCGTGGCGGCGAGACGCCAATACACCCGTCGCCGCCGGCGGAGAAGACGGGACCCGGCCGAGGAGGAGCGGCTCTACTCCCTCTACAGAGAAGCGGTGAGGTCATTGCGGGAAGCCATCGGCGAGGCCAAGAATCGGGCCGACGACGAGATGCTGGCAACTCTGGATAGGGACCCATTTGGGAGGCCCTACATGGCAGTAAGGGGGAAACTCCGGCCTTGGGCTCCGCCTCTTACCCAGAGTCTTCAGGCATCCGTCGTGGAGTCGGTGGTCACTGCACTGTTCCCAGACCGATCCGAAGGCGTGGCGCCTCGCATGGCGCCTCCAACTGTGGAGGAAGACTGGAACCCAGGCGCACCCCCAGTCACAGAGGGAGAGCTGCGGGCGGCGGTGTTGCGCATGCGCGCGAAGAACACCGCCCCAGGCCCTGACGGCATCCCTGGGCGCGCCTGGGCTCTGGCCCTAGGGCCGCTCGAGCCGTGGGTCCGGTCTCTGTTTGGAGCCTGTCTGGAGCAGGGTCAGTTTCCAGTGCAGTGGAAGAGAGGGAAACTGGTCCTGCTCCGTAAGGACGGGCGCCCGGCCCACGAGCCCTCGGCGTACCGACCGATCGTGTTGCTGGACGAGGTGAGTAAGCTCTTTGAGCGTGTAATAGCTGCTCGCCTCGTTCACCACTTGGAGAGTGTTGGCCCCGATCTCAGTGTCAACCAGTACGGCTTCCGCAGGGGTAGGTCCACCATCGACGCAATAGCGCGGGTGAGGGCCCTAGTGGAAAGCGCAGTGTCCCGAGACGAGGTGTTGGTGGCGGTGTCACTAGACATTGCCAACGCCTTCAACACCTTGCCCTGGAGCTGCATCCGGGAGGCACTGAGGTACCACATGGTCCCTCTATACCTCCGGAGGGTCGTGTCGGCCTACCTCTCCGAGCGCTCGGTCAGGTTTCCGACCAGTGAAGGCTGGTCGGAGAGGGCTGTGTCGTGCGGTGTCCCACAGGGTTCGGTACTTGGGCCCCTCCTGTGGGACATGGGGTACGACTGGGTGCTACGTGGAGCCGTTTTGGGGGGCGTCGACGTCATTTGTTACGCCGACGATACCCTAGTGACGGCTCGCGGCAGCACCTTTCGGGAGGCTAGATGTAGGGCCACAGCCGGCGTGGCCCACATTGTAGCTAGGATTCGGACATTGGGCTTGGAGGTCGCTTTGCACAAGTCCGAGGCCCTGTGCTTTCATGGGCCTCGGAGAGCGCCTCCCGCCCGGTCCGAATTGGTGGTGGGTGGGGTATCCATCGGTGTCAAGCGTACGATGAAGTACCTTGGACTCGTCCTCGACAGCCGGTGGACCTTCGTAGAACACTTTCGGCGTCTGGTCCCAAAGCTCGTGGGAGTCGCTGGAGCCCTTAGTCGGCTCCTGCCTAACCTGGGCGGTCCGAGCTCGCGGTGTCGGCGTCTATACACGGGCGTGGTGCGATCCATGGCACTCTACGGAGCGCCCATCTGGGCGGACGCTCTGACTGCCCAAACTCAGGCCCTGCTGCGGAGATCGCAGCGGGTCATGGCAGTTAGAATGATACGCGGGTATCGCACCATTTCGTGCGAGGCAGCTTGTGTGTTGGCGGGGACACCGCCGTGGGACCTGGACGCCGGAGTGCTCTCCGAGGCGTACTGGCGTAGGGTGAATGCCCGACTCCGGGGTGAACACCCTACGCCAGCGGAGGATCGTGCGTGGAAGCGGTTGGCGGAGGCTAATCTCGTCGCCCTGTGGCGGGAGAAGCTTGTCGCGCCGACAGCTGGCCACCGCACGATCGAGGCGATCCGGCCCGTCCTCGAGCTCTGGACGGGCCGGAAGCACGGGGCCCTGTCCTTCCGCCTTGTGCAGATCCTCTCGGGGCACGGTTGCTTCGGGAGGTATCTGTGCAGGGTCGCAAGGCGGGAGCCCACGGAGGAGTGCCATGAGTGTGGCTACGCTCAGGACTCGGCGCAGCACACGCTGGAATCGTGCGTCCAGTGGTCGGTCGAGCGAGCCTTACTCGTGGCACAGGTGGGGCCTGACCTTTCGCTGCCCACTGTGGTTCGCACCATGGTGGCCAGCGAGACGTCTTGGGCCGCTGTCGCCTCCTTCTGTGAGGAGGTGATGATGCAGAAGGAGGCGGCAGGACGGCGCCGGGAGAATGACGCAGACGCGCACCCTCTCCGGCGTCGTAGGGTGGGGCGCAGGCGACGGGCGCACGATCGCCGCCTGCCCCCCTGACGAGGAGCTCCGGGTGATGGATGAGAGGCATCCTCACCCGTCGAGCCTAATCCTCGGGTCGGGAGGCGCGTCCAATGGTCCTGGCGCGCCTCGGACGGAGCTCGGGGGTCAATATAGGCCCCCCGTGGAGGGTCTGCCTCGGCGGACGCCGCTGGCTGGGCCGCGGTCGAGTGCATCAGTGTTCCCGTGACCCAGCCACCAGGCGACGCGAAGGAGCATCGCTGGGTTTTAGTGGGTATTCTGGTCGCCAGCCTGGCCGCCGGGGAGTCCCACATACCCCGTCGGAAGCGGCGCAGTCTTGCCTGCGTCGCCTCCGGAGGGGATGCGTAAAAGCATTTCCCAGCGAAAAAAAAAAAAAAAAAAAAAAAAAAAAAAAACGCTTTTCTTGAATTAAAGTTTGTTGACTAATTTTGAAAAGGATTGGTGTTGGTTGTGCTGTGGACATTATAGTTTTGGTGTTGTTTGTGTCTCTTCTTTGTCATTACACTCTTGACAGAGTGGTCGTGGTCATCATGAAGCAGTGTCTTGGAGGACAGATGTTATACGCCTCACGTGCATCCGCCACTTTTCTCGGCTGGCCGAACGCCTGGTGCACTCGTGCAAAGAATCGTTGTTTGTGTAGTGGCTAGTTACTTGAATGGTTAACATGTATTAATTTGGGAAAGGTTTGAGAGTGCCGCGGCCGCCGTGCGAAGTTTCCCGCCATTTTTCCCTAACTTCAATTCTCCTATGCTATAAACTTGACATTGGCTAATCTGTGTAAAGCCATAAAAAAATAGCATTGTACTAAGCCGAGGAGAGTAGGTACGTTAAGCTTCGTCTGGTTCGAGCTATATTATTAACATAGTAGCATCTCGTTCTAGTTGTCTAAAATGTTAGACATAGTTTTTTCTACAAAATCACTAATGGATACATTGATTCACCGGAAGTCCTGGTGCGTCTGAGGTTTAGTGTGCCGCGTAAGGGTAGTCGCCTCCGGAATCGAACACCGTTTCATTTACCGTTTTGTCGGCCTCCTTTAAAAAGCAAGTAAGACTGTCTATTACTGCATAGGTATAAATTGAATTATTTAGATGTAAGGTTAATTTTAAGGTTGCATGCTGTGGTCATTTCTAAAAAGTCACTATCTCGTGTTTGTTCTTCTGAAATGTTTTTTGTTGTTTGTATATAGATTGTGACTAGTTTAATGATCCAATAAAAAAAAATCTCATAAAAAATAAAAAAAAACATTGCAAATCGCATAATAGCAGCCTCTATTCTAGCCTCTATCCTCAAAAGTGCGCTCTCATAGTCCTATACCCTGTGGGAAGCGCCGTGTTTTATAATAACTATAGTTAATTACCATAAGTGCGTCATGGACATATTATTTAGGTAATAGATCTTGTTTCTAAGCAAACAGTTAGTAATATAATTAATAGTAATTTGTTTAATTATTGTTTTGTATGCAATACGTAATATGATTTATTATATTTCTGTAACCACACGACCTTCCTGTATTGATTGGCTTAAGACAACATAACAACAATGTATGGATCACAGCAAGCGTAACTTTGCGGAAGTCCGTAGGTAATAGAACGAACAACAAGCTTTCTTTGCGATTATTAAGAAAGTTCTTATATACATGATCAGTTAGTAACTATGCTGTAGGTATTCAAGATAATGAAAAACTTTCGTTTCGTTCATAAGTTTTATCTGGAATCAATATCTTTAGAGAAATAAATATACAAAGTTACTAAGCAATTAAGCGTGTTGCAGCCAACATTTCCTGAAGAAGACGAGACTTCCTCAGGAGATGTTGGTCGGTCGAGACGAAAATGTATTTTGGAATAAAATAATATACAGTACAGATTTACACGGTTTACAGCCCACGACTTCCGCAAAGTAACGTCTACTGGTGTTAAATACTGCAAAGTTTTTATTTTAAATAAAAAAAATTGCAGTATTTAACATATGCAACAACATTATATTATTCTCTGGGCTGGCCTAATTTATTCTTGTGGTACCTACCTATTACAGGTATGAGAAAGGACGTTAATGCACTGCTCATTAACGTCCTGTTTCGCAGCAGAGAGGGTTTGCAGGCTTTTCACCTTTTAATGGATTATTCGTAGGTTATTGGATTATCGCAAAAGGATTTGCGTGTTGCTTTTCACGTGCTTTCTTATGTGAGTCTGTCATCACCCAGTGTTTTCTCATTTAGGCGTTTGTTATTTGATTGTTGTTGCCCATAGAACTTCTCAACCTCACCCAAGATCTCAGGTTTACATGGAATGAGACTACCGTTAATGGTTTGTTCCGATAGACAAATGTCTCGCGAGCTCTTTAGAGCTGTAGTATTAATGGATTTTTTTATATGAGCTGTATTAATAATGGCTGTATTCCATAATAGATAAATGGGTTGGTTTTCAACCACAACTAAATATTTTAATAAAAAAACTTGAGAGGTGTCAAGGGACACCCGGATGGAACGAAGTTCCTTTCGATTAATTAGTGAAGGAATTGTAATAAAATTTTATTTTATTTAAGTTATAATAATATTTTTTTTTATTATTAACAGATATAATGTTATATAAACTTAATCAATAGGCTCAATTTTGTACTTCATCAGCAATATACGGAACTTGTGCAGAAACACTGTCAGGATTTTTATTATTATCAGTATATGCTACCTCTCACGCCCGCGTGCAAAATAAATACATATAAAAACCAAAAGAGATATAATAAACTTAAATAGATAATAATAAATAAACCTACATATACATTACATAAATACATATTTGCACCGGGCCGAGGAATACGCCCCGGCAGGGGAGACCAAACGGCCGGGGGACAGGGAGACAGGTTGAGAAACCGGCGGACTATCCTAGCCGAGTCCAGCAAGACCGCTTTTTGCATCCTGGCTGCGAGCGAACTGCCACGGAACCCCAGCCGCCTCAGATGGTGAGCGAGGCTGACTGGGATCAACCCATTCGCAGATATAACGATTGGGATGGTTTCAGCAGACTGCACATGCCACATGTCGGAAACCTCGTGAGCCAGATCGAGATACTTTCGTTTTTTCTCCGTCTCAGCTCTCACGAGGTTTTCGTCATATGGAATCATTATTATTATTATTATTTATTATTTATTATTTACAAAAAACCTGTATACACTCAACAAAAATAATCGTCGCGACACCACACGGTTCAATGCGAAATAGAAATGAAAATATCTGGCTTGCTTTCTATAAGAGTGAGAGAGACAGACAGAGAAACATGCGACGCCGCACAGCTTACAATAACAAAAAGTGTCGTGACAACTTTTCGTAAGAATTTTTTTCCGTCTAGCCCCCTTCCACAACGCGCGATAAGGAACTTCGTTCCAAAAATCTTTACTCCACTTATGCTGAAAAGTGTGTGTGAATATTTAGTATTTTAGTAACGCTGATAGACAATAGTATAACCTATATTTTAATCTAACTATTATATTACCAAACTAGCTGGCGCTCACAACTTCGTCTGCGTTGAGTTACTGTGTGTGAAAGTGTGTTTGTTTTTCTTCCAATCGCGAAGCAATGGATTACTAAACCGACGACCTTGAAATAATTACAGGACAATCTGTAAATTATCTCCTTTCATTTATTATCCTTCCTTTATTTCCTTTAGTAAGCGTGAATGAAATACAACTAAATACATATTTTGACTTTCATCCTCTCTCCCAAGGGAATCGTACTGAATTCCGGGATAAAAACTATCCTATATGTTGAACCGGAGTATCAGCTACTCCTACCAAAGTATAAATTTCATTCAAATTCATCCAATAGTTTCAGCGTAAGGCGCGGCCAATATAGACAGACAGTAAAAAAAAATTAAATAAATTGTTTTGGGCTCAGTATCGATAATAAAGCATCTTCCAATTAAAACTCACAAAATATATTTAATGTACAGAATTCGTCGTGTTACAGTTTTATTATATTATAGATAGTAAGTACTCTCTAAATACTCAAGGAAGTAATATTGTCCCTGTACAGTGTCAATTAATAATTTATGTTTTCCTGAAAAGGCTTGAATGTTTCTTTAATTGAATGGCAAATCAATTGTTCTATTTGCGTATTGATTTGTGACGCATTAACTGGTAATAACTGATGATCTTGCAAGGGTGGTAAGTTGATAATTAATTTTAAGGTCGAAACGCGACATTCAATTTAATTATTGGCATCGTGTAAGAACAATGAAGGCTTAGGAAGAAGATAAAAGGTAAAAACCGGCCACCGGTTAGTCAAACCTTTCACGACATTAATGGTCTTTCGTTGCGGACTATTTTTAAGGTAACAAGAAGGATACTTTAAGAATTACTGTGTAGCATCAGTCATTTCGAATATTGGGAATGTGTAGCAGTTTTTTTCCGCTAGGAAATGCGTTTACGCATCCCCTCCGGAAGCGGCGCAGACAAGACTGCGCCGCTTCCGACGGGGTATGTAGGACTCGACGGCGGCCAGACTGACAACTAGAATACCCACTAAAACCCAGCGATGCTCCTACGCGTCGCCTGGTGGCTGGGTCACGGGAACACCCGTATTTATCTAGTAGTAGTCTAGTTTATATTAATATAGGAACTTATCATCTTTTTCTCTTAGTCTGTTCGGAAAATCGGTATATAGCTTATTAAATTTAAGTTTTCTGTAAACCTAAAATCGGATTTGACATCAGTTGAGAAAGGATTACTTTATTGTTATATTAGGTGTGAAATAGTGTGTGAAAGATGGTGAAGATAAGTTTTTTATTGTTACACACTTTTATTGGCTTTCGTAAAGCAATTATTTTTTTTACCAACAAAAAAAAACGAGATACAACTTTCTTATAGATATATAGGTCCTAGGTCACACACCCCGTTAAGGTTGAGAGTAGATAGGTATTGCAATTATTTTTAAATATTCTCAGCAGCTACCTGACTGGAGTAATGAAATAGGTGGCGTCTAACTGCGTGCCTAAGAAAGCACTTGGATCCTGATTATTTATCACAAGTAATAATAATTACTAAGCCCACCAACTTGCATTGAAGCAGCGTGGTGGCTTAACGTTCTAAATCAATATGGCAAAACCATAGATAAAACATATGATGATAACGCGTTAACTGTAACATTTTCATTTAAATAAACTCATTTCAAATCTCAAGTAAGTAACTACACAGTATTGACTGTTGGTAAACTTTATTTAACTTTTATAACTCCACGCATAACTGTTTCAGAACACGATCGCCTCAAGAGTGCAAGTTCAAATCTCATTGGTTCTGCAAGTTAAACTTGTGTTTTAAACTTTATTTAAAAGTGGGACAAGTTATATTGAGATTCTCGGATATTATTGCTGACTAGCTGTATCTATGTGTACGTGTTTCTGTATGTTCGTCATCATCATCATCGTCATCACCATGATCAACCCATTACCGGTTCACTACAGGTCTCCTCTCAATATGAGAAGGGTTGGGCCATAGTCCACCACGCTGGCAATGCGGATTGGCAGACTTCACACGCCTTTGAGAACATTATGGAAAACTCTCAGGCGTGCAGGTTTCCTCACGATGTTTTCCTTCACCGTCGAAGCAAGTGATATTTTAATTGTTTAAAAATGCACATAACTCTGAAAAGTTAGAGGTGCGTGCCCGGGTTCGAACCGCAGTAATGTTTGTATATATTATTTGGAATTCCCGTCGTTGACTTGTGTAATTGCTTAGAGGTGTCGTCGCGCCATCCTAGTCTCTCACGAGACTGAAATGTATCTTTTGTTTCGAATTGACAACAGCTGATAACCTTGCTAGTCATTACAGTATAGAGGCTTGGACGACCGCGAAGTAAGGCCTGAGAGAAGGGCACCAGGGGTCGACTACATCGCGAGAACTTCTCCCTTAGGACAATATCAGTGAGGCTCTGACTTCGACTAAGCGTTAGGTCGGGAAGTTGGGTTTATGTATGGGGATGGGACCGTCGGATGACGTCAGAAATCGGGGACCCCGTCTTCGTCGACGCAATTTATTGTTTGTGTGTGTCATACTTGGGTAGCGTTGTCCGGGTCGTAAAACACGTGTTTAGGGCGTGTCTTGACGACAGGCGTTGCGGCTGATAGATAGAGTGCGGTGAGCAAATACAACGCTTGCGTAGGACATAATGGGTCGGAAGAAGTTTATCGTTAATGAATACGTATTTGTATCAAAATTCTCACCATGTAAATAATGGTACATAATACATTTGCGCTAACGCGGGTGAAACCGAGGGAAAAGATATTATAATTGAAAATGTGAGAGTGGCACATTAATCATTTTGACGACCTCCGTGGCGCAGTGCGTGCACTGTCACATTATAAAGTTGGAGATCCTGGGTTCGATTTGCGGCTCGAGTCTGGTCTGGTGGGAGGCTTCGGCCGTGGCTAGTTACCACCCTACCGACAAAGACGTGTCGCCAAGCGATTTAGCGTTCCGGCACGATGTCGCGTAGAAACCAATTAAGAGCGTGTGTTTAACATACTCCTGACAGGTTAGCCCGATACCATCCTAGACAGCATCATCACTTACCACCAGGTGAGATAGCTGTCAAGGGCTAACTTGTAGAGTATTAAAGAAAAAAAAACATATCGTTAGTGGGGCAGTAGAAACATAGTATAGAATTCTTTCAAGTTGCTTTTGATGTAGGCTTTATACGTTGTACACACAGCAACGCAAGGTTTGCACCCTAAGCAGCGTTTTGTGCTTGTAGCACGCTATGCCCTGCAAACCTATCTGTGTTGCCTACTGTACCATTTGTGTTGGCTCTTTGTACAGTAAAATACTATCGTCACATTTTCCTTTAACGTAATTACGATTGAACACCATGAGACGCCGCCAGTTGCATTTTAAGATTGATGTCAGTAAAGCAAATAAAATGTATATGGCATTGAATTTGTATTTTTAGATCAATAGGTACAAGCTAGCACTGATTTCAGACCGGTTCAATGTTTTAAAATAGCACTAAAACTGATACATCAACTATTTTAGAACATTAGTTCTTATCTTAATTCAAAAAGGTTGTTGGCTAGAAAACTAGTTTTTTTTTTTAGAGAATTTGGCATTGCTTTTGTACATCGCGTATTCAGTTTTGTTCTACATTTATATATTATAACAGTATTAGCAAATTTTGTAAGCAATACCGAAATTAAAAAAGAAATCTAATTATTCCTTAACAAAATACTTCAGAATTGCGATACTCAATATGTTTTATATTATTATAAGTATAGTAATAGATTATTATATCTCAATTTATTGATTAACAAGAACTTAACATATTTTATTACTTATTGAAATATGTTGACTCAAAAATTTTATTGTTTTAGAAAAATGATTTGTTGAAAATATATTTTGTCAATTAATTAAATTATTCATCACAAGCCCACATATGTATAAAAAAATAAACTTGCAAATTATATCATACATAATGCTCCTATTAGAATTTAAAATACCATTTAATTTTGCATGTTTTTTATATATATCAAATGCATGATTGTGATTCGTTTAAAATTAAAATTATAACATGCCACACACCCATGTCGACTGGAACTATGCTTATTATAATAAAATCTAAAATTATTTTGCACGTGTAAATCCAATACGTGTAAATCTAATAATAATAAATCTAATCTCTGAAACGTTCGTACATATATTAATTATTTTGATTCCTGATGTGATGGTTAACATAATACGAAAGCTGGGAGGGTTTCAAACGCACCCACTTTCAGAAGAAGGCCATTTAGCAACTTAGCCTAAGGTGTTATATGAGAGAAAATTTTGAGAAAATATAAACAACATCATCATGATCAACCCATTACTGGCTCACTACAGAGCACGGGTCTCCTCCCTATATCAAAAGGGTTTTGGCCATAGTCCACCACGCTGGCCATGTGCGGATTGGAAGACTTCACACGCCTTAGAGAACATTATGGAGAACTCTCGGGCGTGCAGGTTTCCTCACGATGTTTTCCTTCACCGTTGAAGCAAGTGATATTTTAATTGTTTAAAAACGCACATAACTCCTCTGATTAAGAGGCTGACGCTCTAACCGCTAGGCTATCACAGCTTCACGTTAATTTTGTTTTTTTTTTTATTTTATTTATTTATTGAGGTTCACAAATAATGATATGGTATTCTAATGCAAGAGTTTCACATAAAAACATTATTACCGTGGCGTCAACCATGTAAACTACATTATAAACTAGGTAAAGGGGGAAAGCTGCCAGTATCTTTGGAACCTTGTCTAAAGGGACTCCTTTTAATAATATATTTTAGTTATGATATAAAATATTTATTTATTTTTTAAGATTTTTAGTTTTAGGTTAATCTAAGTTATATATGTATATTCCTAACAACTAATTGTCTAATTAATCATTAAATAAATCCGTTTTTCATTAAGTAGACATAGTTATATACATGTCCATGGATAGGATAGGTACAATAATAACATTGCGGTATAATAAAGCCTAAGGAAAAAATGGAAAGGAAAAAAAAAATACTGTTACTGTGCACGAGAAATATTCTGGCCGGATTGTTTAGGAACTAAAAAATTATATAGGTGCAAATACATTTTTCGTAGTCTGTCGCATAACCGAAATTTCCATATTAATGTTAGAAATCCATTAAGCAAATGCCATATTTCTACTTCATCTACCTCTATGACCGCGTGAAGTGAGAATCGAAGGCGGGTTATTTTGTCGGTCCGTCCAGCCATCTCTGTGTGTTCTAAAATGATTTATATATTTACTTCTGTTCACAAAAGTAAAAAAATAAGTATATGTGTATATAGGCGGGGAGCTGAGTTCACTGATATTTATCTTACTCAGACTTTTGATGAAATTACTAACTAACCAAAGATTTTCAAAATCTACTCCGACATTTCTTTGACAAAAATCTTTTGTTAGGTTAGATTACATTATAAATCTATTGATCTAACAGCTATACATTAATATGTAACAATATTTTAAATAGATTAATAATGTAATGTGGTTTATATAGCCTTAGATTTCAACAATTATTGTTTTCTGGATCCGGTTAGATGTCGAGCAGAAACCGATCTGGATGATGAGGATTGGTTCCTCAGGCGCTGCAGCAGATTCTAATCATTTAACATCAAGTGACCCGTCTACCAATCGCCTGCGATGTATATATAAAAAAAAACAGCCCGAGAAAACTAATATGAAATATAACATCCTTGAAAAAAATAGTTAAAGTTAGTTTAGTAGTAGTAGTCTAAAATTGCGAGGCACAACTAGCAGCTACGTGAAGTTGCAATTATTTACAATTTTATTATGCAAAAATGTCATAAAAGAGCATAAAAATCAAATAATTTACTGCCGAAAATATGTTCTCTTATCAAGCACATATAGTCGTATAGATAAAATTCTTTAAATGCCCTGATACAATAGTGCCTATATATAGACATAATGTGACTAAGACTCACCTATTCAAGATGGTTTTTTTTTAACGCTGGGAAATTTACGCATCCCCGCCGGAAGCGGCGCAGTTCGGCCTGCGTTGTTCGCAACATTCAAGATGGGCTCCTGTTTTAAATACCTATTATCTGTTGACCGTGACTTCTTTTGCATTTGTTGTAGATTTTCCGCATCCCGATTCCCAATTTTTTTATACTACAAGTAAGCCCTTGACAGTAATTTCACTTGATGGTAAGTGATGATGTAGTCTAAGATGGTACTCGGCTAACCCGTTAGGGGTATGGTAAACATTTACTTCTGACTGGTTTTTCGTGACATCGCGTCAATCGCTTGGTGACACGTCTTTGTCGGAAGGGTGGTAACTAGCCACGGCCCGAGCCGGGAATCGAATCCAGGACCTCCAACTTTCGATTGCTGTCGTATTACGCACGGACTGTACCACGGAGGTCGTCATTTGTTGATTATCGAGCCGTTAGTATCGTAAAGATGAGAGACAATAACGATAACATTTCTCTATTTAATTAGGCGTAATTGAACTTTTTCATGGCCTCCGGTTTTATTTACGTTCACTTTTAGTTAGTAAGGTTGAGGTGATCATGGTCCCAGCGGGCAAATTTCAGGGGGCGGCAATTAAGAAAACTGACTGATTTTTTTTTTTTTTTTTTTTTTTTTTTTTTTTTTTTTTTTTTTTTTTTTTTTTTTTTTTTTTTTTTTTTTTTTTCGGACTGTCTATTAGCTGTACAAACCCTATTGGTTGCCACAGCGTAACCGGGCTGTTTGGCGAGCTTTGGAAAGAAGCTCTGCCAGAAGAAATTTTGAGCCCTAGGGCTCGAAGAAACTATGGGAACGACTGCCTAAGGGCGCCTCCTTTGAGGCCGAACCTCGGCTTAGGCGACGTTTGGGATAACGGGGGGGTCGGACGGTGAGTGGTCCGTACGTCTCCGAGGCCGTGGATGGAGCCCACGTCCGGATGACGTAAGATAGCGGGGACCTCGTCTTCGCCGGCGAAGACGGTGTGTAGCGTATGATTGTGTGGTAGGTGGTACGAGTGTGTTGTCAGTAGTCATCTGATCGTCAGGGTCATGAAGGATATGTTTAGGTCTCCTCTTTCGGAGCGGAGCGCTTAGGTCGGGGGAGTAAAAAGAAGCCGCAACTACGAGAGGGTTGGGGTGTCGGATTGATTTCTCGAAATAGATTTTCGAGAGTTTCTTAAAGTGCTGAGCGATAGTGTCAAGTTCTAGGTCTCTGTGCAGATCTACGTTACGCACATACCAGGGACAGCCGGTTGCCGTGCGCATGAAACGATTCTGAATCGTTTGAAAGGTTTTATACGTGGGACGAAGCGCTATAGCGGCGCTCGCGTAAGACATGATTGGGCGGATACAAGTTTTATATAATGTCACTTTGTGACGGAGAGGTAGCCTACTGCGTTTATTAATCATGAAGTAGAGTCTGTTAAGAACAAAACGGGCTTTCTGACTGACTCTACGTATGTGCGGCGAAAAGGACAGGCGACTATCAAAGGTTACACCTAGATATTTGACAGTGCGTTCCCATGGAATCACACGATTAAATAATATAAGGTCCTTTTTGTATCTGGGGTCAGGGCGGTTTAGTCCGGTAAAAAGAAGCGCTTTGCTCTTTTCCGGGTTAGCTTCTATCCTCCATTGGCGGAACCAAGCGCCTAAGCGCTTGATCGCTTTCTGAAGGCGGGCTACTATGTACGGTAGCGAACGACTGGTCGTGTAAAGAGCAGTGTCGTCCGCGTACTGGGCTAGCTCTACATAAGGGCTCTTGGGTATATCGCTCGTGTACAGCGTATAGAGGTAGGGCGCTAGAACTGAACCCTGGGGTACGCCGGCCTTTAGGGGTCTCCTAGACGACAGAGTGCCGTCTATTCGAAACCTAAAGGTGCGATCGGTTAAATAGTCTTTTAATAGGTATAAAAGCCTATCCGGGATACCCTGGGTTTGTAATTTATAAATGAGACCGGCGTGCCAGACTTTGTCGAAAGCCTTGGCTACGTCGAAGAATACGGCTCCTGTGAGGCGACCACGTTTCCAATCGTAAAGCCCTCGCGCCACGTGCTCCGTTAGGCGGTGCACTTGGTGGACGCTAGAATGTTTGGATCGAAAGCCAAATTGCTCGTCATTGATAAGCTTTTTAGCTTCGATGACGACTTTAAGTCGGGCGAGTATTATCCTCTCGTACACCTTTGCTAAGGAGTTGAGAAGACTTATAGGGCGGTAACTAGAGGGGAGGTTAGCGGGCTTACCAGGTTTTTTAATACCTATTACTATAGCCTCTTTCCACTCTGTGGGGAAAGAGCATCCTGCCAGCAGGGCGTTATATATCATTACCAGTAGGTACAGTAGCTGGGGAGGGATGCATTTAAGTGCCCTGTTTGTGATCACATCGGGACCGGGAGCTTTCTTAGAGTGCAGCCTATTGATAATCGACTGAACCTCTTCGCAAGTCGT